>JADRCH010000006.1:1520323-1665042 GCA_019843965.1 Rhynchomys soricoides | reverse complement strand
CGGTGTTAGGGAGTATGCTGTTTAGATCGGTGTTAGGGAGTATGCTGGCTTAGTAAATTACTGGTTGTAGGTTTGCCCGCAATAACCGTGACTTTACTAGCACTGAGTAAGTAGTTATCTAAATTGCAAGTACCAGACATAATTTTCCTCTTGAAGTGGTCTTAAGTCCAATTAGAGAGCTGTTGGTTACCACCAATGCATGTGTGCCACTACTGCGCCCTTAGGGTTGTCATACCATGCTGGTCATTGGTATGATTTATAGACATCATACTGGATACAAATTACTTTTCATGTACTAGTCACTGAAGCAAACTATTGATCAAATAGACATTGTTAAAATTAATATTTAAACTTTATTATGAGATAGTCTTAAGTATCCACATATGCTTCTAATAAAACTTGTAGATATTTTATGATGGTATTTTGTACTATCTATTTTATGTTTTTTTTTTAAATTTACACAAAATAAACAAGCAAACATAAAAAATATTCTTAATGCCATTTTTAAAATTATTCAGGTCCTCAGAGTATATTATGATCGCCTTCTGGATAATGCTGACAGAAGCTGGCTTATTAACTACATACAAGAAATTCTGAAAAATTACATGCATGAAGATTTTCATGAACTATTTAAGAACTTGGATTTTGATAATGATGGCATTGTAGAAGAAGATGATTTAAGAAGTTTAATGTTCTGTGATTTCCATGATCCTAAGAGGGAAGATTTCAGCTACAGAGAAATTGCAAATGTGGATGCTCTCAGGGTGATTGTAGAAGGCCATCTAGATGAATATAACAACATGAGCAAAAAACCCATGAACCTCGTCTTATTCCGATTTGCCATAGAACACATAAGTAGAATTTCTCGAATCTTGAAGCAGCCGCGGAGCCACGCCCTCCTAGTGGGGGTTGGCGGGAGCGGAAGGCAGTCAGTCACCAGACTGGCAGCACACATGGCTGATTATTCACTTTTCCAGGTGGAAATCTCCAAGGGCTATGGTAGCCATGAATGGCATGAAGATCTAAAAGTGATCTTAAGAAAATGTGCGGAAAGTGACATGCAAGGGGTCTTCCTGTTCACAGACACACAAATCAAAAGAGAGTCATTTCTAGAAGATATCAACAATCTCCTAAATGCCGGAGAGGTTCCAAATCTCTTTGCATTAGATGAGAAGCAAGAGATATGTGAAAAGATGCGTCAGTTAGATCGCCAACGGGATAAAACCAAACAGACAGACGGGAGCCCCATAGCTCTTTTCAACATGTTTATTGACCGCTGCCGCAACCAGCTGCACGTGGTCCTGGCCATGAGTCCCATCGGAGATGCATTTCGGATTCGTCTTCGAAAATTCCCTGCTCTTGTTAACTGCTGTACCATTGACTGGTTTCAGGTATTTCCATGTAAATTTAGGTAGAATCCTTGAAATGTTGAGTCTCCATTATCACCATGAAATATTTTATAGACTCCACCTCAAAATGTAGACTAGCAAAATCTTTTGATGTTTTTATCATAATGTATCATATGTAGTTATAACAACATTAATCATTGTAGGACATAATCCATTAATATCAATATACCACAGAACAGAATTTTAGGATTAATCTGTCCTTATATCAGGATCCTGATAAGAAGCACCATACTTGAAGTCCTAGCGGGAAAGAGCTTGGGAGGGACTGGTCACAGAAGTGCTGTGTAGGGAAGAGAGCCAAGAGGGCATGATGGGAGGACATGTAGAAAGAACTCAGTCAGACACTCATCCTATGGCTTATTCTACCCTCTGCCCTATTTACCAAACCCAACAAAAATCAAAAGGAAAAACATTGTGGGAATTTTTGTAGTAGAGCTTTGTCTCAGCAAGCACAAACTGAGACCAGCGAAGCTATGACAAAGACATAAATGTGTGAGAACTCAGGTGCCCCAAGCTTTTCATGGCACCATGGAGCAGCCTCCCCACTTACAGTGCACATGGAACTGTAGCTGAAGTCCTGTATGTAGATATGACACAACTATTTATGATGCTAGAAATTTACCTAGGCCCTATACCTCTATTTCAGGCCAGCATCCTTTGTTCCCTTCTTTCTTGCTTTGTACTACTAGGCAATATTGTAACAATGAGAGATGAAGAGGTACATACCCTGAGCCGAGGCTTTCTACAGACAGCCTTTAAAAGGATACAAACAAAACAAAGCAAACCAAACAAACGAAACTGACCAGGACCAAGACCTTGGAAGAGATGTGAACTAGTATAAATGGGGCTGGGTGAAAGAGAAGGGCTTAGAATATTGGGAGTAGAGGAACCCAGAGGGAAGTGTCACGGTTGAGGTCAGGATAGGCCAAATTAGATACAAATTTGCCAGTTGGTTGGGATCTTATCACACATACACTGGGAGGACTTCCTGAGTTGTACTGGGAAGTGCTCTATGAGTGTGGTTTCTATTTTGAAAAAAACAAGTTTGTGTCTTCCTGGAGAATGAAGGCAGGGAGGGTAACACTAGAACATATTGGCTAAAGATAACAAAACCGTGAGTGAGGATGTGGTGGTGTGGAAGGATAGGAGAGTTGATCTGAGGGGTGAGATGCCTGTAGAATTTTCTCATAGAATCCATAGAGGTATGAGGAAGAAGAGCAGAGGAAGGATGACGCCTGGGTTTTGACTCAGACACGTTGGTGACTGATGGTAAAGTTTGCCTAGTTGAGGAAGAAGACAGCTCTGGTGGGGAGGGAGGAATCATGGTACAGGCTTGCTGACACTGAGGTGTCTGTGAGCTATCTAAGACACACCTAGGTTGTAGACATTTATGTGTCTCTGTTGTTTAACAGGAAAGTATAAAAAATGCGAGAAGGATTAAATGAAATAATACATAACATACACAGGGAAACACACATTGAGTTGAGATCCCCTTCCCCTGTCTTTGTCAGCTTCACACTTGGTAACAATGTCTCTAATCCCAGAGTAAACTGGAGAGAGTTGCTACCTGCCCTGGCCACTGTCATTTTGCCCTAAGTAGCCAAGGGCAGGAAGAAGGCTGTTCGTGAGCATGTCTTTCCCACTGCCTGCCCCAAACTATTCCTCTGTCTCTAGTCACATATTGCAAAAGGTCTCAGCAGTAACAGAATCATATGACCGACCTTGATGAATTGCTAAAATATTCATTTTAAATTTAGTCATGGCCAGAAGATGCACTGGAAGCAGTTGCTTCACGGTTCCTGGAAGACATTGAGATGTCAGAGGAAACCCGAGAAGGCTGTATTGACATGTGCAAAAGCTTCCACACTTCTACTGTCGACTTATCAACGTCCTTCCACAGCGAGCTTCAGAGATATAATTATGTGACGCCCACCTCTTACTTGGAATTGATCTCTACCTTCAAACTGTTGTTAGAAAAGAAAAGAAAGTAAGGATGAAATGTTCTGTCTTTAAGTAAGCAATGAAAGCCTAAAAATGTTTGTACAAAGATGACATAGCAATGGTGCAACCAAGTGCTTTGCCTATGAATATACTGTTTTATTAAAACTGAGAGTCAGTGCTTACAGAGTCTGAGGTAGGAAGCAGTCTGTTCTTGGGGATAATTATGTTGCCTAGCACACCATAAATTTATCATTGCATTTACTCGAAGAATGGGGGGATCACTGGGGAGATGGCTGTACAATCATGAGGACCTTAATTGTATTCCCCAGAACCCCAGTGGGGAGACGACACTGGGCATGGCAGCATGTTTATAATCCCAGTGCTGGAAGATGGAGACAGGTCAATTGCTGAGACTTGCTAGCCAGCCAGCTTTACTAAGATGGATGGTGTCTGAGGAATGAAATCCCAAGTTGACCACTGGCTGCAAAACACTAATACACATGAGCATCTTCAAGAACATGTTTCCTCCACACCTAGAAGAACGAGATGTTCCCTTAAGGGCAGTGGGTAAATCCCTAGGATTCCTTGACAGTGATGCTGAGTAAGCATCATTTTAAAATGGTGGGGTTTTCCCCCTTTTATTAGGACTAAGCCTTCTCTTTGGGATCTCTACAGCCACAATCCCAGAGACCACCATTCAGTTTTTTAGAGCTGGCTCTTCTTTTCTACTAACCTTGTATTTGAAAATGTCAATAGAGTGCAAGAGGCGTGTGCTATAGGTAGTTTCAACATGAGTTTTTCAGAGAAATTGATCTCAAACTTCCTTTGGTTATACTTGAAATGCACTTGAATTTACAAGTTACTAACATTAAGATTAGAAGTTAGGAGCTTAGAAAATGTTAGTAAACTGTGCTACAGCAAGTGTCAGCATGAGTTTTCAGAAAAGTTGACCCTAGACTTTCTGTCCATCTAAAAACTTAATAGTTGATATGCATATTCTAACATTTAAAATTTATTTACATTAAACTTGAAATTTGGAAATTTAGAAAATTTTAGTGGTGTCCCTTAAGAAAGCCTTCAGTTAATTCTGGGTCTCAAATGCTCACTAAAGTGAATTCTATATTGTATTTATACTTTTTGCAAAGGGAAAACAAGCAAGACTTTATTGAGAGGCACAGTAACATTCCCTGCATCAGGGAGCCTGGTAACTTTGCATTTTTACTCTTAATGTATTTTTATCTTGGGTTTAACAAATCAAGTTTAGTTACTTAAATAATTTATGGATGTAGTTAATCAAACTTATCTGTACTGTGAATGATAAATTATACATTATAAAATTCTAAAGATTTTTTTTAAAAAAAAAAAAAAACCTAAAACAGAGATCATAATCTATGGCTCAGTTACATTATATTTACAATGGATTCAAGACTATTAACCTAAAAGAACAAATTCTTTTAAATATTAAAAGAAAACTTAAAACAGATTCCTTAACATGAAATATTAGTATATATTTCCATAATTAAATCACAATCTCCCAGTAGCCAACTCGAGAGCATAAGTATTTTGAAGGCTTGTATCTCATATTGAACAAGATGGTACCAAGACACTTACAGGACATTCCTTATGCCCCACTTACAGTATCGTTTACTACCCACTCCCAGGCTAGGCTGTCCTGGTCCCTTTGAACTATAGCCTAGTGAGTCTTACCATTAATAAATTTTCCATCTGTTTAATGAAATCTACAATTCCCTCCCAAGGCTGCTACTTGAATTTTGCTCTCGAGATTCTTTACCTAAAGCAATCTTGCTTGTTCTTTTTGATTTGCCTATGAAGGAGGACCATAAATTCTTAGAGATTAAATTTTGGATACCATTCATGAACAAGATTCTCACTTGTATACTCATGGTTTTTAAGGTTATCCTAACAGAAAGTAAGGTAAAGCTAACAAGACATGAACTGATGGCATGGTTTTTAAGGTTATCCTAACAGAAAGTAAGGTAAAGCTAACAAGACATGAACTGATGGCAAGGTTGAAGAGTCATGGCTTTCTGGGTATTTCAAATACTCTCGTTACCCTTTCAAGTTTTTATCTTTCGGTTTCCCTTCATAATTTCCTGAAAATTAATTTTTAATATTTTTTTTACATTTTGATTAAAATATAATTATATCTTTTCTCTCTTCCCATTCCTTTCTTCTTTCAATCCCTCCCATTCCCCTTCTCAAATTGATAACCTCTTTTTCTTAAATTATTGTTTTATACACACACACAAACATATATGTATAACCTGCTGCATCTATTTTTGTTGTTTGTGTGTGTGGCTGCAGGGCTGATCACTTTGTGTCAGATAAACAGTCTGGAGCTCATCCCTGGGAAAGAGTAATTCTCCCTCTCTTGGCAGTCCCTAGTTGCCTGTATTCCTTGACTCGGGTGGGACCCTGTGAGATTTTCCCCTTCCATATTGACATTTCTATTCACATTGCTTTTGTATCCAGTCTTGGTTTATGTAGACCTTTCTAAGAGAGATGGCCTCAAAATAGACTTCTTGGTATCCCAGCTCTTAGAATCTTTCTGTCCCCTTTTCTCTGATGTTACCGAGCCATAGATGCAGGAGTTGTATGACAGATATATCTGTCCAGTAGGGACAGGCTCTCTACAATCCACTGTTCTTTGTATCATGTCCAGTTGTGGGTTTCTGTAATCAGCTCGATTTGCTGTACAGAGAAGCTTCTTTGACGAGCACTTTCAAATATTCTTGCAAATTAAAAATTTAATGTTCTCTTCTAATTTCAACTACAATTCTTACCTTGTGTTTGTGGTCGATTCAGTTGCTTAAACCCCAGATCTCTCAATAGCTAGTGATAACTGGAAAACCAAGTCACTGTGTCACCTGACCAAAAGTCAGTACTTAAGTTATCAAAGTGTCACCTGGGATGAGTGTTGTTACTGTCTCATGCTGACCAGAGCAAAACCTTTACAGAGCTCCAGTCTTTGACAAAGACCGAATTCACACATAATGCCAGACTGTACATAGCTCTAGTGCCTCTGTTCCTATTTTTGTCAAATATTTCACTCTGTCAGAGGGAATTCAACACATGATAGAAATGTGCATTTCCGACTTTCTTTTCCTTCCCTATCAGCCTTTCCAGTGGTTGCTTTTGTTTTTCCTCCTTACTTTGTATATGATAAGCTGGGTTCTTTTGTATACTTCAAGCTGGGCTACTTTACGTACCTCAAGCTAGCATCTTATTCCAGCTATTTTCTTGATTTTTGAAATATATCACCTTTGAATAAATGTAATATTTTAAAATGAATTGTTATAGACAAGGAGATTTTTTTTAGTAGAGAACATACATGAACAAGCATTTAAAAGAATATTAAAATAAAATTTAAAAGGACTAAAATTATTTCTATCCAGTTATCATTCCTTTAAAAGTCACTTTGCATAAAAAAGAGTTGAGTTTCAGTATCAATCTCCTTTTGTCTTAATAAAAAAAATTCTATTTCAAGATGTAATTTAAATACATTTTAAATACAGGTCTCACTGTGTACCCTAGGCTAATGTAGCCCAGCCTGGCTAGCCTCAACTTCCTAACAGCTGGGAAGATTTAATAACTTTTGAATACGTTTTCATCTATGGCAATATTCAAAATGATGCATTTTGGGCATCAAGGTCTCTTTGAAGTAAGTGATTATTACAAGTATTATTGGAAGCAGCTCACTGTGGAGACTAATGTTAGAGGGAGCCTTCTCAGTTTTGGCACAGGAGGCTTTTTGCTTGTTGCTGGTATTCTTATTATCCGGAGCTTTTGTTGTATACTCAGAGGCACCAGAAACCCAGAAAGGACTGAGATACACTGTTTGGTCACAACTGTGCACAATCCAGCATTGTTTTGTTCATGATTTTGTATTTTTATTTTTTCACACCTAATACCTGTGAAGGACTTTTAGACCACACCTTTAGTTACTTCAGAAGGGGTGAAAGTCTCAAGAGCATGGAGGATGTGCCTTGATGCGATAAACAGATCTGTGCGTCTCACCTCATTTCATCTGTTTGCTTCCAGTGAAGTGATGAAAATGAAAAGGAGATACGAAGTGGGTTTGGATAAACTGGACTCGGCTTCCTCTCAGGTGGCTACCATGCAGATCGAGCTGGAGGCACTGCATCCACAGTTAAAAGTTGCCAGCAGAGAGGTTGACGAAATGATGATAATAATTGAGAAGGAATCCATGGAAGTTGCCAAAACTGAGAAGATCGTGAAAGCTGATGAGACTGTAGCGAACGATCAAGCCATGGCCGCCAAAGCCATCAAAGATGAATGTGATGCCGACTTGGCGGGAGCCCTACCCATCCTGGAGTCTGCGCTGGCTGCCCTTGATACCCTGACCGCACAGGTGAGAGCTATGCCCCGGGCTGAGGCTTTGCCACGGTGGATCACAGTTTAGTTTCTCTCAAATTAACATCTAAATTTTATGAACATTTCTAAATTTGCAAGAGGATTCCTTAGTTTACCTGAAAAGAAATACGTTTTCATGATAAAAGGCATTTTTGAAAAGGGACAAAGCTGCCAGATAACACCACTACCACCGCTGCTAGAACTATTACCACCAACACCACCACCGCTGCCCCTAGTTCTACCTCCTCTTCTTCATGCTCCACCTTTCTCCATCATAGCGGTTCCTTCCAGAGCCTTGTGCCACTCTTTTAAGTTCCCACGATTATTCTTTTGTTGTTTTAAGATTCCCTCCGAACTGACTTGTCAAAATTCTTGCCATGATTCTGCCATTGCTGCCATTTCTGCCCAACACAGAAAATTTCCATACCTTAAGGTACCTTAGAGACCAGTTTGAAAGATTGAACTTGTTAATATGACTACAGTGGATGTACAAGCAGACATTTATTTCTATTAATAATAAAACATTGCTTTTCAAGGATATCACCGTTGTGAAGTCCATGAAGAGTCCCCCTGCTGGCGTCAAACTTGTCATGGAAGCTATCTGCATATTGAAAGGAATCAAAGCTGACAAAATCCCTGACCCAACAGGTTCAGGGAAGAAAATTGAGGATTTCTGGGGCCCAGCTAAGAGACTTCTCGGTGACATAAGATTTCTGCAGTCACTTCATGAGTACGACAAGGACAATATTCCTCCTGCTTACATGAATATCATAAGGAAGAGTTACATCCCCAACCCAGACTTCGTTCCAGAAAAGATTCGGAATGCTTCAACAGCTGCTGAAGGTTTGTGCAAGTGGGTCATCGCAATGGACTCCTATGACAAGTGAGTGCGGAGAAGAAACCTGACTGGGGGTTGGATTTGCCCTCCCACTCATATAGACAAGGAAAGCTAGGAGCCCATGTAAGAGAAAAGGTCGTCAGAAAACACGTGTCTCAATTGCTGCTTTTAATTTTACTAGAGCCCAAACTGTAACAACTAAAAGTAATATGTAATTTAATGATCATTAACATTTTGGGAGTTAGGAATGCTCTTTACTAAAGCATTTCTAAAGTCTCCCCAATGCTTTTTGTTTATTTACTATGTTGAAAACTTAAATTGAAGAAATTCTAAACTTTTACTAAGTCACTTAAAAATAAACAAAATTGTGGCCTTGTAGTAATGACTGATTTTTTTATATATTACAAATGTAAATTTTATTTAAAATAGGGAAGAGGTTGGAGTGCAGCTGAGCGGTAGAGAATTTGCCTAGCATGTATGGGGACACAGATTCTATTACCAGCATTAGGACATATGAATATTTGGGCTGGAGAGACAGCTCAGTCTGTAAAGTGCTTGTCTTACTGCTTGAGGACCTGTGTTCAACCCACTGAACCACGTAAGAGAAGCCAAGCATGGTGGCACTAACTTAGAATCTCAGTACCTGGCAGGCAGCAATAGGCGGAGCCTCGGAACTTGCTGGCCAGCTATCTTAACCTACTCGGCAAGTTCCAGGTCAGCCTGAGAGACTCTGTCTCTGAGGGATGACAGCTCCTTACCTGCTTTCTTACCCCACAAGTCTTACAGGTCATTTTCACACTTTGTATCAGACTTGATTCTTAGATGAAATATAGACTCTACAACTAGGTGTAAATTCTGCATAAAGAGGTATCCTAAGTCCTTGCAAAGAGTATTTAGAAGGTAAATTTATGTTACAAAGCTCCATACATCCAGAGGAATTTAATTTTCCAACTTGATTGTTTTGTAGAGTGGCAAAAATTGTGGCTCCCAAAAAGATAAAGCTGGCTGCAGCTGAAGGGGAGCTGAAGATTGCTATGGATGGCCTTAGAAAGAAGCAGGCTGCCCTGCGTGAGGTTCAGGACAAGTTGGCCAAACTTCAAGAAACACTTGAGTTGAATAAGCAGAAGAAAGCAGACTTGGAAAACCAGGTAGGTGCTGACAGTTGCAAACATGAGCCAAGATCATCACCTTGGAAGAAAGAAAGGCCTTGTGACTAGCACAAAATTCGCCTACCCTGTTTTCTTCCTGGCCATGATTAGCGAGTTACAGTTTCAAGGTCAGACCTACCCAATACCTGGTCTTACCCAGCCCTGGAACTTGGAGTGGTTCTGGCATTTAAAACATGATCCCATGACTTTAAACAGCCATGGAGTGTAGCACTAGTCTTGGCCCCTTGGTCCACAAAGCATAAGTCATTCACTTTTCACCCTTAGAAAATGAAAGCTGGGCTATTTCCATCGTTTTTCATTTCTCGAGGAGGAAATGGATGAGAGCAGCATTGAGAGAGCTCGCTCATCAGCCCCAGCAGAGCTGTGATAAGCATTCTCAAAACCATTACTGAAAATATTCTTAAGACCAAAAACAATGTCATAATTTATACAGTGATTCTGTTCATACAAAGTAACTGCTAAAGTCTGATTCTATAACAGAAAAATATACCAATATTTTATAGCAGTCAATACTTATGTATAAGACACCTTTATTTTTGAGGAAAAATTAAAATTTTTACTGTATGTTTGTGATCTGTGTGTGTATTGTTGAGGTTTGGTCTTTTGTTTATATTGTAATGCTAAATACTGGCCCCAAAAATCTGATTGTCTCCAGGGATGGGAGAGTCTGCATATACCCAAGTGACTTGCCTAAGTGACATACCCAAGTGACACTTTGTAACTTTGCCCCAAGTTATCCCTGATTGGTAAATAAAGATGCCTACAGCCAATAGCTGGACAGAGGAGAGATAGGCAGGGTTCTTGGGTTCTGGTATCTGAGGAGAACCACAAGGAAGGTATACAGTGGAGAAAGGAGGAAGCTGCCCTGGGGTAGGTAAATCATGAAAACATAGCCATGAGGGCTGGCTGACTGGAGTTAAGAGCTGCCCAGATGAAACATAGCAAATTATAACTTGGGGTTATGTATGGGAAAATAGGTTCTAATAGCATAGATATCTGCCCAGCTTTAGTGCTGACTAAGGCTTATTATAAATATAAAGCTTGTGTGTCTTTTATCTGGGAGCTGAATGGTCAAAGGCGGGGTAGAAACCCTGGATTGAGATTAAATGATTTCAACAACAGGTACACACACGTGTGTGCCCACGCACGCATGCCACATGGCACATGTGTGGAAGTCACAAGATAACTTCTGTGCAGTTGGTTCTCTCCTGCTACTTTGATATGCAGTCTGGGGATCAAACTCAGTGTCACTTTGCACAGCAGGCACGTTCATACACAGAGCCACCTTGTCAGTCCTTGCTCTTCTTCACATCTTTAATCATTCTTTGACAAAGTAAAAATGATATTAACATTGTTGCTCCTTCAGAGGGTGGAAGACTCCTTCCCTCCCAACCCCTGTGCTTCCTCCAGGGACAGACATTAACAGTGGCACTCCTGGCCTGCTGGCTAGAGCCTTCTGAGACTACCAATCTTCTTGGGCTATTTTCAGGAAGCCAAAGCACAGAAAGGTTAAGCCATTTATTCACGGACAACCCAGCTTCTAGTTGTTGTCTATGGCCTGAACCAGTAAGGCACTTCTTCTTCCTCTGCCCTGTCATCTGTGTTTGAACACACACAGGACATTGGTCAGCCTTTAAGACGTAACCTGTAACTGGCCATGATTACGTTTTATTTGAACAATATAACCACTAGGTGAGTATACAGTTGCTCAGTGGAAACATTCGTCAACTTTGCTATGTGTTTAAAAGTTTCAGGTTTTTGTTAAGAAATGTTAGAAAATATAAAATCAATGTATGCATATTTTTAGTAAATGTCTTTTTTTTTTTTTTTTTTTTTGAGGAAAAAAAAAGTCACAAGAGTATTTTCTTTAGGGTTTTCCAGTGGCAGCATTGTTGTAGTCTGAGCTCTGATCTACTTTGTTTTGAGTGACTTGAAGGAAAAAACAGACAAGGAAGCCTGGAAGGGGGGAGATCCTTTAAGATGGGAAAACTGAATAACAAAGGTTTAGTTTTAGAAACATCAAAATTATTAGCCATTACAAACGTTGTGCTTTTTCAAGGCTATCTGTAGGTAAACTGATATTTTACATCTTTTAATATAAAAGCATTTCATTAAATAATGATTACTAGTATCGAGAAAATGCATAAGACAAATTCTTACTCCAAAATGATGTAAATGTCTATTTCTAATCTTGGAGTTCTCCCTTCTAAAATTGCACAGTTTGAATCTCTAAACGAACTTTACTCAGCTTCTTTTATGAGTAAGGATGTTGACCTTTCTGGGTCTGAGCTATGTTCAATGTAATCTTTTCTAGGTCCATTTCCCTACAAATTTCTTAATTTCTCGTTTCTTTACATCTGAATAGTATCCATTGTGGACATGTGCCACATTCTCACTATCAATTTACCAGTTGAAAACATTTACATTGTTCCTAGTTCCTCACTACTGTGAATGGAGCAACAGCTAACATGACTGAGCAAGTGAGCCAGAATACCAGGGAGTCTGCTGTGAAACTGTCTCTCCTAGGAATGGCTGCATAAACAAGCCGGAACAATGGCAGTATCACTGGACATGCTAACATGGAAAGCGTTATGAGGTTCCACTCCTAGACACAGAACCACAAGCAGAGAGAGGGAGAATTAACCTCTCACAGGGATGAGCTCCCTTATTGGTTGTACAGTGAAGAGTAGACAGCCTAGAAACTATGTACACACCAACAAGAAAAATGGACTCAGAAATGTGGGTTGTGCATACACATACATATTATAGATATAGATAGATATAGATACACATACAGATAGAGAGAGAGAGAGAGAAAGAGAAAGAGAAAGAGAGTGCTATCAACTTGAGAGGACTTAGGAGGAGCTCAGAGAGGAAAACAGGGGTAGTGATACAATTCTACTACTAATAAAGTACTTTTTAAAAAGTAAAATAAATAAGTTGATTTTATTTTTTAAAAAAAATGATGCTATTAGTTAAAAATTAAATTGCAGTGACTCAGTCTAAGTACCCCGTGGAACACTGATCTTATACAGGTTTGAATGCTGTTCCCTAAGTCTGGCCACCTTGATAAACATCTGCCCCTTTCCCTTTTCATTGAATTGTTTAATTGTGTAAAATAAACTTTGGGCTGATTGTTCAGTGCAGAAAGCAGGCTTTTAGCTAGTGATTGATGTTCCCCTTTGAAGCTTAATTGCAAATGTCCGGGAGGACAACGATGCCATTTAACAACATGAAAGATTGTGCTTTGTAAGTAAGTGTAAATTGCTAGGACTTTTAACCTTTAAAAGCAACCTTGAACACACTCAGTTAGGTGAGGAGACACACTTATAAAATATTTAAAATATAGGGCTAACTCTGGAACCTGGGCCCTCGGTATGCTATGCAAATACTCTGCTAACCTGCTTCATGAGAGCCCTCCCCCATTTTTCTCATTTTTTTAAAAAAAATCTATATTTGCAGGAGAATGTGTGTTACTAGTTTAATCTCAGTCTCTTGTGTTGAAGGTTATTTCCTTAGAGTTGTCTGCACTGTTATATATTAGATGCTCTGTAGGAATCCTGAGAAGTTTATTGAAGTAACTTGGTTTTTAAAGTCACAATGTCACCAATCTTCTGTACCTCAGTGAGATGCATCATGCTTTTCTTTTTCAAAGTGCTTTTTAGAATTTCAGTCTAGTTTATAATTGAGAAAAAATTATCTTTTAAGTTGGGAACTCTGCAGAGTTTTCAGCCTATTTCACTTATAGATGTTGATAAAAGCTCACCTTTATTTTTGAGGTTGATTTGTGCAGCAAAAAGCTAGAACGAGCAGAGCAGCTGATTGGGGGCCTGGGAGGTGAGAAAACCCGATGGAGCAACTCCGCCCTGGAGCTTGGGCACTTGTACATCAACCTGACAGGTGATATCCTCATCTCCTCCGGGGTGGTCGCCTACCTGGGGGCCTTTACATCTAACTACAGACAGGTGAGGAATACCTGTGGGGCTCTTCCTTGCCTTTCCCCCATCGTTGCAACATTAACCTTAGGTCTGTGTGTTGCTGCTGCTGCTGGTGGAGGTGGGAAACTTGAGGGAATTTTTTCCCCATCTGTGTTATTTCGATCTTGTGTTAATTTTTGGTTACTGCAAAGAAAAGCAGAATACTTTTAAATTATTGGTACTAAATAATTGTAGACCTTCTGTAACTTGCTTGGTAGCCAAAAGATGCTGTGTGAAATATTGTTTTAAAATCTAATTTTAAACTGACTATAGATGAATTTTTAGTTCCTAAGTGTAAAGGAATCAGGGTGTGTATGTGTGTCCCTTTCCAGGGATCCATGACTCAACTACTCTGCATGGATCTTAATAAGTCATTCTAAAGCCACGCCTGAGGCTGAAACTTTATAGTGGAGACAAGATGACTTCCACTGACCTTAATAAAAGCCTTCTCAGTTTCCTTTAACATGCTGGCATATTGTGTCCACTGAGCCTCACCGAGGACTTTTCTGTAAGCAGAACTGAGCCTCCCCCATTTCCATTACGTTTTCTTTGACTATTGAATTTTTAAAAACAAACTTTTAAAATCTTCATATAGATGGAGCTCCTACGTTTAGATTTTCACTTCTGAAGTCTCTGTTTACCTTGTTACGGTCACAGAGGTGCAATGACCTTCCAATTTTCATCTCTGCCTGTTCTTGTGTGCATTGTTCACCGGGGCATTAACATCCTATATCTAGCTCAGGTGGTTAACGTTTAACTTATCTGGTTACTGATGAGTTAGTTCGCTTGATAGCTTTAGACAAGGAAACTTATAAAGCTTGAGACAATTCCCCAAGCAGAGTCATCAAGCTAGTCAGAGGGGCCTGGGAGGACAAGAACCATGGTCACTTGACCCTGTCCTCCCACGTGGACTTGGAACAATGGAAAGACTAGCAGGCACTCACTCCATTTCTGTTACATTAAAGTATACTCGTGGGCATCTCAGTGACCTCCATTGAGCACTTACCTGTTGCTTGGGCAGCTAAAAGTGCCAAACCACACCACACCACACCATACCATACCACACCTGATGCTTGGTTATTTTATATGTTACTGAAAAGACCTCAAATATGTATTAGAGAAAACACCAGGAAATGCTCAGAGGAGGATGGGAACATGGTGGGACAGACAAAAATTTCAGGATAGGGTATGGCCGAATTGTGGGCAATTTCAATATCAAAAAAAAGATAGTAATATAACTTACAGAATACAATATGAAAAGATAAATTTATAACATGAACTAACACAAATGAGTACTTGATCAGAACCAGAGGCATTTTCCTAATTGCCAGGTTGTCTCCCAACAAAGGGCTGAATTGCTAACTGCAAATGGTCAGGAGCAAGGAGCAAAATTTATCTCACAATTGCTGTCTTCAGTGTTCTCCGTTATGGGTAAAGCATCCACGTTTTCTGTGCAGTTTGCTAAGTCCTGGGCCCAGTGATTTCTCTTTTAGCTCTAACACTACTGTAGGACAACGGACAACTTTCAGAGGCCTTCCTTTTCCAAGGGAAACCTCTTGTTATGTCCATATGAGTTACTCAGATGTGCAATCTCCAGCAAGTGCATGAAATCTACCTCATGCCATTCACTTATGGTATTATAAATGGTTGTTCCAACTGCAGCAGCTCCTCCCAGTGAAAAGCCTGTCATACATTCACAACTATAAAAGAGCTCTGCCTCTCACTCATCCAAGTATCTTTGTGTAATAGTCTAAGATCCAAAGGACCAATAATCACACATAATTATAATCCTATAATTATGAAACAGAAGCCTGGCTTGAATGACTTGATTAAAAATTAGCATCGTTCTGTGAGGGGGGTAAGAGGAGCAACACTTCTCATCAAGACTCGCCCGGAATCCTTGGGTCACAGGGACTGAGGAACAGCCAGGAGGAAGGAGCCTTCCAGTTTCCATCTGTGACAGGAGACCTCTGCCTGGACCACGAGGGTTCCATAGCCAAATAGCACTGGGAGAAAGCTAGCCTCCCAGGAGTGTGGGCAAGCCTGTCTACTCAGAGGGACCCACCTGGAATCCCCAGCACACAGGGAATGAGGAGTGGTCTTCTAGTTTCTTTTGGTGGCCAGGGAGCGGATCCTGTGACACAGGGCTCCATACTCAAAAAGTACCAGGAGAGAGCTGGTCTCCCAGAAGTGCTGACACACATTCAAGCATGAGCAAGACCACCACTTCTGTTCAAATTCACTGGATCAAGAGGGACCCTTGCAGAGCCATCAGGACACAGGGAACAAGGGACAGGTGGGGACTAGATCCTTCTGGTTTCTGTCTGCACCCCAGAGTTGACCCTGTACCACAGTTCTCCAAACCCAAGTTCCTCTCAGAGAGAACTGGTCTTCAAGGAGTATTGACACCTAGGCTTACAGGAAAGACAAGCCACAGTCAGAGAGTAAGACTAGATAACACCAGAGATAACATGATGGCAAGAACACAAGGAACAGAAACCAAGGCTACAAGGCATCATCAGAACCTAGCTCTCCCACCACAGCAAGCCCTGGATAAACCAACACAGCAGAAAAGCAAGACTCAGACTTAAAATCACATCCCATGATGATGATAGAAGATTTTAAGAAGGAAATAACTCCCTTAAAAAAATACAAGAGAACAGAGGTAAACGACTAGAAGTCCTTAAAGAGGAAACACAAAAATCCCTTAAAGAATTACAGGGAAACACAATCAAATGGGCGGAATTACAGGAAAACACAATCAAACAGATGAAGATAATGAACAAAACCATCGAGGAACTAAAAATAGAAATAGAAACAATAAAGAAATCACAAAGGGAGACAACCCTGGAGGTCATAAATGCAAGCATCACCAAGAGAATACAAGAGATAGAAGAGAGAATCTAAGGTGTGGAAGGTACCATAGAAAACATTGACACAACAGTCAAAGAAAACACAAAATACAAAAAGCTCCCAACCCAAAACATCCAGGATATCCAGGATACAATGAGAAGGCAGAACCTGAGGATAATAGGTATAGAAGAGAGCGAAGATTCCCAACTTAAAGGACCAGTAAATATCTTCAACAAAATTATAGAAGAAAACTTCCCTAACCTAAAGAATGAGATGAACATAAATATGCAAGAAGCCTACAGAACTCCAAACAGACTGGACCAGAAAAGAAATTCCTCCCATCACATTATAGTCAAAACACCAAATACACAAAATAAGGAAATAATATTAAAAGCAGTAAGGGAAAAGGGGCAAGTAACATATAAAGGCAGACCTATCAGAGTTACACCAGACTTCTCACCAGAGAATATGAAAGCTAGAAGATCCTGAGAAGATCTCATAGAGACTCTAAGAGAACACAAGTGGCAGCCCAGGCTGCTACACTCAGCAAAACTCTCAATAATCATAGATAGTGAAACAAAAATATTCTATGACAAAACCAAATTTGCACAGTATGTTTCCACAAACCCAGCCCTATAAAGAATAATAGATAGAAAACACCAACTCAAGGAGGGAAACTACACCCTAGAAAAAGCAAGAAAGTAATCTTTCAACTAACTCAAAAGAGATAGCCCCACAAACATAAAAATAACATCGAAAATAACAGGAAGCAACAATCACCATTCCTTAATATCTCTTAACATCAACGGACTCAATTCCCCAATAAACAGACATAGACTGACAGACTGGATCCATAAACAGGACCCAGCATTTTGCTGCATCCAGGAAACGTACCTCCATATTAAAGACAAGCACTACCTCAGAGTAAAGGGCTGGAAAACAATTTTCCAGGCAAATGGTCCCAAGAAACAGGCTGGAGTAGAAACATTCTAATATCAGATAAAATCAACTTTCAACCAAAAGTCATCAAAAAAGATAAGGAAGGACACTTCATACTCATCAAAGGAAAAATCTACCAAGAACTCTCAATTCTGAACATCTATGCCCTAAATGCAAGGGCACCCACATTCATAAAAGAAACTTTACGAAAGCTCAAAGCACACATTGCACCTCTCACAATAATAGTGGGAGACTTCAACACTCCACTATCAACAATGGACAGACCTTGGAAACACAAATTAACAGAGACACAGTGAAACTACCAGATGTTATGAACCAAATGGATTTAACAGATAACTATAGAACATTTCATCCTAAATCAAAAGAAAATACTTTCTTCTCAGAACCTCATGGTACTTTCTCCAAAACTGACCATGTAATTGGTCACAAAACAAATCCCAACAGATAAGAAGATTGAAATAATCCCATGCCTCCTATCAGATCACTACAGAATAAGGCTGGTCTTCAGTGGCAACAACAACAGAAAGCCCACATACGAATGGAAGCTGAACAACTCTCTACTCAATGATAACTTGGTAAAGGAAGAAATAAAGAAATTAAAGCCTTCCTAGAATTTAATGAAAATGAAAGTACAACATACCCAAACCTATGGGACACAATGAAAGCAGTGTTAAGAGGAAAACTCATAGCTCTGGGTGCCTCCAAAAAGAAACTGGAGAGAGCATACACTAGCAGCTTAACAGAACACCTGAAAGCCCTAGAACAAAAGGAAGCTAATATACCCAACAGGAGTAGAAGGCAAGAAATAATCAAACTCAGGGATGAAATCAACCAAGTAGAAGCAAAAAAAGAACTATATAAAAAATCAACAAAACCAGGAGCTGGTTCTTTGAGAAAATCAACAAGATAGATAGACCCTTAGCCAGACTAACCAGAGGGCACAGAGACAGTATCCAACTTAACAAAATCAGAAATGAAAAGGGAGATGTAACAACAGATTCTGAGGAAATTTGAAAAATCATCAGATCCTACTACAAAAGCCTATACTCAACAAAATTGGAAAATCTGGAGGAAATGGGCAATTTTCTAGACAGATACCAAATACCAAAGTTAAGTCAGGATTAGATAAACCATCCAAAGAGTTCTATAACCCCTAAAGAAATAGAAGCAGTCATTAAAAGTCTCCCAACAAAAAAAAAGCCCAGGACCAGATGGGTTTAGTGCAGAATTCTATTGAACCTTCAAAGAAGACCTAATACCAATAATCTTCGATCTATTCCACAAAATAGAAACGGAAGGAACACTACCCAATTCATTCTATGAGGCCAGTTATACTGATACCAAAACCTCACAAAGACCCAACAATAAAAGAAAACTTCAGACCAATTTCCCTTATGAATATTGATGCAAAAATACTCAATAAAATTCTTGCAAACTGAATCTAAGAATACATCAAAATGACCATTCTCCATGAACAAGTAGGCTTCATCCCAGGGATGCAGGGATGGTTCAATACCTGGAAATCCATTAACGTAATCCACTACATAAACAGACTCAAAGAAAAAAAACCACATGGTCATTTCGTTAGATGCTGAAAAAGCATTTGACAAAATTCAATATCCCTTCATGATAAAAGTTTTGGAAAGATCAGGAATTCAAGTAGCATACCTAAACAAAGTAAAAGCAATATACAGCAAACCAGTGCCCAATATCAAACTTGAGGTAATCCCACTAAAAGGAGGGACTAGACAAGGCTGCCCTCTCTCTCCCTATCTATTCAATATAGTACTTGAAGTTATAGCTAGAGCAATTAGACAACAAAATAAGGTCAAAGGGATACAAATTGGAAAGGAAGAAATCAAAATATCACTATTTGCAGAAGGTATGATGATATACTTAAGTGACCCAAAAAACTCCACCAGAGATCTGCTACAGCTGATAAACACCTTCAGCAAAGTGGCCAGATACAAAATTAACTCAAGCAAATCAGTAGCCTTCCTATACTCAAAGGATAAACAGGCTGAGAAAGAAATTAGGGAAATGACAACCTTCACAATTGTCACAAACAATATAAAGTATCTTGGTGTGACTCTAACCAAACAAGTGAAAGATCTGTATGACAAGAACTTCAAGTCTCTGAAGAAAGAAACTGAAGATGATCTCAGAAGATGGAAAGATCTCCCATGCTCATGGATTGGCAGGATTAATACAGTAAAAATGGCCATCTTTCTGAAAGCAATCTACAGATTCAATGCAATCCCCATCAAAATTCCAACTCAATTCTTCATAGACTTAGAAGGAGCAATTCTCAAATTCATATGGAATAACAAAAAACCTAGGATAGCAAAAACTATTCTCAACAATAAAAGAACTTCTGGGGGAATCAGCATCCCTGACCTCAAGCTGTGCTACGGAGCAGTAGTGATGAAAACTGCATGGTATTGGTACAGTGACAGGCAGGTAGATCAATGGAATAGAATTGAAGGCCCAGAAATGAACCCACACACCTATGGTCACTTGATCTTTGATAAAGGTGCTAAACCATCCAGTGGAAAAAAGACAGCATTTTCAACAAATGGTGCTGACTCAACTGGCAGTCTACATGTAGAAGAATGTGAATTGATCCATTCCTATCTCCCTGTACAAAGCTCAAGTCCAAGTGGATCAAGGACCTCCACATAAAACAAGACACACTGAATCTAGTAGAAGAGAAAGTGGGGAAAAGTCTCGAACACATGAGCACAGGGGGAAAGTTCCTGAACAGAATACCAATGGCTTATGCTCTAAGATCAAGAATCGACAAATGGGAACTCATGAAATTTACAAAGCTTCTGTAAGGCAAAGGACACTGTAAATAGGACAAAACGGCAACCAACAGATTGGGAAAAGATCTTTACCAATCCTACATCCATTAGAGGGCTAATATCCAATATATGCAAAGAACTCAAGAAGTTAGATTCCAGAGATCCAAAATAACCCTATCAAAAAATGGGGAACAGAGCTAAACACAGAAATCTCAACTGAGAAACTCGAATGGCTGAGAAGCACCTAAAGAAATGCTCAACATCCTTAGTCATCAGAGAAATGCAAATCAAAACAACCCTGAGATTCCACCTCACACCAGTCAGAATGGCTAAAATCAAAAACTCAGGTGACAGCAGATGCTGGCAAGGATGTAGAGAAAGAGGAACACTCCTCCATTACTGGTGGGATTGCAAGCTGATACAACCTCTCTGGAAATCAGTTTGGCAGACCCTCAGAAAAATGAACATAATACTACCTGAGGACCCAGCTATTCCACTCCTGGGCATATACCCAGAAGATGCTCCAACATGTAATAAAGACACATACTCCACTATGTTCATAGCAGCCATATTTATAATAACCAGAAGCTGGAAACAACCCAGATGTCCCTCAACAGAGGAATGGATACAGAAAATGTGGTACATTTACACAATGGAATATTACTCAGCTATTAAGAACAATGACTTCATAAAATTCACAGTCAAATAGATGGAACTTGAAAATATCATTCTGAGTGAGGTAACACAGTCACAAAAGAATGAACATGGTATATACTCACTGATAAGTGGTTATTAGCCCAAAAGTTTGGAATACCCAAGAGTCACTTCACAGCAACCATTGGGCTGAGTGTGAGGTCCCAGATGGAGGAGTTGGAGAAGGGACTGAAGGAGCTAAAAGAGTTTGCAGCCCCATGGAGGGAGCAACCTTGTTAACTGGCCTGACTTCCTGATGCTCCCAGAGACTGACTCACCAAACAAAGAATACACATGGAGGGACCCATGGTGCTGACCACATATGTTGCAGAGGAGGCTCTTGTTAGCCATCAGGGGGAGGAGATGCCCTTGGGCCTGATGGTGCTAGATGCCCCAGTATAAGAGAATGCCAAGGAGGGAAGACGAGAGTGGGTGGGTGGTTGGGGGAATATTCTCATAGAGGCAGGGGGACAGAGGAGAGAATAGGGAGATTCCAAAGGGGAAACATTTGAAATGTAAATAAAGTATCTGGAAAGGGGGAAACATTTGAAATGTAAATAAAGTATCAAAAAATTAGCATTGTTGGTAGATGATTAATTTGAAATTATGTACTACTGATGGGATGCAAGGAGGAAAACAGTGTCACCTGTAATTTTACCACTAATAGAGATATTGGACATTCTAAATATTATTAACAACTTTTAAGGTCATGAAGTCACCACTCATCCAAATCTGCCATGGCCTTTATGCATAAAACTAGAATATTGACATAACCTACTCAGCAGGAATGTGAGGGGGAAGGTTATGACAATCAAACCCTTCCCAGTACCACCTATACACACATGCATATGCACACGCACACACACACACACACACACACATAGAGGACATCCTCATTAGCCCAATGTACATAAGCTACATGTATATTCACTTTCCTACTTTGCATATGAACACCCTCTTTTTGCCTGTTTCTATTTCCCTCCCAGTCATGTCTTTGACTATTTCTGAAGCCTTTGGTCTGTAACCTGAACTTGAACGTTAATATGAACTTTAGTATTGCGCACTCTCCTGGTTTTTGGCCACCATAACAGAGCATGTCTCTGGTAGATAGGGCAGAATTCAAAGTGTGCCGTGGCCCTTGTTACAACTCAATATACTTCAGGTGATCCTTCCTGTAGAGCACGTGGGAGCCAGAAATAAATGTTTTCTGTGTCCTCTACCTATTCCATGGGTTTAGGTTTGTAGTATAAATAATATAGTATTTTCTGTATACTTATAATTTAAATATACATGCATGGAGAATATGATGGCTTTACCTGTCAACTTGATTCAATCTATAATCACTTACAAAGGGCACCACAATTAGGGGTTGCCTATATCAGAGTGGCCTATGAGGATGCCTGTGAGGGATTTTCTTAACTGGATTAGTTGAGGTGGGATGATCCACCATGAATGTGGGGAGCACCAATTCCTACCATGGGTTCTGCAGGAAAGTGAGGTGAGCAGTAGAAGCAGACGTACATCCATCCTTACTCTGCTCTCGCCTATGACTGTGTTCCTTCCACATTGAATTTAATTGGGAGCAAAATTTACCCATTTTCCCAATAACCTAATTTTTGCTTGGTGTATTTTATCATAGCAACAGAAATGAAACTAAGCCAATGAATGTCAACAACTTTGTAAGTTTAAACTTTAGAATAATACACAGTAATTGTTCTTTCCAGATATAAAATTCCAACTTTGTCCTGTGGTCCATCTGGGCTTTATCTCATTGCCTATTAGAGCACATAGCTTACTTTCTTCGTTATAATTTTATTTGGAAAAGATTTGGCACACAAATCATGTTCGAGGTAAAGCTTTGACAGCAGCTGGTTTTCTCAGTAAGTAGAGTTTAGATAGTATTCCTTTGGCGACTGTCCAACAACTCATGTCTGTATTTTTCTGTGAATATTTTGAAGCACCAAATCAAGGACTGGTCACAGTCGTGTAAAGAAAGAGACATCCCCTGCTCAGATGACTACTCTCTTACGGGTACGCTGGGAGAAGCTGTGACAATTCGAGCCTGGAACATTGCTGGATTACCTTCTGACTCTTTTTCCATTGATAATGGGATCATTATAATGTAAGGAAAAAATCTTTTCTCATAAATGAGCTTTAATATCTAATTAGTAGATATATTTATTTGTGAACATTTTTAAAAAGGGTTTTAGCTAATAAACATTTACAGTGTTGAAATGTTTGCTAACTAGCTGTATGAAACATGAATAATTTTTCTGTTAATATTATAATAGTCAATTGTCAGAAGCTATGGAAAACAAATAGAGATAGATAAAATGCCTGAGTTTTCATAGGTTTTTCAGATTATAAGAAAAAAATTCTTTTGTAAGTGAGTAAGGAGCAAAAGTTTTATTCCCATAAATCAGAAACCCTGTTATAGCATGTTTATAGATACACAGTGGTGAGTCTTTGATGGTAATTGTCCTCACTGTTCAAAAATCTGTCCTTGTCCCTGTTTTGAGACAAGTTTGACTCGTGGCTCTTTCTATGAGTTGGCAAGTAGCAACCCATGATAGAATCTCCTGGTTGATGCAAAGTCATAGAGAAACAGCCAGGAGGACACTAGGCCTGTCCAACCACACCCTCTTCTCCAAGTCACACAGGTCAACCTGTCTAAATGTGAGAACAAGTATCTGTTTTATTGCCAAGTTCACAGTCTTGTTTCTGACCTGGCCAAAGCATTTTAGAGTTTAGGAGTGTTAGCAACAGCATGGTGTTTCTTAGCATTAGTAAGAAGTACTCAATGCTGCCGTCAATCGAAACATTTGAGTCTGTGTTGCAGAGGCATTGGGTTTGATTCATTTGTTTACTGCATAAAATAACAAAAACCCACCTGAAATCACATTAGTGCAAGTAAAAATGATTAGAGTCTGGATATAAAGTCTTGAGACAGAAGTAACGGATAGGTATGGCAAATGTGCAATATTTATGAAAATAGTCATCAAACATACAGCTTTGGTATTTCCTCATCGCTGCTCACTGGGTTATCCTGATAGAAGTGCCCTGTGGCTGTTGCATCCCTCTCTTCAAACACTTCTCTCTTCAAACACTTGTGTTTCTAGTTGATTGCCTCCTGGAGAGTGATAGCCATGTCTTCTTTGTTTTATTTTGTAATTTATGTCCTTGGTTTTAGCTACCAAGAGGTGTCTGTAACCATTATATCCGTTAGAGAACAGATTATATCTTATTCCTTACCCACTTGGGTCTTATTATATTTCAATTTATATTTCATGTTCAACTGTTGGTTAATAATCTTACTTTTAAGATTCTACAATTTTAATGGCCATTACTGAAGATAACACACATCCATATTTCCAGTACCCTCCCCTCTTCTTCCCCACCCTTCTCCTGGAGCAATAGAGGTTTATCAATACCAAATACCCCTACATCTTTATTATTAATTTATAGAAAAATTGAAGAATTTGCAAATCTTATGGTAACAACGTCACTGAGAAGACAGCTTTAACATCGTTCATTATTGTACTTTTTGGGTCAGTATATTTGGCAACCTTCCAGAGAGAAGTTTCAGGACAAAGGTTTAAAGGCAACATTTGAAATCATTGGACAAGCATCTTGTTTAGTTGCATAATGCCTCCTTCTGTTTCCCAGAGATGCTTGCTTGGTAATGATAATCCCTAACACTTACTATGGACCTAATATCACATGTTAAATACTTAATACATATTACTTTAGTCAAGTGTCAGTAAACTGTTTCACAAGCGTCGGTTAACTATTTCACAAGGGACTACCAAAGAAAGAGATATTTGAGGATGTAATGAAACTTTGGAGGAGCAGGGAGGTCAGCCTCAGTGGACTGAACCCCAAACAGCCTTGCAGAAGCATTTTTCTTAATTGTTACACAAAAGGTATTTTTAGCAAGTCAATTTTTAAATACTAGAATCTTTGATCTGATGGAGGTATTGTCTCAAGGAACATATTACGCAAGCATTTCTCCATCAGTACAAGACTACCTGGTTTGCCAAGAATGTTTTATGACTGAAGGCATTTACAGGTTCTGAAGCTTCTATAGGAAAGTCAGCTCAATAAATCTCAGATAACAGTCACTGATTATTTACAAAAGATCACTTCAAAGCCTAGGTGGTCCATCACTCCAGAGTTTATGCCAGGTACAATGGGTCTCCAAAATTTCCCACTAAGGCATGATTATTTAGGAAAACTGTTAAGAATCTATAAAATTTGGATAAGTTAGAATATAATTAAATTTTGGGGCTATTAATAACAAAAAGTCCTTGGCTTTCAGAAGCCAATGGTAGTGGTGAGCATAATTGGATTATATTTGGACATAGATAACTTCATTTTTTGAGAGGCAGGCTTTGATTTTCTGTAGGAGAGAGACACAGACTTCAAACACCCTGCCTCAGGCCAAAGCTGGACGGGCTGTGCCAAGTTATGTTCACTTTTAGACAAGGAATGGGATAAGTTGCTTCCCCTAAGGCCTCAGGGAAAGCCCCAGACTAGCTTAGCCCTCAATAGTTTAATATCCTAATTCTGTGTCCTTCTGTGCCAAATGCTGTGACCAACAGACATTATCATGATTAGAAATCTGCATTTAAAAAAAAAAAAAAAAAAACGCCAAAGGGCTTTAAATAAGAATTCTCTTTACATACCAACTAAAGAACAAACCGTCAAAATCAGAAACAGTAACTCCTAACAAATTCGGTTTCCATTGGCTATCACTTGATTTTAAACATTTATAAATTCAAGAATGTTTGAAGGTTAGTGGGATCGCTTAGCAGGTTGTGCCTGTTGCTGAGGATGTCAACCTGAATTTGATCCCAGGGACCTACAAGGTTGAATGAGAAAATGGACTCTCATTTTCAGATTGTCTTCTGACCTTCACACAGGCACATACAAATATACAAATGAATAAATAAGCCAACATTTAAAATTGTAACAAATGGACATTGTTGGAGGAAGTAAGAAAGAAAGACTGAAGAGAAACACATTTTATTTTTATTTTTGTCAAAAATAATGGTGGCAATGTAAGCAGGTAAATAGAATGCATGTTCACTTTTATTTCAATGTTTTAATTCCAAAAGTGGAATTGTCTCCACTGAACTATGCTGTACAACGCCTTCCACAATAAATGCTTCCACGGATCATTCTAAAAACCAGGATTTATTTCTCCATCTACCTGCCTTTTACTCATCTAAACCAAAAAAGCTCCCACCAAAAAAGCTGAATTATGTTCTTCTGATCTTCAATGAAGAAGTTGTCATATGAAGAACATTATTTGACAGGATAAAAATTGGATACAACCATTAACTGGGTATAAAACACTATTCATTTATTTTTAATTACAGAGGCTCATTCATATGCTCACATAAAAGGGGAAGACAGAGTTACCCCAGCACAGTTTTTCTAAATTGTTATTGCTTCCCCATCAATTTCACTGCTGAATTTTTACTGAAAATGTACTGTTCCTGTGCATGTGAGTCTGCTGCTGGATTCTTTATTCTATACCTTGAGCTCTCTGCCTGCCATGAAGCAAGTATTGTATCATCCTGGTTCTGGAAACGTTGCGCAGTCTTGAGTTAGGTAATACATCTTTATCACTTTTATTCCCTCAGATGAAGTAATGAGATGAGAGCCATACCCAAGCTGTCTGAATACACAGACAGCTGGTCCAGAGAGTTTCCTTCTCTGTTCTGACTATCCCTAAGTCTAGGCCTGGAAGCTTCAAGGCTTCTTACAATCTAATCTTCCAGGCTGACTGATTCAGTCCACTTTCTCTCTGCTTCTGACTCAGTTTCTCTGCCTGGCCTCATATGCCTCATTTGGCAATCTGTTCAAATCTTCTGGGTCCTTCTCATTCTTTGGCTCATTCGTCTTCACTGGTGTCTAGCTTGTTCACCCTGTCTCTGTAAAACTCTGCTATACATACATGTAACCATCATACCACTCTTTTTTCCCCCCTCAATGCTCTTAAGCAATCTCTCTTCCTCTGCTGTTCTCATTTAAGTTGAGCATATCCCCTATCTCTGACTCATTCAGTCATATCTTTCTTTGATGTGTCACTTTGTCTTCACTTCAATTAGATATCACTTTCATAGATGGCCACTTCCTTGTACAAACTAACCTTACCTACATTGTTTGTGATTAAACGTGTATACTAAAGGCATGTCTATATTCCAGTTGGATCATATTGTAATCCAGGGCATATCATTTCAGCTAAATCTTAACTTTGGAAGTAATTCCATCCCTGAACAGCCATGTTGCTGGATAAAAGTTCCTCTACAGGTCTTCCACTTTTTGTTTTACCTTTTAAAAAAATCATTTTGTTTAGTTGTTACTGCAATATACATTGTAGAATAAAACATTAAATATCCTAAAGATATATTCTTGAAATTTTGATTACATTGATATTCTTGATCAATATTACAGATTGACAATTTAGGGAGTCATCTAACTGATGGATATAGTATATTTCTTCACTTGTTTTACATTTTCAAGTGTAGTGCTGGTTTATATATGAATAGCATTTAATCTTTGTTCACTCTTGTAAATGGCATTGTTTTGGTTTAGTTGTTAATGGCTAGTACTAAGATTTCCTATATTCTAGAAAAGATTATTTGCACATGGACTTCGTACTTTGCAACTTTAAAAAGTCATTTGGCATTTTTTGTGGATTTATTAGGATATTGTACATTGGCAATGATGCTGTGCACATAGTGACACTTTAATTTCTTTCTAATCTGTGTGCCCTTCACCTCTTTTCCTTGGCTTATTGCACTGTCAATGGCTTCCAGCATAATGCTGCAAATGGATAATTAAATTGAACACTGTTGTCTACCCAGTCGAAGGGGATGCAAACATAGTGAGCATCACAAGTGGTTTTGGTTGTTACATTGATTTCATTGGGTCAAAGAAAATCTCCTTCAGTCTGTATACTGTCCAGTTATATGTTGACTTGGCATAAGCTAGAGTCACCAGAGAGAAAGGAACCTCAATTGAGAAAAGGCTTCCATAAAAATCTTGCTGTAAGCATTTTCTTAATTAAGTGATGTGGGAGGGACAACCCCCATTGTGGGTTGATTGAGTTCCTGCCCTTACTTCCTCAGTGATGGGCTGTTACCTGAAATTGTTAGTGAAATAAACCCTTTGCTTCTCAAGTTACTTTTAGGGTAGTCTTTCATCACAGCAATAGACACCTTAATCAAGACAGAAATTGTTACTAGGATAATAAATTATTGCTGTAACATGCCTGACCATGTGTTTTTGGGAAGGATCATGGAAGAAATTTGAAACTTTTGGTTAGAAAAGCCATTAAATTATGAAAGGTTGGTGAGCCACTCTGTGAGACTTCCTTTGTCAATGCAATTAATCTAAATCTCTTTACCTTAGCCTCAGGTAGAGTCTTCGGACAAGGGCAAAAAGCAGCCACAGTCTTCACCAAAATATCACAAGAATGATTCTAGGAAACATACTAAAATTCTTCTCTGAAACCCCTTGAGCCAGAACTGAACAGTTTACTTCACACTCAGCATCAATGTCTTCCATATTCCTACTAGGATGGTTCATTAAGCCCCACTTAAAGCATTCCACTGCTTTCATAATCCAAAGTCCCAAAATGCACATTCCTCCAAACAAAAGCATGGTCAAGCCCATCACACCAATACCCTAGTTCATAGTCCCAGTTTCTGTTTTAGTTAAGGTTTTAATGCTGAGAAGAGACACCATGACCAAGGCAATATTTAATTGGGGCTGGCTTAGAGTTTCAGAGGTTCAGTGCATTATCATCAGGGGAGGAAACTTGGCAGTGTACAGGCAGACATGGTGCTAGAGGAGCCAAAAGTTCTTTATCTTGATCCAAAGAAAACCAGGAGAGACTCTCTTCAGGTAGCCAGGAGGGGGTCTCTTCTGTCCTGTGCAGAGTTTAAACATAGGACCTCAAAGCCCATCCCCATAGTGATTCACTTCCCCCAACAAGGTCACATCTTCCCATGAGCCAAGCATATTCAAACCACCACAGTCTTCTTTTATTAATGTTTATAAATGCTTCTTAGGTCTGCTAGATTAGTTCCAGCAACTCGGCCTGATAGTAGGAGTCTTGGGGCTTTCCCTAGCACTCAGTCTTGTAGAAATGGGCCTGATACTGTGTTCTCAGTCTGAGGTCTGAACTTAATTCCTCTTCTTTATTGGGGGGGGGGGGGGGGGAGCATTTCTCCACATACCTCAGCCTTCTTCAGTTTCAAAAGAAGGATGACACCACCTTTGATCCATTACAGGAAGAACAAGGTCTTTGGTCTCTTGCCTGGTTTTCTTAGCTTTTGTGCTGATGTAACTTTTAAACTTAGCATGTCATGGGAGACTGCTGGATTGAATCTGTTAATCTGTTCTAAATTCCCTGGTGGTTATGAGCACAATCCTCTATACCTGCCCAAATGTTTTGGATTCACAAATGAAAGACACATACACCTGTAGCCTTTTTAATTAATATGGCCTAAGCTCAACAGCTGGGCCACCCCCAAACGTCCTCATTGCTAACGCCTCCCATCTGATATTCCAGAATTATTACTTACTAAAATCTATATTTCATCTCTGCTACCCCAGACCCAATGGGAGGAGGTGGCTCTGAGGCCACTCTTCTCCAATTTTTACATAGTTGTATGCTTTTTCTCTTATAGCTCTCAGGCTTGATGTTTCTGCTTCCTCATCATGGCAATTCTAAAAACTCTTTCTCTTTCATTGGTCTCTTACCCAGGAAATCTAAGGACCCACCTTTGTCTCCCAGCCCAGCTGTTTGCTGCTGGCAATATTATTTACCAACTAGAGCCAATTGGGATCAGGGACCCTCAGTGTCTTACAGGCAGACGTCCGGGTTCCTGTGTGATTTTAGGAGCTGAATTAACAAAAATATCATTAGAACCAATCCACAACACTGGGGGGTATCTGTAACTGTCTTAGTTACTTACTGCTGTGAACAGACACGATGAACAAGGCATATCTTATAAGGATAATATTTAATTGGGGCTGCCTTACAGGTTCAGAGGTTCATCAGTCCATTATCATCAAGGTAGGAAGATGGCAGCATCCAGGCAGGCATGGTGCAGGAGGAGCTGAGAGTTCTACATCTTCATCTTAAGGCTGCTAACAGAATACTGACTTCCAGGCAGCTAGAATGAGGGTCTTAAGCCCACACCCACAGTGAGTGACACACCTACTCCAACAAGGCCACACCTCCTAATAGTGCCACTCCCTGGGCCAAGCATATACAAACCATCACAGTAACCATATTTTTTGTCTACTTTTTTGGGTTATTTTATCTACCACCCTTCCCCACCCCAATCCCTTCCAACCCACCAACCCTAGGTGGGCACAAAAGAAGGTTAGAGGGGAAAGGGGGCATAGATCTCTTTGGAGTACTTCCTGGAGATTAGGAGTGTTGAATTCCTAGTGGCAAGTCCAATCTTTGTTGTCAGGATATCTTCAACCAGAAATCCATCAGACAACAAAAGTCATCAGCAAAAAGCAAGAGCAAACCAGCAAAAGCTGTTGCCGGAAGCAGCAGGGGGAGCAGCAGGTGTCTCTCTCAGTGCTCTGGCATGTATATACCCTCTCCAGGGAGTCCCCAGAGTTCCAAACATAAACTATCTTCAGTTGGCAGAAATCACACCTCTGCCAGAGCACAAGACAAATCATAGTTAGCTGCTGTGGGCAATCTGAAACAGCTCCATATCCCACACCTGGGTTTAAAACAAACCATGTTCACGTAACATTTCTGTGTTTTTAAAAGAAAGCAAAATTCTCACTACACGTATCACTCAACTATTGTCTTGCTCTGCCCCTAGACCTTATTTTCTTATGGAATCTGACAGTCTCTTCTCATGCCCTTCCTCTCGTAGTTATTGAGATAGCTGACTGTAAGTCTACCATCTGAATTGAACTAATGAGAATACTGGAAAACCTTTGTGTATCCCTTCTGTTCTACTTAATTGAGTCTCTTGTTTGGATATGCAACTAGATTTTAAACACATGTAAAAACATTTAAAAAATAGAATAGATAAGTCTACCATTTTATGTGTTTTTATACTTGATGTTTTGTTAATTTCTTGTTTCTAATATTTTTAAATTATTTGAAGAGTTTTTAGTATTCTTTTTTGTGTACTGACTTTTCTTTTTACTGTATCATGAGAAGAAAAGGTTTTTTATTTATTTTTATTTTTAAAAATGTTTTTATTTTATTTTTACATCCCAATCTCTTTCCCACCTCCCGGTCCCCTCCCCACACGGTCCTTTCCTCTATTTCCCCTCCCTCCTCTCCTCTGAGAGAGTTGGCCCCACCCCTGAGAGTCTCCCCTGCCCCCAATCAGGACTCTGCATGGTTAGGTGCATCCTCTCCCACTGAGGCCAGACAGGGCAGCTATGTTGAGTAACAGATTTCACAGACAACAACAGCTTTAGGGATAGCCCCTCCTCCAGTTGTTAGGGGACCCACATGGAGACTGAGGTGCCCATCTGGTACATATGTGCCAGGAGCCTCAGTCCAGGTGCTTCAGTCTCTGTGAGCATCCAGGGGTTCTGGCTAGTTGACACTGTTGGTTTTCCTGTAGAGTTGCTGTCCCCTTCAGGGCCTTCAGTCCTTTACCCGACTCTTCCATAAGTGTCCCCAACCTTTGTCCAATGTTTTGATGTGGGTCTCTGCATCTGTTTCAGTTGACTGCAGGGTAGAACCTCTTAGAGGACAGTCATGCTAGGTTCCTGTCTGCAAGCATTACAGAGTATCATTAATAGTGTCAGAGGTTGGTGCTTGCCTAATGGATAGATTTCAAGTTGGGCCAGTTATTGGCTACCCATTCTCCCAGTCTCTGCTCCATTTTTGTCCCTGTATTTCTGTTAGACAGGACATATTTGGGGTTGAAGTTTTGTGCGTGGGTTGGTGTCCTTATCCCTCCAAGGGGAGTCCTGGTGGCTTCCTCAGGTTTCATATCCCCACTGCTGTGCATTACCCACATTGACTCCTGGGAGCCTCCCCATCCCACTCTTTGGCACTTCCTAGAGAACCTCCGCCCCACTCCTGGCAGCTGGATGCAGATTTCCACTCATCCTCTTATCCCTTCGGCCCTCTCTCCTGTCTCTCCCCACACCTGATTCTGATCTCCCCCATTCTCATCCCCATCCCCTCTCCTCAATTTCTTTGCTCCCTCTGTCCCTCCTCCCCCCATGAATATTTTGTTCCTCCTTCTAAGTGAGATTCAAACATCCTCACTTGGCCCTTCCTTTTTGTTTAGTTTCTTTGGGTCTGTGACATGTATTATGGGTATCATGTACTTTATGGATAATACCACTTATCAGTGAGTTACATACCATGCATGTCCTTTTAGGTCTGGGTTACCTCACTCATGATGATATTTGCCTGCAAATATCCAAGATATTCTTGCTTTTAATAGCTGGATAGTACTCCATTGTGTAAATAAACCACATTTTCTGTATCCATTCTTCAGTTGAGGGACATCTGGGTTGTTTCCATTGCTGGCTATTATGAATAAAGCTGCTATGAATGTAATAGAGCATGTGTCCTTGTGGTATGTTGGAAAATCTTTTTGGTATATGCCCACGGTCTATTTCTAATTGTCTGAGAAACCACCAAAATGATTTCCAGAGTAGTTGTACAATTTTGCACTCCCACCAGCAATGGAGGAGTGTTACCTTTCTCCACATCCTAGCCAGTGTGTGCTGTTATTTGAGTTTTGTTTTTTTTTTAATCTTAGCTATTCTGATTGGTGTAAGGTGTAATCTTAGTGTCGTTCTGATTTGCATTTCCCTGATGACTAAGGACATTGAATATTTCTTTAAGTGCTTGTTGGCCATTCAAGATTCCTCTGTTAAGAATTCTCTATTTAGCTCTGCACCCCATTTTAAAAATTGGGTTATTTGGTTTGCTGGAGTCTAACTTCTTGAGTTCTTTATATATTTTGGATATTAGCCTTCTGTCAGATATAGGGTTAGTGAAGATCTTTTCCCAATCTATAGGCTGCTGTTTTGTCCTATTGACAGTGTCTTTTGCATTACAGAAGCTTTTCAGTTTCATGAGGTCCCATTTATCAGTTGTTGATCTTATAGCCTGAGCCATTGGTGTTCTGGTCAGAAAATTGTCTCCTATACCAATGAGTTCAAGGCTATTCCCCACTTTTTCCTTATTAGATTTAGTGTATCCAGTTTTATGTTGAGGTCTTTGATCCACTTGGACTTGAGTTTTTGCAGTGTTATAAATATAGATCTATTTTCATTCTTCTACATGCAGATACCCAATAAGACCAGCACCATTTGTTGAAGATGCTTTCTTTTTTTTCCATTGTATGGTTTTGGCTCCTTTATTAAAAATCAGGTGTCCAAAGGTGTGTGTGGGCTATTTCTAGGTCTTTTATTCAATTCCATTAATCAACCTGTCTGCTTTTACACCAAAGCAATGAAGAGATGGTTACTCTTCTAGAAGTTCTTTCATGGTTCAGGATTGTTTTAACTATTCTGGGTTTTTTATTTTTCCATATGAAGTTGAGAATTGCTTTTTCAAGGTCTGTGAAAAATTGTGTTGGAATTTTGATGGGAATTGCATTGAATCTGTAGATTGCTTTTGGTCAGATGACCATTTTCACTATGTTAATCCTACCTATCCATGAGCATGGGAGATCTTTCCATTTTTTGAGGTCTTCTTTGATTTCTTTCTTCAGAGACTTGAAGTTCTTGTCATACGGGTCTTTTACTTGCTTGATTAGAGATTTAGTTTATGAAAATTTTTATTGAGTATTTTTGCATCAATGTTCATAAGGAAAATTGTTATGAAATTCTTTGTTGAGTCTTTATGTGATTTAGGTATCAGGGTGACTGTGTTCTCATAAAATGAATTTAGCAGTGTTCTTTCTGTTTCTAGTTTGTGGAATAGTTTGAGGCATATTGGTATTTGCTCTTCTTTGAATATCTGGTACAATTCTGTGTTAAAACCATTCGGTCCTAGGCTGCTTTTGGTTGGAAGACTGTTAATGACTGCTTTTATTTTCCTTAAGGGTTATAGACCTGTTTAGATAGTTTGCCTGTTCGTGATTTAATTGTGGTAAGTAGTATCTGTCTAGAAAAATCATCCATTTCATTTAGATTATTCAATTTTGTGAGATATAGGCTTTTGAAATAAGACCTAATGATTTTTTTCTTTTATTTCTTAGTTTCTGTTGTTATGTCTCCCTTTTTATTTCTGATTTTGTTAATTTGGCCACTGTCTCTCTGCCATTTGGTTAATTTGGCTAAGGATTTCTCTATCTTGTTAATTTTCTCAAAGAACCAGATTTTAATGATTCCTTGTATTATTCTCTTTGTTTCTAATTGATTGATTTCAGTCCTAAGTTTGAGTATTTCCTGCCATCTTGCATGTGTTTGGTTCTTTTTGTTGTAGAGCTTTCAAGTGTGCTGTTAAGTTGCTAGTATGAGATCACTCCAATTTCTTCATAAAGGCACTTAGTGCTATGAACTTTCCCTTAGCACTGCTTTTATTGTATTCAATAAGTTTGGGTATGTCGTGCCTTCATTTTCATTGAATTCTAGAAAGTCCTTAATTTCTTTATTTCTTCTCTGACCAAGTGATCAATTTAATTCAGTGTTATTTACTTTCCCTGAGTAAATGGGTTTTCTGTTGCTTCTGTTGCTTTTGAAATACAGCCTTAATTGATGATGATGATAAGATATAATTTCCATCTTCTTGTATCTGTTAAGGTTTGTTTTATGCCCACTGGTATGGTCAGTCTTGGAGAAGGTTCTGTGAGGTGCTGAGTGGATGGTATATCCGTGTGTTTTGGGGTGAAAGGTTCTGTAGGTATCTCTTAGATCCATTTGGTTTGTAACTTTAGTTAGTTTCATTGTTCCTCTGTTTAGTTTTTTTGTATGACGAGAGTGGGGTTTTGAAGTCCCCCACTATTATTCTGTGGGGTTTTATGTATGATTTGAGCTTTAATAGTGTTTCTTTTATGCATGTGTGTGCCCCTGAATTTGGGGCAAAGATGTTCAGAATTCAGATGTCATCTAACAAATCTCTGAGGCACTATTTTCTCCCAGTCTTGTGTGTTCTCTTCCTTGTTTGATTTTGCCCATTTTATGCTCATCTATCTGGAAATGTGTGGCTAGAATAGGTCTGTCATCTCCTTTTCACTGTGGAGGCCACAGTAGAATCTTTATTTCAGACATGATGTTTTTCAGTTCTAAACTGTTGTTTTCCATTTGCTTAAACCATACCCTCGTTTCCTGAAGAACAGTTGTAGTATCTGCTCTGGGGCTGCTTCTGTGTCCAGTTGGTTCAGTGTCTTTGTTCCCCTGGGAAGCAAATGCATTCTGGTTCTTTGCATACGGAATAGCCTTTTCTAGAACTTCTGAGTGTGAAAACCTGGGTCTTGCTACAATCCTCTGGGCAGGACTGAGTTTGGTTTTAGGAGTCAATTAATATCTGTCTTCTAGTTCATGATGCTTTCCAGTGTTGGCTCAGACTTAAAAGGGTTTGACAGGCTTTTTGGGTCTGCTTCTGAGCACACACTAGCTAGAGGATAGTATGGGACCCAGATTTATGTCATAGTCCTAAGCCTTTGTGTGTGTGTGTGTGTGTGTGTGTGTGTGTGAGAGAGAGAGAGAGAGAGAGAGAGAGAACAGCAAACAGATCTCTTTTCTTTCTGAATCCCTTTAGCAATTCATCGTCATTACATTTATGATACTGTCACAGAATGGTGATATTCTATTGTGGCAGCTCTATCATTTCTTAACTACATCACCAGACTAAATTATTAGTCTGTTGAGGGAAGGGTACAAGCTCCTGCCCCACCTAACCCTGCCTCCAGTCTCCTGCCCCCATGCTTACTGGCTGATACACGGATGGCTGCTATAAAGTGACTTTGTTGAACCAGACAGTAAAAGGGAGAAAATCCAGGTAATTCACAGCCTCCTACTGATTATTACTAAAAAATTTTGTCATTCGTTGGCTCATTTATTCATTTCTTAGAATCTGAAAGTAGTTGAAATTTGTAATTTGAACAGGGTTTTTGGTTTGGGGGGGGGGGTTGTACAATAGGTAATCAATGGAAGAGGCAGGGTTAAATAGGCTTATCCTGGTCAGTATCACTAAGAACTTTTCAAATACTATTCAGTGAGCCATGGTTTCTCTGCAGAGACAACCATGTAGAAAATTTAAATTTTTGAATAATTAAATTTTTTGTATTGTTTGCCAGACATTTTTACTGTTTTAAGTTAATATTATTAAATATCACCATATTAAAATTTTATCAAATATAAAATGAAAACTAAGAATCAGCATGTACCCATCCCTCAAGGGACTACACAATTTAGTTAGGTGATGTAGTTAAGAAATGATAGACCTGCAGTAATAGAATATCACCATTCTGTGAAAGTATCAGAAATGTAATGAGGATGAATTGCTAAAGAGATTCCAAGAGAAAAGAAATCTGGAAAGGCTTTGTGGTCTACATTGCTTTTGGGCTGACCTTGAAACAGGAGTAGAATTTGGAGATGAAAAGATTGGGAAGAAGTATATTTTGGACAAAGAAACAGCATGTACCTGGTTATCATGGCGGAAACAACTGGGGAGGGGACAGCAGAACGATGAGGAAGTTGCTGGGCTTCTCTGGAGAAGCCTAGATGCCATTTAACACACATTCTCCAAACACAAAATTATTTCTAAAATGTGACAAGCTGAAATCTTTACATAGTTATAATTTTATTTCTTTATGATTTATTTTCACATCCCTTCACTTTCTGAAGCATACTAATCTTTGATCTGATTACTTTCAATTTTGGGAGACAAATTATCCGATGACATTATAGATTCATATTATTATAAAAGTAAATTGAATACCATCCTGTTCTTCCCCCCAATCCCCTTCCATTCTTCTCTACTGCCCCTCTACCATTCTGCATGAATTTTCTGTGCTCCCTTTTAAGAGACATTGGCCACAATTCTGGCCAGTGTTTATTAAAGCACTAAGTGCTGATTACATTTCACACAAAGCAGAAAGCTACATGGCCTCATCTCTCCAGAAGGTGGCAGACGCTGAATAACTTCTGGTTCCCTAAGTCTACACATAAGTTGAGTCCTGATGGCTGCTGCTCTTGCATTTGGCATTTTTCAGTGGGAGTAAAGCAGTATGTAGAGTTTTCCTGTGACATGAACCTTGACCTTCAGAGAGTTCATTCATAGAACACGACCTGGTCGTAACTACTTGCAAGCTTGATGGTAGAAAGCTAGGCTACTCATTTTTCTTGGATCCTTACAACTCTACTAAAGAGGGGGGAGGAAAGGAGAGGGATGAAGGATAAGACGGGGAGAGAGAGGAAGACAAAGGGGGAGCAAGGGAAATGGAAAGAGGTGGGAGAGGGAGATGGCAAGGGCGAGGGATATGGGAGGAGGGAAACTGGAGGGGGAGAGGGAGAGAGGGAGACTAAGAGTGAATCCATTTTTTTCTTTCTCTTGTATAAACATCAACACACAGAAACACATAGAATATAAGGCAATGAACTAACCTGCTCAGGTCAGTGGATTCGTTGATAACAAAGCCTAGGTAGAAATTGGAGTCTCATTGTAGCATATTTTGCAAGAACTACAAATATTATATAGCATATAATTTAAAATTTAGAGACTGTAGTATTCCAAAAGGAGTGAAAAGATTCATTTTAACTTTGTGAAATGGCCTTGGCAGTTTTTCTATCAGTTTGCTCAGCCTAAATGCGCCTGCATCAAGAACGTCATTTTCCATTACATGGAGGAGTAAAACATTACTAGCAAAGGCTAAACTTGCAGCCACCTGAGACTGACTAGTGCAATCATGTGAAACTAATTATGGTCTGACCAGAATTATCTCTTTTCTGTTTCAGGAATGCAAGAAGGTGGCCTCTGATGATAGACCCTCAAGGTCAGGCTAATAAGTGGATCAAGAACATGGAGAAAACCAATAGCCTTCAGCTCATTAAGCTAAATGACCCTGACTATGTCAGGACTCTGGAAAACTGCATCCAGTTTGGAACTCCTGGTATGTAAATGAGTAAGAAGTGCAGCTGTGGAAATGCCCAGACAGGGCACAATTAGCACACACTTTGTAGCTGTGTTGTGAAACCATCTGTGTCGGGCTTACTACTTTGTTTGTTTTGGGGGTTTTGTGGCTTTTTCAAGATACAGTTTCTCTGTGTAGCTCTGGCTGTCCTAGAACTCCTCAGTCCTAGAACTGTAGAGCAGGCTGGCCTTGAACTCACAGATTCACCTTCCTCTGCCTCCTGAGGGTTGGAATTAAAGGTGTGCCCCACCCCCACCCGGCTTGTAAGGCTTGTTATTAAGTGATGACCATGCTGAACTCTCATTGCTTATTAATAGTCAAAGGAGGACCTCCCAAACAGTGAACCTGTAGAAGGCAAGGAGCGTTCCTTTGATACAAAGTGCAGTTGTGGGGCTGCCTCTACGTTAGCTGTTTTAACTTTCGTCTGTCTGCTTTTCTTCAGTTTTCATTATTAATGTTCTACAGTGAAAACGCCCACTTGATCTTGCTAGGCCAATCATACTTTAACACAACAGTTAGTTTTATTTTCTGTTTCTTCTTGAATTATGCTACAAAGCCACCAGGAAAATTGAGCAGATTTTGCATGCCTAACTATTATCTGGCATTCGAAATGGAGAGATTAGAAAAATGACAAGAATTGTTTTTAATCAAGGTCTGATGCCGGTGGTACACTTGCCAAAACAGAATGCAGCATGCTTGCGGTCTACACTAACTGGTCCTATTTTAAATCTATATTGTGACTTATCAAACTTAGCCAAATAAAGACAAGCACTTAAGAAACCATAGCATATGTGGCTCCAGGAGAAGTTGTTCAGGTCCCTCTTGCTGTAAGAGCTGTGTAGCTCAAAGAGACATAACAGGCACGCTGGCAGTCCCATAATATCTATGCTTATTTGTTAGTAGTAAGCTTGCTTTCAAGTTTTAATTAGAATTTTAGGGTTTTAGTGTAAGCATGAAATGAAAAACCTCTAAATTTATCTTTAAGGCTTTGTCCACAGACATGTGCACACACACATGGTATTTTGTTCTGTGCTATTTTTGAATTTTAAACTATTTTAAATTCACATTAAATTGAGACATAAATGTACACATTTATGGTACACCATGCAATGTTCATACACATACATTCTGTCAAATCTTGGAAAACACACTTATATCCTCAAACATCATTTTATATGGTAAGAAATTCAAAGTCCTTCTAACATTTTAGAATAGTGCACAGTACATTATTTATAGTTACCCCAGTATGACATAAAACAACTTGTATGTAAGGTATTGTGAGTGATGTAGGAGCTACACAAAAAGCGAGCCATAATCTCTACTCTTCAAATATATTGCTTGTGTGATGTCAGAATTATTCATGTATTACTGTACTGAAGACAGGAAGTGAGAATCCCTCACGCAAGGACCAGTGAACTGAACATCGCTTACACAAGGACCAGAGAGGTGTTCTGGGTAGACCCTTGGTTCTGGATCCAGAGTCTCTGCCTTTGACATTCAATGTTTAGTTCAACAACTCAGTCTCCTCGCCTGCACATTAGCTGTGCGGTGTGAGGGAGAAATTACTTATTACTTTTATTGTATAATTAATGTCAGATGACTGCTCAGTCCATATGGTTTTGTCTGTGGCTTTTTTCAATTGCTGAGGATCACGCTAGGGGCTTTATCACATTCTTTGAGACTGTAATAAGTGGCTTACTTATAATATCTTAAAACATAATGAGAAATCCATAGATGATGCTCTGTGTGAATTCAGAAAAATCAGAGAGAATTTTTAGACAGAATTGTCACTTCAAGTTCTTCAAGCAATTGAAATTATTTAATATGAATATTAAAATGTTTGGTATGACAAAAGTCAAACGATGGAGTGTCTACTATCTGCATGGCATTCTTGACATCTTTTTAAATTGCCCTTATAGATGTTGATGTTTAAATTCTATAATTATAGGACAGATAATACAGGAGAACTAGCTAATGCTTTTAAAGTTATGCATCCTAATCACAGGAGAGAAAGACTGCTTTGGGTATCTTAAACATCCATCAGTGAGATGCAACAGGAGAGAACAGAAGACTGTAGGTCACAGTGTATAGGGTGGGGTGAGCAGCATTGCACACACAAACCCTTAAAGATGTTTCTTATACAGTGTGCACCGGGATTTAAATGGGGTCCTGTGTGCACTGTGTACTGGACTTTAAATGTTTTTCTTACACTGTTTCATCAACAAAAGTTGGAACTCCACTGTAGCTCTTATGATGTCGTTTATTAAGAAGGCAGCTGAAATATCAGAGAAATCTCAATGGTTTGCGTAGGAGTGCATGTCCCATGCTGGCCAGAACTCCCAGGTCTTCTGCCTCTGGCTAATGGTTTTGGGTTTTGTTTGTTTGTTTGTTTTGTTGTTTTTTTAACCATGTCTTCTAACATTGAACATCAGAGAGAAGTAAAAAAATTAAATCCTCATAGAAAGGTGGTAAGCTCTAATCTATATATTTAACCATCAAGTAAAAGTTTGAAAGCCTAAGTGGCTAGAGCTCCTTCTGCTTGAGAAGTTATCTTTAGATACTGGCCTATTCAGGGTCAGAGCCTTTCACTCTCTTATTCTTCACAGGCAGCCTGGGTTTTGCCAACTTCATCCACCTGCCTCTGCTTTAACGAAAGCCATGTCTCCCTCTTCTTTGGTTGTATTGAGTTTTAAAATAAGACCCACTTTAAAAAAAAAAAATGTAAAAAGAGTTTGTTATAAAAAGTTCGACAACCAATGATATTGAAAGTGTGGGTGCACCTGCATTTACTGCATCAATCAATAAAGTACATATATATATATATATATATATATATATATATATATATAGTATGCTAATTAGACACTGCTGAGAAAGAAGTTAATCTACACAGATCATTGACACTCCCCATTGACATGCTAAGAGATAGCATCTTATCTAGAACGTCCTAATTTTTCCTATCTTGACTGTCAGCATCCCCTCCTCTGCTTTGTATCAGGCTTTGTACAGATAGGTCTGTGAACAATGAAGTGAGTGCCCTCCTGCAGATCTGATATCCCACAGCCCTTGAAGAAAGTAGTTTATAATGTGACTTAAAGTGTCTCAAAAAATTGGCTGTGCATTCACTTCTAGGACCAGCATGAACAGAATCAGGAACAGACTTTTAGGCAAAACAACATTCACAGTGTCATTAATAATGGTGAGAAAAGAATAACTTAGACAATGGAAAATTAGCATAGTTATTCATTATGATATATTCATTTTATTAAACTATAAAAATAACTGAGCAGAAAGTGAAAATGAGTTCTTGAAAGTTACCTTCTGGCCGGGCAGTGGTGGCACACACCTTTAATCCTAGCACTCGGGAGGCAGAGGCAGGTGGATTTCTGAGTTCAAGGCCAGCCTTCTACAGAGTGAGTTCCAGGACAGCCAGGGCTACACAGAGAAACCCTGTCTGGGGGAAAAAAAAAAAAAGTTACCTTCTGTATCTCTGTTGGCCAAGATCCCAGCAATGAAGGAATGGGTAGGGAGGTAGTTGTAGAAATTCATTCAGCCATGAGTAACCAGAGAAGGGAAGAATATGTCTGCATCTGTAGTGCAAGCATCTACCAGTCCCTCAATCCTGAGGCCACCCTTTCTAGCTGGGATTATCCCCATTCCTTCAAGGGACACTTACCAGGTACATGAATTCAGAATTGCCTGTGTCAGAGATTTAAGCACCCTCATGTAACACATTAACTTAGCAAATGCATTAGGAGTTTAACACTGTTAGGGATCATTTGTCTCTGGATCCTTTCTAGAATGACATCAGAAGGAAATATTCTGAAATGCTAAGTTTTGCTTAGAGTGATACTTATGTCTTAGAATAGAAAAATATCCAAATATAATAATATCAAAAACATGACACTGGTTAAAAGATAATAGAATAATTTTGTTATAATGTCATGCAAAATAATTAGGACAGAAATTGTTATTTGTTTCATCTCAAGTATGTATAGAGAAATTGATAGAAAAATTGAACTGAGAATTATTCATTAGGTAATTATGTTATATGAAGTTTCGCATCATTTTCTATCAATTTACATATGTCATCCTAAGCTATTTAACAGAGGAGAGAAAGATAAAGAAAATCTGATTAGAGGTAGTTGCCCAATTTCTTCTTTGTAATTTCCTGCAATTCCAGATGTTCTATAATATGTATGAGTTATTTTGTAATAAAAATACAGTAAACACTGAAATAGCTCCAAAAATGCATTTTCTCAGCCATGACGCCTAGATACAGTGAGTCCCAGGTGGAGACCATCAAGCCAGGGTGGTTGACTAATGGGTGTAGAAGCAAGTGGAGAGGCCATGTAGACCTACTCATGATCCTTCCCACAGGCAGGCAGTGTTTTTATGACATCATTTCTCTGTACTCATAGAAAATCAAATTAACATTATCGGTAGCTACTGGAACAGAAACAATCTAGAGCACTGGATGATTTAGTCAATATTTTAAGTATGATGGAACTTTTTTCTGCCTTTAGTGTTACTAGAAAATGTGGGAGAAGAACTGGACCCGATTCTAGAGCCTCTTCTGTTGAAGCAGATCTTCAAGCAGGGTGGGAGCACATGTATCCGGCTTGGAGACTCTACAATTGAGTACTCTCCTGACTTCCGCTTCTACATCACGACCAAGCTGAGAAACCCACACTATCTTCCAGAGACGTCAGTGAAGGCCAGTACCTAAGTTTCCTTAGCACATCTTGTGATCACATTTTCCTGCTCAGTCGTAAGAGGACCAGGTCTTCCTAAGACAGCTGAAATTTGTCCTACTTCTTGAAAAGAAGGGCCACCAGAACCCCATCTGCGCAATGATCCTTGGAAGATTCCACAGGCATCATGTGCCAGCATTCTTGCTTTGTAGTAGATGAGAATATGCTCCTATTGGAGCTGACATTTAGATACAGGACTCTCTCCTTTCTCAGAGGAAGGCTGCTGCTTTCTGATTTTGCAGAATTATTTAAAAGAATGATCAGCGCTTTTTTTTTTTTTTTTTTAAATACTGCAAATTCCTTTGAAGGGTAAAGTTAATGTGTTATGCAAAGATTAAAATGACTGTAACATTGATCTAAGGCTGGGCTCCTGGGGTTGGGGTTATTTTAATTCCCTTACTTTCATCTCTGGTTGTTACTCAATGTTTGAGAATGAGTGTAACATTTATTTATCAAATTATTCTGATCTGCTAAACTACATATAGAAAAAAAGAAGAACTGTCCAGTGTGCTCAGATCTTTTTTTATTGAAAATAATTAACACGGGCACCTCTGCTGAACAGCAAACGGCAGATGATGTTGGGATAATCATTTCATCCATGATAGGTGAGCATGATGCCTTCTCTCAAGGGGTTCACACTGTGCACACAGCAGTGTGGGGGCCATGAAAAATGGGCATGGTGGTGGCCACAGTGTGTCCTGGAACCTCCGAGTGCACACATGGACTGATGAACACAGCTAAAGCTAAGCGGTCTAGAGGAGATAGGTGTTTGTGTGTGATGGTCCAGCTTGGTTTTGAAAACATAATGGAAACACTGTGGCCACTGCTTTCAATTAGCTAAACACAGTTATTCAAACACTTAAACACCAGTCAAACACACAAAAAACCAAACCAACCAACCAACCAAACAAACAAAACAAACCTACTCGGTATCTCTTTCCCCATTAGGAAAGAGACTAGCATAGGTAAGGGTGTGGATTTGAACTACTGCTCTATCACAGACATGGCCATGCTGTTCAACGTTTCTGTGCATCAGTCCCCTAATTTGTAAATGATCATATTAAAAGTTACTATGTCATTGTGTGAAGTAAAAATCTGAATAAGTTAGTCTCTATCAAATGCTCAGGATGAGGCCTAGTGGGTAGAGTTTATATGAACGTTAACCATTAGCATGACTATTTAACTTTTCAACATAAGGACAAAAGGAATAAAACACGAGGAAATAAAATCCCAAGGCTGTGTTAAGAAAAAAAATTAATAAACAGTATGGAAAAAAACCCTTTCCTCCTTTCCAGTAAAGCACATGGCAGCTCACATAGAGCACAAACAGCTCTTGGTTGGACAATAACTAGTTATGACAGTAGTCGTAAGACACCGCAGGGAGGACACGGAGCTGTGTATGGTTCAGCCCTGAAATCCCTATGATCCCCAGAGTGTTTTATTGCTCCATTATTTTAATTGCTGGGATTGATTAAATGGGGATTAGGAAGCTTGGTGAGGTAGTTACTTACTTTCATTTACATATTTAAATGTGTCTTCTCACCCCCACATTTTAGGGTCTTTCATGTACCTTTTGCTTTCAAAAGCACCCAAGGGAGGGTGCCATGCTGCTCACATCCTTTTGAGTCTAAATGAAGATGAAATCTTGCTGCCATGTTTGTAGGATTTCAAATGCTTTGTGAACATGTGGCTACGTTTGCAAAAACCTTGGTTTCAAAGATCTAACATCATTAGGCTTGCAATGAATAGGTTTCTGTCTGAATGCAGCAAAACAAAAGTTATAAACCAGGCACGCTGCTAATACTGGTTTTGCATGAAAATGAATATACCCTGTATAGTTGGTTCATCATTCAGGATTAATCTGTTAATAGGATCAGATTTGAATGTTTTTCATGGTAATTACTTCATCTAAACCTATGACTGTATCCATATAAACTGTACACAGTGGCACTGGATGTAGTAAAAAATATTAAAATCCGGACCTGGGGTTTCTTCCCTGCCTAAGACCATTTATGTTCCTGGATGAAAACACACACAGCTTTTATATTTTTAATGCCTTAGGCAGCACAATAGCTGGGTGGCTGCCTACCCTCCATGCTGTTAGAATCTTGGTTCCTATCGATAACTCCAAGTTATCACTTAATGTTTAGTATGTTCCATCTGGGCTGCCCTTAACTCCAATTGGCCAGCCCATGGTCATGTTTTTTATGGCTCAGCTATCCCATGGCAGCTCTTCTTTTCCCTCCTGCACATTCTTCTTTTATTCCATGGCAGCTTCTTTTTTCTCCTCCCTCCTCACGGTCCTCTCTTCCACAAGCCGGAGAAGCCTGAACCTCACGTATGTCTCTTCTGCCCAGCTATTGCCTGTCGGCATCTTTATTCACCAGTCATAATTAACTTGGGAGCAGGGTCCCAGGGGCTACATGCAGACTCCAGATCTTGGGGGCCTGAACTTAGCCCCCAATATCTATTACAATAGAAAGCAAAAGACAAAAGCTTAACAACTGAAGGCTGAGCACTGAGAAGATGGGGTACAGCAGCCAGATCTGAAACACTGTGATGAAAAGACAAAGATGAAATAGGGGTCCAGGGCATCAATAACAGGACTGCATAATTTCATCTGGAAGAAAAGGAAACCTGTGTGCCTAGGCAGTGGCACCAGTTTACAAGCCAGGCAAAACCACCAAAGGTTCTATACAATTCAGAGATTAAAAAAAATAATAATAACATTGACCCTCATCCATAAGGGAAAGAGTGGTGGCTCATGTTGTGACTTAGTAGTTTGCACCTAATATGAATACTGAGTTGAACAGGACCGGAAGTCAAGCCTTCAGTTTCTGTATTGGGACTTGGCATGGTGGGTATGCAAGCAGAAAGCAGCAGCTGATTCTCTTCCCTCTCTTTCCTCTCCCTCCTCCCTCTCCTACTTCCTCTTTCCCTTTCTCCTTTTTGTTTCCTCCTCCCCCTCCTCTTCCTCTTCCTCCTTGCCTTTTCCTTCTTTCCCTTTCTTTTATTCTTTAAGGTTGAAAAAAAAAATCCTATTACATATGTACATGGCATTTTCCTGATCTATTCCTCTGTGGTTGGATACCTAGGTTGGTTCCATAATTTAGCTATTCTGCATAGTGCTGTATGGAGCATCAATGTGCACAGTTCTCTGTAATTAGCTGACCGGGAATCCTTTGAGTAAATACCCAGGAGTGGTATAGCCAGGTCATATGGAAGGTCTTTTCATAGTTGTTTTTTTGGTTTTGTTGTAATTGTTGTTGTTGTTTTGTTTTGAAATCTCCATACTGATTTCCTTGGAAGTTGGGATAGTTTACATGCCCACCATCATCTGAACCCTCTTTCTCTGTACTCTTGTCTGCATGGATTGTTTGTTATAATAATTGCCATTTGACTGGAGTAATATGGAATCCCAATATAATTTTGCTTTTCTTCTCTGATGGCTTAGAAAGCTTAAACATTTTTTCCATGTTTATTGGCTATTTGTATTTCATCTTTGGGAACTTCCTGTTCAGTTCATTAACCCATTTACCTGATTGTGTGGTTTGTTTACTTGTTCTGTTTTTTTTTTTTTTCTTTTTTTGGAGTGGGGCAGAAGTCAGAAGAAATATTTTAGCTATTAATCCTCTATCAGATGTGTAATTGGCAAAGATTTTCTCCCCTTCTTCAGGTTATCTCTTCATTGAATCAGCTGTTTTCCTTGATGAAAAAGAATTTTGAATTTCATAAAGCCACATGTATCACTTATTGGTCTTATTTCCTAGAGTCTTATTGAGAAAGTTGTTGCCTCTGACTGTACCCTTAAGTCTTTCTCCTTCTTTTCCTCTGATGATGTCAGAGTTTTGGCTCTGACCATAAAGTCTTTGATCCACTTGGAGTTTTTGTACAGGGTGAAAGATAGGATCTAGTTCTTGCTTCTCCAAGTGGGCACCCAGTTTTCTAAGTACCACATGTTATAGAGACAGTGTTTTCAACAATGTGTACTTTTGTTTTGTTTTGTTAGTTGAAGATTAAGCTGTTCTAGTTGTCTGGGCTTATGTTTAGATCTCTGTTATATTCCATTGATCTGTACTTCAGTTTTTGGAATGCACTCTGCTTTCAATTCATGTGAGAGCGCCCCCTAGTGTCAGAGCCTGGTGGGTAGTAACCAAAGCAACAGCCCTTTTCTATGCTAATAATCCTAATAAGTTGATTGTGTTCTAATAAGCTGTTTGGCTGTTTGCGAAATGTTCCATGTTTGCTCACTGAGTTTTTCTATTTTGCTAATTCTCTTGTCTTAATATTAAAAACCCCTCATATTTATGTATGATAAAACAGCAATTTTAGGTATGATAAAAAACAGCTGTAATGATCTAGGCAAGTTGTGACATAAAATATATTTAAAGCTTTTGAACAGAACCTTCTCAACAGCATGCAGTGCTGTGTGCTGTTCCTGAGTTTAGATGGGTCATTCCTAGTGACTTCCTTAGATTATGGAACTAGTGAAAACAGGAGCAAGCACTGAGCTGTCTCTGTTGGCTTCTGCCAGTTACTGAGATCATTGAGTATTTTCAAGGCTTAGGAGATCATTTGTGACATTATGAACAATAAAGAAAATGTTGGGTTCTTGGCCACACACTGATAGAAACTATATACTTTCATTTATCAAGCAGCCTAGAAATAGCTTCTACTCACATGTTCTCCATGTTGGAATGACCGTATTTCCTGCTCCTCCTTTTCTGTGTTGTTTCCTCTGCCTGGAGTCTTTCTCAGCCTTGGTTGTGCATTCAAGTCACCTACCAACAAATGTGTCCACTCCAAACCAATTCAAAAAGAGTCTCAGGAGATGAAATCCAGACACTACTCCTGGCTTCCCAGTTTAGCGGGGGCTTCCACCAAACTACAGTGCTGAAACTGTCCAGCCTATAACGCTGTCCTGTCCTTCTCTCAACTCTCTGCTACCCACCTGCAAAGTCTGCCTCTGCACCCTGTCTCTGGGGTAAAGCCTCCCTGGCACTGTGGGTCAGGTCAGATCCCTTTTCACTATGTCCTGAATATTTACCACCTTTAGATCCTTGTCCCACTGAATGTTGTTTCACCCTAGCCTAGGTGACAGATAAATAAATGCATTGCTGCATCTAGTCACATGTGGGCTGTAAGAAGTTAGGAGCCAACGCAGAAGCACAGGAAGCTGCTGGGGTCGGACTGGAGTGCACTGGGAAGGTGTCCAGGAGGAGGTAAATCTGCACTGTAGAAAATGGAGAGTTGATGTGACGTATTCCAAGGGTCAAAGTGTTTGGTAGAGCAAGCACTGAAGTGCCAGGAGGCATCTAGCAGTCCATAGTATGGGACTCCACCATCAGCTCACAGTGTCGATGAAGTAAAAGACATGAACAGAAGTAGAGAAGACTGAGTCTTCAGAGTCTTCTGAGGTTGCAGACCCTAAGGCATGTGAGCAACTGCTGCAGGATATTTCATCACACTGTGAACCCAAAGATTGTATTATTTACTAGAAAATCCAGTTTTAGCTATGGTGTGGCTCAGCTTTAGCACACCTTTAATCCAAGAGCTTTCTGCTTGAATATTGTAAACAGGATTAAATGAAGTCAACCACAGGTCAAGAAGCAGAGCAGAAAAACAGATGATGGAAGTGAACACAGGATTATTAAGAAAAAAACCTTAGAGGGTGAGAGGAAGTCAGGAGGAGGGATAGAGAGACACACAGGAAGTAGAAGGGAGGGACATTCAGTTTGAAGTCTTTTTGAGACAGTATGAGAAAGGTGGTTCATTCTCAGATGTCGACTGAGGAGGAAGGTCAGCTGTGCTTTCTCTGACTCTCTGAGCTAGCAGGGTTTCACCCCAACATCTGGCTCTGGAATCTTCATTGCTAGAATTGAACAATTGAGATTTTATTAAAAACAACAGGCAGCACACTGGCAAATATACAAAAAACAGTGAGAATTTCAAAGGAAGCCAAGCTCAAGCATTTATTGGCTTCTAGATTATCTGGTGACCAGAACTAGACAGTTGCTGTTTTATTGTCATGTATATTGGTGGGTACAAAGGGGCTGGGAAAGGGAGCAGGCTACAGAGGGCTGGGGTGACACTGAGAGGGGAAACTATTTTCAGCGAGTGTAATTGTGAAGCATAGAGATCATTCTAGAGATGTGGGGACTATGAATAGCTTTCCAGAGAGCATTAGGTTAACATATATGTTGGGGAGTACCAAGAAAAGGATAGTTTTAAAGATGTGTCCTATGTATGGGCATGCACAACCACACTGCCTCTCCACTAATTAGGTACCTGGATAGAGTGGACAGCAGCAAATAGCCCTTGACGGGCACTATAAACAGGTAAATTTCCTAATGTTTCTTCCTTCAGTATAGTGGCTCATTAATACAAAAGATACTTCACTCATAGCGTATCAGAGCAGTGCTCTCTCTTCTTGTCTCTCTCTTGAGATTGTTTCATATGACACCTCTAAGGAACCTTAAAAAGAGAATCAGTCTAGCTTGCAGTAAGACTTGTTTCAACCCCATTCTATCTGATTTCACTGTTAAAGAATCATCAGAAATTCCCAGCTGGAATTGGGAAAACATAAACTGTTAAAGGTATTTTATTTCTGACTGTCACAAGCTTTTATGGGCTTTTAATCCAACAGTCAGGCTTGCCTGTACCATTGCTGGCTATCATCAACAGTCAGGCTTTCCTGTACCATTGCTGGCTATCATCAACACTCAGGCTTGCCTGTACCATTGCTGGCTATCATCTCTGTGATTTCATTCATATGACTGCCACAATATGTGTCTAATGAATGAAACCTTGAATCACACACACACAAGCTTTCTTAATGGAAAAAAAGACTGCATTTTCAAAATACATTTTTTCACTTGTAGGTCACACTGTTAAACTTCATGATAACTCCTGAGGGAATGCAGGATCAGCTCTTGGGAATTGTAGTGGCACGGGAAAGGCCAGATCTTGAAGAAGAAAAGCAGGCCTTGATACTACAAGGAGCTGAGAACAAAAGGTTTGGAACATCATGAAATGCAGAATGATTATTTTGTGGTTATAGTAAAGTACATTTAAGCATCTATTATGATTATCTATTATCTAGCGATTTATGTATATGTATATCAAATGGGAATTTGTTTTTTGTTTTTTGGGTTTTTTTTTACTTTTTGAGACAGGGTTTCTCTGTGTAGTCCTGGCTGTCCTGGAACTCACTCTGTAGACCAGGCTGGCCTTGAACTCAGAAATCCACCTGCCTCTGCCTCCCGAGTGCTGGGATTAAAGGCGTGCGCCACCACTGCCTGGCTGGGAATTTGGTTTAAGGTTAAATTTTTGTATATATGTTTGTTTGTGTGCCCTGTGTGCGGGTGTCTCTAGAGGCCAAAAAAGAATGTGAATGGCAGAGAAACCACTGGAAATGGAGTTACAGACAGTTGTGAGCTGCCTGGTATGGGTGCTGGGATTTGAACCCAAGTCCTGGAAGAGCAAAGTACTCCTAACTGCCAAGCTGTCTCTCCAGCTCCTCCCCATATAAAAAAGTTTTTAATACTGGGCCTACAGAGCCTCTGCATTAACTTAGAAAACTGCACTGCTGTGTCTTTTTCTCAGACACGGGAAGAATGCAGAGGCTTGCCACAGACATGAGCAGGGGTCTTCAGTTCCTCAACAAAGGTACTGCACAGAAGTTTCTGGGTTCACTGTGCAACCAAAGTGACCTGTATTCTTTGGGGCATAGTATCTTATGCCACATTAAACTCTGTAAATCATGTAAAAATTCAGGAGGTAAATGAAGTGATACTCTGAGTTCCCTCTGAGCCAAAGTACTGGGTGGCAGAGGAGATTGGCTTGCCCCATTTCTCTTGGGGTATCACATGAGTGATCATTAAAGGGAGCTGAGCAGGAAAGCCATGTCTTAGTGACATTTCACAAGATAAATTAATCTCACAGCATCCCTTTTTCAGATAATTGTCAAGGCATGACACATTTCTTTAGGTTACACGGTCTCTGTTTCTTAGAAAAGACTGCATATTTCAAGTGATTTTTAAACCATTTCTTTTCTGAGAAAGATGTGCTTCATTCTAGGCAGTTAAAGGAAATAGAAGACAAGATTTTAGAAGTTCTCTCATCTTCAGAAGGCAATATATTAGAAGATGAGACTGCGATTAAGATATTATCTTCCTCCAAGGCTTTGGCTAATGAGATTTCTCAGAAGCAGGAAGTGGCTGAGGAGACAGAGAAAAAGATTGACAACACCCGCATGGGCTATCGGCCCATCGCTATCCATTCTTCCATCCTGTTCTTCTCCATCGCTGATCTAGCCAACATTGAGCCCATGTACCAGTATTCTCTGACCTGGTTTATTAACCTGTTCATCCTGTCCATTGAAAATTCAGAGAAATCAGAAAACTTATCAAAAAGGTATGTAAAGGGAATGCTAATCTTAGACTAGGGAAAATGACAGTTTTGATTATCATTTCAGGATGACGTGAATGTCACAGCCATGAACCTTAAGGGAGCTTGACTCATCATTTTCCCAGAAATAGAACAGATGTGTGTAGCTTTAGCTGGGAAATAATGGTTTACAGGGCTGTAGTTGAAGGGCCTCTAGCCAGCTCAAGCACGGTAAACATGGCTCTGACAGGCCTTGTCCTTCTCCCCCAGTCCCTCTGCCTTGCCTTAATCCCTTAGATTACACTCCTGAAGTCAGTCACCAGAGGTCTATTCCTTTATTTGGCCACTTCCTCTTCCTGAGGCTGACTACCAAGGTCCAGCGGTCAAACTATTGAAGTCCAACAATCAAAAGCCCACTTTGGCTCACCTAATTAAAGGCCCAATTAAAATTAGGTATCAAACACTGGGTTTTCCTCTTTATCTTTATAAATTGGCATTTTCCTGTGCCACTTCCCTCTCCTCTTTATCCAGAGGCAGTCCTTTGTCCTTCCCCCCACCGTCACCCCTGTCTCCTGTAGGACAACTATCCCTTCCTTCTCTCCTGTATTTCCTCCCTTTCCCCCTCTCTTCTATGGCTTCCTCCCTTTCCCCCTCTCTTCTATGGCTTCCTCCCTTTCCCCCTCTCTTCTATGGCTTCCTCCCTTTCCCCCTCTCTTCTATGGCTTCTGTTTGTCTCTCAGTCTCTGCTCTTTATCTCTTTGGGGCAAATAAATCTCCTTTGTGCTGACAACTCGAACCAATACTGAACCTTTCAGTAGGACTGTAGTATAATTCTAGAAAAAGAAAACAATTAGCTTTATTTACCATTTGCAGAATCCCTTATTGACTGCAGGAATGGAGAGAGGAGCTTTGTCCTCCAATGATAAGCAGACACTCTGCTCTATCTATACTCTGAAACTATAATTTTACATTTGTGTGTACTGTATCAAAACTTTGCCAGATACCAGGACAAAAGCAAAACCCGATATTATTTTTGATAATCACACAACTCCTTTTTATATTATGATTATCTATAGAAAACATTATTTACTATCGAATAGTATATAAAAAGCAAAAGCATAAAGTGATAGGTTATTTCTCAGCCACGGGTGAAATGAGCCAATTCAAGCCAAGTTAGATTATATTAAAGGTAGGTTTATTGGGAAGCTGCTCTCAGCTGGTGAGTTTCACTGGCCCCAAGGACCAAGGCCCAGAAAGTCACCATGGGGAAAAGGGAGGGGGGAGTAGGGGGACAGAAAAAGAGAGAAAGGGGCATTTGTGCAGAGAGAGAAGAGGAAAAGAAGAACAAGAAACCAAAATGTCTGTATTATGTAAAGAAGTTTTTCTGGGGGACTGGCAGCCTAGCCCCTAGGCTGGAAAGATCAAGGTTGGAGGCAAGTTAAGCTAGGTAGGGACTGAGGGATGCTGGGAGAAGCTGGAAGCCAGGTCTGCTTTGATATATAAAATATGCACCTCAGTCCCTTGTCTTGGAGTCAGAAATCAAACATTAAGATCTTATTTAAGCTCAAGTCAACGACAGGATAAAATTCATTTGACTTGTTAGCAAGAGAAGTTTTCAGTTTGGCATTTGTTTCTAAATTTTAGTGTTTGTTTCTAGTCCTTGACGTTTTCAAGTTAGTGAGGATTACTGAAGAAAAACAGAATTGTAGGTGATCTCTTAAAAACATTTCCATATGTTTTCAGTTAATTGGACACACACATCTGTTTTCTACACTAGATTTGAAGTTCTGGGACAGGACTTTTATTTATTTTGATCACTGTATGCGTGTGCGTATTGAAGTGCATGTCTCTGAGGGCAGGAGCCTGTCAGCGCATACACATAGGGATTAGAGGGCAACTTTAGGAGTTGGTCCCTACCTTGTTCTTGTTTAAGGCCAGGATTCCCTGGCTGTTGAGTGCTGTATTCTCCAGGCTAGCTGATCTGGGATAGTGGAGGGCTTTCCCTGTCTCAGCCTCTCATTTTATAATCATACTCTACCACACCCAGCTTTCTGTGGTCTCTAGAGATTTGAACTCAGGTCCTTAGGCTTGTACGGCAAGGGTATTTTACCTGCTGAGTCATCTCTCTGTCTCACCATGTTCCTTTTTAGTGCAGTTCTTAACCTCAACCTTGTTCAGCACAATAGCCATCTGGGCCGTGACTACACAGTGCAAAGGCAGGGAGAGCTCTGTGAATTTGAGGTTAGCCTGGTCTGTACAGCGCAGTTCCAGGACAGCCACGACTACACAGTGAAACCCTGTCTTGAAAAAGAAAAAGAAAGAAAGGAAGGAAGGAGGAAAGGGAAAAGAAAAACAAAACAAACAACAAACAAAACCAAACAAAACATACAAAACATACAAAAAAGAAAACAGAAAGAAAGAGAGAGAGAGAAAGGAAACAGTAGCCACCACAAGGTTATCTTCTGTGTAGTTTAAAGTCTAGCTATTCTCTGGAGTCTCCAAGTCCCACTGCTCTGACTACCCCTGCAGTGCAGGGTTTTTGGTACAAGATTGAACAGTTACAATGACTCCATGCTTCAAATGGATTTTTTTCATACCAGTAACAAAGCCCTTGAAATTAAAGAAAAGCAAATCTCTTTTACCTTAATATATGATTTGGATAAAAATGTAGGAAACAAACACAGCTTTTTATTTGTAGTTAAAATCCTTTATCTGTAAGCAATGAAACCTGTACGTGTGACTACTGTAAATGTGAAGTAATAGAAAGACTAATAGAGAAAATGAAATTAAAATTTTCCTTGAAGGTAGCATTGTGCCTACAGAAATGTGCAGAAATGAGTTTTTACAAGGAAGCGTGCCTGTGTAGCTAGCTCCCAGCTCCAGACAGGCAGGATTATCAGCCAGCGCCCTTTGCAGTCCCTCCCTCCCGCAAGGCAGTCACCGTCCAGCTTGCAGTACCAACCAGGAGTAGATTTGACTGTTTGAGAAGCTTGTCTAAATAGACCAGCGAATGTGTTCTCTGGGGCTGGCATTTTGCACTCAACCCCTTATCTGTGGAACTCACGAGTATCATTTTGTGTAGTGCAGCTTTCATTTTTAAATGTACGCTTATTGTTCGGGAAGGCTAATTAAAATCTAAATCTTCTCCTAGAAAGACCCAGGCATTCTCTCCAGAAAGGCATTAGAGGTAGAATGCAGTTTGAAAACTGAATAAGCATTAAACCAGAGTGTGCTATGCATCACAGACAATCTGTAGGGAGATTGTAAAGAACATAGTGGTCTCACCCCTTGTAGTAACCAAGCAGAGTCACGCGTAGTTCATCCTCACTCTGCCTGCTAACTGAGGGGGCCACCTGTGTTAGCAAATTAACTTTAGTAAGAGGGAAAACAAACTTTTCACACTTACATACAAGGAAATGACTTTGCACCTTAAAGCGAGGAGTCTGATGAAGTTACAGCAACTGTCCTACAGGCATTGAGTTTATGCTTTAAATCAATGGCTTCCAGGACATTGGCAGACATTTAAGATATCCCTGGGTCTTGAAGCAAGTCCTGACTAGGTTTTGAAGAGATTTTTTTTTTCTTTAGGATATACATTTCTAAATAGTATATATTCTAAATAATGTACATTTCTCTATAGTATGCATTCATCAGGTAACAACACTAGCCTTGCAATCTTGGCATGAGACCCATGGTGAAAGGAGAAGGGACTCCTGAAAGCCATTCTCCCACCTCCACAGGTGCACTGTGGCATGTGTGTACCCACACCTATCTCTCACACACACACAACAATAAATAAAATCAAAGAGTTTAAAACCATCAGAGAGTAGAAAATACTTATAAATTTTTAAGTTCTTTAATTTGAGGTCCTAAGGAAGAGAGGTAAGGGGTGGACTATCCCTCTACTTTCAACAGGAGAGAGAGGCCTTCCACTTACTTTTTAAACATTGGTTTGGCCTGGCACTGTACCTAAAACTAACGGTCCCTTCTGCTGGTGAGAATATGGGCTTCCAGTCTGAGGCCACAGTGCATGTTTGCTGCCGACGAGCATGCCCATGCATGGCTTTTGGTGCCGATTCATGCACATTTGTGGAATGCAAACTGACAGGGGGGCAAACATTTGTGTGTACTCTCTTGTTATACCAAGAACCTTCTAGATAGCCCTTTTCGTCATTTTCCCTCAGCAAAATAAGACTTCCAATTGAAAAGCTAACTGCTGATCAAAGATTAAAGAGAGAACAAATTCTCACAGAAATGATTTGTGATCTCCCAGTTATTGATAAGCGTGGTATTTGTGGGAGTTTAGCAGTTATTAGACTCAGCTATCTCCAAAGTACAGGAAGCATGGGACTGTTCACACAAGCCTGCCTACCAAAGATGGGTTTTTTTTAAATCTTAGTATTACTCTAGTATTCCTTCTTGTTCCTTTTACTGAAGTATATGAACACACTCCATATTTGCCTTTTGATGGTTATGCTTCATGATCATTTAAGTGTGACACCAAGAATAATATATCATGAACATTGTGGCAGACACTGTGAAATTGCCATAATAAAGTGTGTTATTTATTGAAGTTGATGAATTAGTGTTTATACGGGGAATACTAAAATAACTATAGTTAAAAAAACAGAAACAAACAAACAAAAACAGGAAAATGCAGAAAAGAAATTAAGTAGGGTATTGTTTTATTAAGGGGGGTCAAAATGCAACTTTTTCTTAATAAGTGTGCATACATAAATGTAGACACATGTGTGAGCATACAGGTACACAGAGTATTTTTGTGTCTCTGTTACTTGTATCAATATGCCTCTATAGCACAATTTTTAGAAGCTGTTCAATAGACCATATTGTAGATATAATTTGGTAAGACTTGTAAGTATTATAAACACTCTTAAAATAAATACAAATATCTGTACAGTTAACTAATCTTCCTCATTTTAGTTCCATTCCTATAAGTTTATTTAAATATAAAACTCCACTAGAGAAACTTGAACTGTCTCATATCATTAGATCACTTCTCAACATTTGCAGCTACTTATATCACGAATGCTAATTATATCTCCCCCCCCCCCAAAAAAAACCTGTTTACACAAGAAGGTCTACATGTAGCTTCTGGGAACCTGCCCCCAGTTGTCTCTGATTAGTAAATAAAAATGGCAACAGCCAATAGCTGGGGAGGACAGACAGAGGCAGGATACTAGGATTTCCCCGGCTTGGGACCAGGAGGAGAACCACCCTGTGGGAAGAATGTGGAGACGCCATACCTGAGAAGAGTGCAGAGAGAAGCATAGCTGCCATGTGAAGGAGCCAGGAGAGTGCAGCCAGAGGGCTGCCCAATTGGGTCCAGGGCAGCCAAGATAGAACATGGAATTAATAAGTACTAACTTGGCATTAACCATGTGGAGGTTCAGCAGTGGGCCAGCTATTGAGCTGTTTAAGCGATATTAAAATATAAAGGCTGTGCATGTGTCTGTAATGTGGGAACGGAAAGCATTGAGGAGGTTAGCGAACCACGCCTCACGGATTTATTAGTAATTTTTTTCTACAAACACTGAATAATTTTTAGTCTTTGGTCACCACTGAGGTATATCATTAAAATATAGTATTTTCATCTTTATCACTCGTGAAAGTGAATTTGGCTTGGAATCATTTTGGAGGAAGGCTTAAGGATAGGGAAATTTGGGAGGATTTAGGAAGGGTAGGAGCCAGCAGCAGCAGGACAGGCATTGCAGCACAGCTGGTGACTGCCTAAGGCCTTTTCCCCTCCCTCCCAGCTACAGCCTACATTTTCTAGAATTGCACTAGAGACCCCGGTTATAAAGACAAGTGCTAAACTACTTGTAAAACAGCAGTGACTCCTGGCTTTACCTTGTCGGATTACTCCATTCAGGGCATCTTTTGAGCCACCTCAAGTAGCTCTCATAGTAAGAGAAAAAGAAAGAAACAAAACAACAACAAACCTTTTTGGTAACTGTGCTGGCTAGTCTTATGTCAACTTGACACACAAACTGAGTTGTCTGAAACGAGAGACCCTCAATTGAGAAAAATGCTTCCATAAGATCTGGCTGTAGGGTATTTTCTTAATTAGTTATCAACAGGGGTGGGCCCAGCCCATTGTGGGTGGTGTCACCTCTGAGTTCTGTAAGGAAGTAGGCTGAGCAAGGTGAGGGAAGCAAGCCAGTAAGCAGCACCCTCCACAGCCTCTGCATCAGCTTCTGCCCCCAGGTTTCTGCCCTGTTGGGATTCCTATTCTGACTTCCTTCCATGGTGAACAGTGCTATGGAAGTGTAAGCCAAATAAACCCTTCCTTCCCAGACTTGCTTTTTAGTCATAGTGTTTCATCACAGCAATAGAAATTCTAATGCTAAGACAAGTAATTGCTTACTCTTCCTCAACAAGGCCTGTGCCTAGACTTGGGTCTGTTTTACTGGCCTCTGCTCTCCCCTTGGGGAGCACTGGAGTCTCTCAATATTAATTTGTGCTTAAGCCTCTATTAAAATATCTTTAATAACATCATCAACACTGCTTTGTAAACTGACCAGTCCTTAAATTTATTTTAGTATCAAAGCCAAGAATCTTGGTTTGGCCTGAGGTGAGGTTCCTAACTGTACATGGGAAGACTTCAGGCTGCTGGCAGGTGTGGGGTATCTGTCCCCTCTCCTTCAGCATTGTGGTCATTAAGAACAAGAAGAGGAAATGATCTTATTTATCAGAAGAAACTTGTCTTGAAGTGTATACTTTTTAACTATATTCTAGGAAGACAAATCCTGCGTCATTTTGTATTAATTATACTACTACAAGACAGACAGATTTCATGTATGAGAAGACCTATTGGCAGGACAGTGGAAACAGGGATAGAGTGCTTGTTTTAAATCTAAACCTTGGCTGTGTTTCAAGGACTTCTGTCTCACTACACTGTTTCTCTGCTAAAATAAGATGCATCCTTTTGCTGTCATTCTCTGATGGCAGTGCTGGTGTGGGAGAAACTAGTTAAGGAAATAAACAGGAGGAAAAATGAAAATCAAAACAAAATACCTATTATGATGAGTCCAAGCCAAGGGCAGAAGTATGAAAACAGCTAAACTCTTGTCACAGATAGTTTTTCCCTTACTGCATTAAGAAACATCAGTATAGTATTGATTACTAATAAACTATGTTGCTTTTTCCCTCAGATAATTGATCTGCTTAGAAGGTTTGAGCCATTAGTCTGTGTCTCTACAAATGGTTTTAGCTCTCTACAAGTGTTTTTTGTTGACAGAGGTTAAAATTATAATCTTTATGTCTATGCAATAACTGTAATATAAAATTTTGATTCCAATGATTACTTCATGAAATACTTAAAATGAATGAAGCATTGTGTTGACATTAGGAATTATGGATGTTGCTCACACGCATTATGGTTATTCATATGTCCATGTTTTCTATCTTTGAAATGTAGTTCATAAAGAAAAATGTAATTTAATCTAATCTACTAGTTTTGGGGGCTCTGATAGATTCATGTTCAGTGTAGCATAGCATTAGGCTTTGCCATTAATTTAATACAAGCTATTAGTTTTATTCATTTAATATAATATAAAATATTTACTTTGTAAAGAGGTCAAATTTTGCTCCCTAATGCAATACTTCATAGTTAAAAAGTCTGTAATTTTTTTAAATGGATTAAGATGCCAAGTACTTTTTTGTAAATGAAAGAGTAAAGAAAAACATCGGTCAACAGTGAAACAAAATTCAATTCAAATGCTTCTAACTTGTCTAGCTCTCAAACTGGCAATCCCCGGAGTAGAGATCTTTGATTGTTTGGGTAGGAACTGAAAGAAATGGTTCAAGTACAGGTCTAAGAGTCTGTCAGGGCAATCAGAGCATTCCTCCTGGCGATCCTGTTTGTGTTGGCTCATCTCTTCCTGTGATGGTCCTTAGGCTTCAGATTCTCAAGGATCACTTCACCTACTCACTCTACGTCAACGTCTGCCGCTCGCTCTTTGAAAAGGACAAGATGCTGTTTTCCTTTTGTCTCACTGTGAATCTGCTGATGCACAACAATGCGGTCAGTAAGGGTTCCTTCTGTAAGAGCAAAGATGCTATAGTTACTGGGAGAGGGTCTGTGTCTCAATAACACAACTCAAAAGGAGGATCACAGCTCTAGGCCCAGCTGTAGTAACTGTTAGAGGAGGAGGTAATAGTAAGTCATATTCTAATCTTTGGACCAGATTAGAGTATCATGTCTCTCCCTGGCCAGAGGTAGAAATCGGATTCTTATCACCAGGAGGAGTATCTTTCCCAGAGTATGCCCTAGCAAAGCACTGAAGCCTCCACAATTTTATGGGGTAAAATTGAAGATGGGATCTAAAGCTTACCATGAGTGCAGAGCCCCTTTTCAATATCCTCCAAGCCTGATGATGCTTGTCTAGCTAAGTAACACTGTCATGGTATCATTGATTTATTTACTATTCTACATGGGAACATATACTGATTAAAACCAGACCATGAAATTAATTAAGGCAAGGCAAGACTGAATTTCAGAGTAGTTAATATAAATTAAGAAGAGTATGTTACTATTACTTAAACTTCTATGTATTTTAGTTTAAAAGTCTGTTTCTAGACTTGTATAGTGGCGTGCACCTATACTCCCTATACTTAGGAAGCTAGGGCAGGAGGTTTGTGAGTCTGATCAAAGCTCAGTCTGAATTTGAGGATAACCTCAATACAATGCCCCGTTCTTAAAAAACAAAAAACAAAAACAAAAAAACCCAACAACTTCTTTCTATTAGAATTTACACGACCATGCATCTAGCTTTACTAAATAATTTTTTCTCATCTTTAAGAACTTTGCAAATTACTAAGATCTAACCATATTAAATTCTTTTTATCTAAAAGATAGGAAGCACTTTACAAATGAAAGAAAAGCATCATAGTCTGTCTTCTTAAACATTTATGTATTTAAAACTTGTAAAATCTCATATGTGAATATATTCATGGAATTAGGAAAAATACTTTTTCTTGTATTTCTTGCAAACCCTTCATAGCAACTCATTATATTTTATAAAGAATAAATCAAATCATAGTGGATTGTTAATTTTCTACCTTTCTATGATTTTTCAGAGCTAATATTTGGGACTGTAAGCATCCATTTTGAGTAACATATATTATTCAAGTAGAATATATTCAAGTCTTCATGTTTAAGCTAGTAATTCTGGAGAAAATGATCCAAAAGTAGCTATTTAAATGGACCTTAAAAAAAAAAAAACTGGCCATATTTGGCAGTTGGACTTTTTGCGACTAAGTAGAAGGCCATATCAGCTGTGAACTTTCATGAGAGTCTGAAAGGACTACTACTCCTCTACAGTGGCTGTAACTAACTAGGAAGACTTTCTGTATGATTCTCTGTGATGTTTGTTTACGACAGATTAACAAAACAGAGTGGAGATTTCTGCTCACTGGTGGCATTGGGCTGGATAATCCTTATACCAACCCTTGTACATGGCTTCCTCAAAAGTCCTGGGATGAGATTTGCCGACTAGATGACTTACCTTCCTTCAAGACCATTCGCAGGGAATTTATGCGCTTAAAGGATGGATGGAAAAAAGTATATGATAGTATGGTATGTTTTCACCCTTTTCCTAATTTCAAAGTTTTTCAGTGGAGAAGATAATGTTAAATATCACATCTTCAATGTGGTGGTTTGAATATGCTTGGCCCAGGGAGTAGCACTATTAGGAGGTGTGGCCTTGTTGGAGGAAGTGTGTCACTACAGTGGTGGGTTTTGAGACCCTCTTCCTAGTTGCCTGAAAATCTATCTTCTGGATGACTTTGGATGAAAATGTAGAACTCTCACCTCCTCCAGCTCCACATCTGCCTAGATGCTGCCATGCTTCCTACTATGATGATGATGTACTAAACCTCTGAAACTGTAAGCCAGCCCCAAATAAACGTTGGCCTTTTTAAGAATTTCCTTGGTCATGGTGTCTCATCACAGCAGTAAAACCCAAACTAAGACAGAAGTAGGTACCAGGGACTGGGATATTGCAGTGATGGACCTGACCATATTTTTGTTTGGAGGAATGTGGATTTGGGACCTTGGGGTTTGGAAAGCAGTGGAGTGCTTTAAGTGGTGGTTAATGGACTATCCTAATAGGATTTTGGAAGACAGTGGTGCTGAGGGTGATTGGAACTGTGGGGGCCTGGCTCTAGAGGTTTCAGAAAGGAGGAGTTTTGGTGTGTTGCCTGGCGATCATTCTTATGATGATTTGGTGAAGAATGTGGCTCTTTGTCCTTTTTTAAAGAGTTTGCCTGAGGCTAAGGTGAAGAGATTTGTATTCATTGCATTGACAAAGGAAGTCTCAGAAAAGCCCAGCATAGATTTCATCCTCTGATTTATTCTCATAAAGAGCATTTTGATTAAGCATAATCAAGTTTAGAAAGGAAAAATACAAAATATGTGGTTTAAGTAATGAAAGGGCACCAGGAAGTGGAATGGAGCTGAATCCTGTGTTAGAGGAGACAAACAGATTAAGGGAGTGGTGTCTTTGGGGCAAGATCCCACCCAGCTAAGCTTACTGTTTAAATGTTTGTCATTGAACAAGGAAAAGTTATTTTTTGGTTATTGTTTTCATTTGGACTATTAATATAGAATGAATTCAGAAATGGAGAACACAGGTTTTTGATCCAGAAACTGAGAAATAGTGGCCATGAAAAACCCAAGTCCAGACAGTACATGCCTTTAATCCGAGGAGACAAATGCTAACAGATCTCTGAGTTCAAGGTCAGCCTAGTATAGAACAGCCTAGTATGTTCTAAGTAGAGAAAAGCTTAGGTCCAGGTGTGGTGATACATGCCTTTAATCTCAGCATTCAAGAGACAAAGCCATACAGAGCTTTGAATTCAAGATCATCTACAGAGAAGTTCCAGGACATCCAAACTTAGTCCATAAAGGAGTTGAAAAACAGAAAGCTGGTGATGATGTAATAGAACAAGAGGGACATGTTCTAGCCCCAACAAGCAGCAGAACTTGGCAGCTTCAGCCCTGTGACTCTGGCTTTAGAGTCAAGAAAAGAAGGGACTATTGGGACAATTGATGCTTGTTAGCTGGAACTAAGAAATTAGCTGTGATTAAGAAGAAACCAGCATGACTGAGGTCAAATCTTCTGAGAAGTGTTTTCTGAGAGCACAAAGAAGCTGTGTTCCAGAGATATCTAAGGTTGTACCTCATGCTGCAGCTGGACTTGGTAATATGTAAGAATCACCCAGGTGGTACTGGTTTTGAAGGCATGAAGGGGTCATGGAGAGCAGCTGAGGCTTGGCACTGTGAGAGGCCATGGAAGACCATTGGTGCAGCCTTAGTTGCAGTTGATGCCTGAGTACTGAAGGGGTCATACAAAGAAGTTGAGGTTTGGCATCATGGAGAGAGCCTATGAGAAGCTATTGGTGGAGCCTAGTTGCAGTGGAAGACCCCAGTATACTGGAGATGCCAGTACCATAGAATGATCACCAAGAACAGCAGCAGCAGTGGAATGGAATCAAGCAGAGCCTAGAGTGCTACAGAAGGCAGAGCTGGAGAAATGATGCAAGCTCTTTGGAGGAGCCCAGAAGATCATGTGTGGATCCCAGACATTGGACCAAGAAAGTGTAAAGTTGAAGTAAGTATAAAGTTGAAGTTGTTGTGAATACCCTAAGATGTTAGAGATGTCAGAGCTGTGAACTATCTGCTGAGGGAAGCTGCTAACAAGGATTAGAAACAGCCCAAGAGAAAGAAGTTTGTTGTAGTCAACAAAGATGAAAGGAGTTGGAGGTATGAAGAGTGCTTTTACATACATCAAGCATGGAAATGCAGAGTTTGGAGTTTGCCCAGCTGGTTTTTGGTCCTGCTTTGGTCCAGTGTTTCCTCACTATAATGTTTGGAATGGTAATGTATATCCTGTGATGTTGGAGGTTTGTGGTCTGTTTTTTATTTTGATTTTATAGGGGATTACAGTCAAGTGATTGGATGAATCTCAGAAGAGACTTTGAACTTTGGACTTTTATCAGTGTTGAGACTGCTATAGACTATGAGGACTTTGAAAGTTGGACTAAATGTATTTTATATTATGCTATGGCTAGGTTGGCCCTCATAGACTCATATGTCTGAACAGGCCTATATGGGCCACGGAGTAGAATGAGGTGGTTTCAATATGCTTGGCTCAGAAAGTGACACTATTAGAAAGTGTGGTCTTGTTTGAGTAGGTGTGACCTTGTTGGAGAAAGTGGGTCACTGTGGAGGTAGGCTATGAGGCCCTCTTCCTAGCTGCCTTTGAATCAAGATATAGAACTTTAGTCTCCTCAAGCCCCACATCTGCCTGGATGCTGCCATGCTTCCTGCTGTGAGGCACTAAACCTATGAAACTGTGAGCCAGCCCTAATTAAATGTTTGCCTTTGTAAGAGTTGCCTTGGTCATGGGGTCATTTCACAGCTATGAAACCCTAACTAAGACAATGGTCCTTTTTCAGCTTTACTTTGGCATAAAGGTTAAGAATTTTCCAGTTCCCAGTTATTATTTTCTACTTTCTTTCTGCTCTTATGGTTTTTACTATTCTTGAACATAATAGGTAGCTGCTCTGTATAGAGACAGCTAGTTCTAACCAGAGAGAGTTTTAGGTAGGTAGTAGCCCCTGGGGGCTTACAGCTGGCCCTACTTGGCTGCCTGTCATATATGGTAAGGAGAATGGATTCAATCATTTTGGATGGGTGTGCTTTGGGTTTCTCCATGTTGCTAATGGAAATATTTCCTAGGAACAAATATCTTTTTGTGAGTATTTGTTTTTAGTTTAAAATTGCAACTGCATCCACTGTGTGGAGCCAAGAGAGAGAAACCAGATAACTTGTTCTGAAATTTCAAATGTTTACACATTGACATTAATTTTCCCCCCAGCTTAAATAAAATAAAATTTACACAAATGTTCTGATTTCAGGAATTACATGTCTTCTCTAAGTATATGCTTATTTGTGGAACAGTATTACTTTTAGAAGTAGCCTCTAACATTGACTTCGATACTCTAAATTTAGGAGCCACACCATGAGCTGTTCCCAGAAGAATGGGAGAATAAAGCAAATGACTTTCAAAGGATGCTTATCATCCGTTGCTTGAGGCCAGACAAGGTAAGTGTGGGCTTCGTTGTGCAGCTCTTATCACACCCCACTCACTGCCCAGCCCAGACAAACTCCGTTTCTTCCTAGACTCAGGGTGGATGGAGGAATCTGCAGAAGTAACTGAATGTCCTTCTAATGGATTTCCTGACTGTGTCTACATCTGGGTTAATAGCTAATATAATGTACTTTTGGTGATATGTTTTTATGACTACTGTTTATGATTTTTGGTTCTGTGTCAAGGACTTCTCTCTTGGCCTACTATAATCCCATTTTTATTTTATTTTATTACTTTGGTGAAACTAGTCAATGGCATTAACATCAAGTTTATGTATCTGAACATCTGGAGTGTTTTCCCTAAATGTAGGTCTATATTTATACACAGCACACCACACCACACCACACAACAGCATTTAGAAAATATGTGGAATATATTTAAGCTTTAGTCATTGTTGGCATAAAAGGCAATATTAGTAATGTTATTTTAACTTCTTTAAATCATAAATATACAACCACCAAAGCAGTAAAGCTGCCCTTTCAATACTTATTAATGTCCTCATTTGTATTACAGTCTATAGAAAATGAATTTGCCTACGTTTGTTGACCTATACCCTCAGAGATGCTAGTATAATGTGAGCGGGAGGCTGTTTGGGAACTATCATAACTGCCACTCTTACAAACAAGTTAAAGTTTCTCAGAGTTACTTCAAAACTCACAGTATCCACAATTTGAATTTGTTTTCAAAGAAAATGCTTACATTCCAACTCTTCCCCCATTTAAAAGCAGAATTTAAATGGTGAAAGTAATATATAATAGAATTTTTTAAATACATGTCAGGGATAATCTGAGGTAGAGGTGTTTCTTTCTCAGAGTCACAGTTGCTCAGCTAACATGCTTCCAGCTTTCAGGACCTGGTCAGGACTCAATCTTCAGCATAGAAATCTGTCCACATGTTTTAAGTTTTTAGTCAAAATAGAGTCCAGCCTATATTAGAATTATCTTTATATAAAACAACTGTGGTTTTTTAAATAGAGGAAGTAACCTACAAAGTATCTATGGCCTATGAAAATTACAGTTCTGCTCTGTCTTCTGTGGCTGAAGTAAATGATGCACCCTTTGATAACACTGAAAAGAATGGCTTTTCATAGAAACTTCAGTGGGAAACTTCAGACATTCACTTTCCACTTTAAGATAGAGAAAATGAAACATTTGCAATGTTTCGTGGGTTTTTTCTTGGGCTAATGAACCATTTCCTAGCTGTGACAACTTCATCTGCAAATATCCTTCCGCAGGTTTATGTTTTTGAAACTTGACACTTAAATCTGAAAATAGATTGAACTATTAAATAGATCAAATATTACTTTCCATATTCATTATGTTTTGAAGATGGGAGATACATAGGCTGAGGTGGGTTTTTTTGTGTGTGGGGGGGAGGTCTTTTTTCTGTTGGTTGATGTTTTTGTGTTTGTTTTTAAATCATAGTTAACTTTCTGTTTCATACTGATTTGTCCCATACCTTAGTTTTTTGTCCTACAGCATTTTAGAATCTATTCCTATTTTTTCCTTTCTGGATAGAAAAATTACAGAATGATATTTAGCAATATTTCAATTTTTCTTCTCCTTTAATTACATCTAAAGGATGATGATAGGTACAGACCTGCCTTGGCTAGTTGATAATATTTAGCTGCCATGCAAGATTTTCCAAGACACTTCTGCCATCAAACCTGTACACTTATATGTTGATCTTTAAGTGCCATAACACTTGATCATTGTCCACACCTGGAGAGTGCCTGGATCACAGAAAACTCTGCAGATTCAACAAATATGTGTTAAGCCACTGCGTTTTGGAAATCATTTACAAATACAGATATTTTCCATCTATCCTAAATGAAGGAATTAATTGGTCACAATTTTCTATAACACATACCCATCTATGTTTTCAATATAAAAATAATTATTAGAATGCCATTATCTTCATAATATCATTATATTATGAAGAAACTTCATGCTCTTTCCACTTAGTGCTTCCAGGTACTCCAAGTTCTAGTGGTGAGTTGATTATTTTGGAAGCTATATACTATATGGTGATATCTGCTTACTCTGCCTTTAAAAGGATGGTTTCCCACAGTAGAATGGTGTTAGCCTAGCAAGGAGAACAGCACTATAAGAGACTAACATTTGAGAAAGTAGTACATACATTTCATTTCTTCACTGTCTCTAGGTTAAAAAGTAAAATATATATATATATATATATATTTACCAACCAGGAAAATTAACAAAATTCTTTTGGGGGAGTTTTGAGAGGTGGGTCTCCTTTCCACTTTGTCCTCTTGAAACCCTACCCTAACACTGAATGTTCAGAACAGTGGTTCTCAACCTTTGGATTGTGACCCCTTGAAGTGGGGTGTCAAATGACTCTTTCACAGGGGCTGCATATCAGTTTTGCTGTATATCATATATTTGTATTACAGTTCACAACAGTAGCAAAGTTACAGTTATAAAGTAGCAATGAAATAATCTTTGGTTGGGGGTCACCACAACAGGAGGAACTGTATTACAGGGTTGCAGCACTAGGAAAGTTGAGAACCACTGAGGCAGAAATTGCAGGTGCCAGGCTTTCCAATGCTATAGTTTAGAAAAATTGGAAATATTCTTACTAAGTCACCAGTAGGAAAATGAGATGGGCTTATAGTTTCCCTTAAAATTTAACAGTCATAGTATCGTATTGACAGAAGAAACACGTTGAGTGGAAAAGTACTAAGGTGTGCAGTGTTCAGAGTCATTTATAAAATAAAGAGCTTCTGGCCACAGTTCTATCATTCTGAACTGTAAACAAAAGTCAAATCCATCAGTTCTCAATAAGAAACTTGTCAGATGCAAGTTAATAATCGTCTCTGACCTCAGATAAATGTCGTAGGAATTTGCACTAAACAGAAAAGTATGCATAGAAAAGACACGGGCTTCTCTCCTGCCTTTAAGAAGATGGCTGCCATAATGAGTCTGAAATCTTTGCTACTGACAGATCTCATTTTACAAACCCAACACTGGAATGATCAGATTGCTGGCGCAGATGGGTCTATTACCCGGTAAGCGTGATTGCTGGCACAGTCTGCCTTTACCTTGGGAGTTCTAGTCTCCTGTTGGGAAGCAAGCAAGTTTTGTTCTGTTACAGTCTGAAAAGTGAAATTGTGGAATTTATTTCTTCTTCTCTTCCTGAGAGATGCTCACATTCCTAACTGGGCCCTCCAGTGCTAACATACACAAGAATCACTGCACAGTCAGCCATGTTTACCTGTGCAGGTAAACCAGCAGGTCCCTCTTTCAAAAACTTGGCCATTCATATCACAAACTAGCTTTTGGGAAACTTCAGGTCTCTGAACCTGACATTTTGTTTGCAAGGCTATAATTCTGTGATGAGTTTAAAGCTGACGTGGGGAGGGAAGATGCTGTGGAAAAAGTATTATGTGTTGTTGGTAACGAGAAAGACAAGGATGGGGCCTAAGGTAGGAGATTCGGATATTTTTAATATCTCTGCAGTGAGTTTGACATTTGTGATTATTCAAAGGAGTTGAAAGCATGAGGTAATTATCTAGAAATCAACGGAGTGTATACATGTGTGCATGTGTATGCATATGAATACATGTATATGTGTTTGTCTGTGTGTGTGTGTGTGTGAGAATTCATCCTTTGATGTTTTATTGGTGTTTAGAATTTCTGAAATTAGATTCTATAAAACTTTAATCTTGAGACTTTGTATTTATGTATTTAGTAGATACTGAGTATGAGTGAACAGTATATGCTATCCTGTTGCATAGGTCCTTGTTATAATACTTGGATGGTTGCTTTTGAGACATTCTCACTACATAGACCAGGCTGATCTCCCACTCAAGGTGTTCCTGCTTGAGCCTCTGGTCTGCTGGGGCAGGCATGTGCCACCCACCATACCTGCCTTTATCATAGTGCTTCATCTATACCTTTGTTGTATATGCATTGGGTCTAAGAAAGTATTGAAAACAGATTCAAATGTCGAGTTTGGACCAGCAAGACGCCTCAATGGGTAAAGTTACCTCCTTAAGCCTAGGGGCTTGAGTTAGAAGCCCAGAACCCACAAGGGAGGAGGAGTGAAGTCCAGCAAGCTGACCTTTAACTTCCACTCTCTCTGCAGTCATGCCCACTCCATGCAACACACAGCAAATAAACAAACAGACAGACAAATAAGTAAATAAAAGTCTAACTTGAATCCAGACACTTCTCCACTGGTTCTCAGCATTCCTAGCCACACACATGTGCAGGAAAACATGTGTGCCTGACTTTAAAAAGCACTGTGATATGCTGATGGTTTTACTCACAAATCTTGTTCAAATAGATGTTGCAGAGGACATGTAACTGGTGTTGGGAGACACTTGTAACTGTTTCCAGAGGATACTGCCTGTTTTAGATATTAGGCATTTGTGAGTTGCTCCTGCAGTTGAGGAATGTTCCAGGCATGTGGGATTGCTACCCTGGGCTGGGGGTAGGGGGTGTTATATGTTTGTACAGTCCCATCCTTGTATAATGGCAGCCATTTTGCTGAAGACTGTGGAGTCCTCATGAGCGCTTTCTGTTACTCCTTCCTCTGAGGTAGCCTGTGTTCCCTCCTGTTGTGGAAAATATCAAAACAGATGGAATATATGGCATGTTTCCCCACTATGCCCTGGTTCTCTTATCCTCCGGTGGGCTGGCCAGCTATGTACCTGGCAAGCAATGGTTGAACTGCTAGGTTCCCACTGGCGGGTCACTACCACACCAGTCCCATGCCCCCATGGCTTCTGTGGTGCACATCAGGCAAACTGACATTTTGCCGCTGTACCTTACTCTCTGGAACCCAGATGAGCAGCTTCGTGAAGGAAAACACAACACAAACTTAGCTCAGAAACAATGGTAACTCAATCTCTGGGCACAACAATTAAACCTAATCTTGTAAACTTTATCAAAGTCTGATTCCTCTGGTGGTGAACCCTTGTGGATCCGCCATACCAGGAGACTCTAGTAGCTACATCTTACCTACATGCTGTCCCCATTCCAAAAGGGATCCTCTCTCTCTCCTGCTTCCTCTCTCCGACCTCGAAGTCTCTACTGGCCCAATGATTGGCTCCTTTATTCATTAGGGGATTGGTTCACAAGAAGTCACAGGTGTAACTCACTTCTGGTCTGAAGCCCCTCACAGGAGGGCAGAATTAGCAGAATACAAAAAGCCTCAGGGCTATCCACACCCTCCTACAGCTGGCATGTCTGACTCACCACCTTCCTTCTATGACAACTAAGCTCTTACAGAGGTGCTCACAGTGTTCTGTATGGCAGGACTGATTAGTTTGTGAGAACAAGATAAAGAAACAGAGAGCTACTATTTGTGCCTTCAAATTTTGAGCAGACATGTATGTTTCAGAGTAGGGTTAAAAGTTCATTGGATAGTTTCTGCTTAAGACATAAGCTGAAGTTTGGTAATTAAATAAATTATATGTATGATGTTAGTCATATGAACATCTGTAGCTGTAACTTGTTATCAAATATAATATGAATTTCAAAAACTGCAAGTGTATGTGAAATAAAAATATGGATTTTTTAAAAGCTGTGTTAGAGAAGGCTTTGAAGGAGTCTATTGGCATTTAAGTACTGCAGCATGCCAGTCTTAATTCTGCTTGGTGTTCCTATATTCAAAGGAGAAAATTGAATATTTAGCTGAGCAAGGCAAGCAAAAAAAAGCTCTCAGGGGCTCTGGTTCTCTATTAGCCCAAAGCTGAGACTCAAGTTCAGTTTCAAGTGTACACATGCTGTTCTTAGACAGTCAAAGAGGAGACATTGCCCTTTGACCCTATGCCCATGCTTGACACTGAAAATAGGATTTAACTCCTTCATTGGTGTGACATAAATCTGAAGAATATTGTAACAAATTTAACCCAGCATAAAATTTGATTTTACTTACCTAGATAAAATGATTTGGTAGCTTTGTCCTCACCTATTTAAAAAAAGAAAACAATTCAAATGAGCATCACAAATGGATCTCTGCACAAAGATGGAGGGAGGCCTGTCGGGAAATGAGTACACTGGTATCTGCTGAACTGTTTGCCTCATTTTTTCCTTCTTCAGATCTAAGCTTTTCTAATTATACCTTTCTTTTCCAATGTTTTATTAAGCTCTGAAGGAACCGTCAGAATTGACAAAGGGCAAACAAGAAGATGAAGCATTTATAGTTGAAGGGAGAGTCTGCTGTTTGTTGAGATCGGAGCATGGGTCATGTCATGTGTTCCGTTTAGGTCACACCTGGGTCACAATTAACTGGCATTACAACCCAGAAATGCCAGGTGTAGCTCCTCCATGGAAAACAGGGGATGGAACAGATGAAGCTGGCTGTGTCTTTACTATCAGCACATATCCACTCCTGCATTTTACTTTTTCAAACAGGCCCCAAGAAAATTCTCCTGACAGAAAATCTGCCAATACAGCATGGCTTGTTTCTTAGTAAATAGCTTGTGGGTTTTTTTTTTTTCAGAGCTCTTCTTCCCCCAAACCTCGGTGGGAATATAATCAGTGTTTTAAAACCAAGAGGCCCCAACCCTACACAAGGAATTACAGACAAATAAGGAATCATGAGAGTGAGACAAATGGTCCTTGAATTTGGTGTCTCCTACAAGTCATCAGTTATTATTGGAATCCTCTGTAATTGCTTTTCTAAAAGGCATTTATGGACAGAGTAACAACCTGTAACTCCCACTGTTAGCACTTAATCTACACAGGGAGAGTCCAGTTCATTTTATCTTGAGACAGAGTCTTTCAATATAGCCCAGCCCAGCCTTGAACTGGTAAACTTCTGTCCCCAGATTCTGCAGAACTGAGATCACAGGCATATGCTAGCACACTCACTGATTGTTTTGTTTTAAAACTCCTAGAAGTTTTAACTATTTTGACTATTCCTTCGAATATACTCTTGTCCCTTTTAGGTAATTCCGATGCTGCAGGAATTCATAATCAAGAAGTTGGGGCGCTCCTTCATTGAGCCGCCCCCCTTTGACTTGGCCAAGGCATTTGAGGATAGTAACTGTTGTGCACCATTGATCTTTGTGCTCTCCCCTGGAGCAGATCCCATGAATGCTCTTCTGAAATTTGCTGATGACCAGGTACTTCACAGCAGATGACATTATCTGACACTGTTACATTCCTTTATAATAATTACTTTTTGCTCTAACCCATGTCTTAAAGGATGAGAGAAAGCTAAAGATTATCACTCAGCCATAGGAAGGGCTTGGAATTCTGAAACATGACAGAGTCCCAAGAAAATGATACTCAATGGCAGTCCTTACATTACATAAACAGCAAGTTGTGTACTAATCTCCTTACACAACTTGTGAAAGTAAAATCGGGCGTCTCTGGTTGTGGTGGCATGCACCATTAGGACTTGCTGAAGGAGGAAGAGGCAGGGGGATCATGAGTTTGAGACCAATCTGTACTAAAATTGGGGTTGAGGAGTGTTTGCTTCCCCCAACACATACAGCGTTTGCGCCAGTACATGGACTTGGTTGATTTAGGCAGTAACTCCAGCGTGAACCTTCTAGTCCCACCCCTTTTCCTAATCTCTAAAGGGGGCAGCCCTCTTTGACTCTCAGAGCACCTATACGTTATAGCCTCGCTGCCAGTAGAGTATGTTCAACTGTCTGTACTTGTAAGAGATTTTAAAACATATTCAAATTAATTTGCTATAAGTGTTCTTATGCCACACTGTCTAGAAGAAGAAAGTAATGAACAGGTTTTTGGATGGTTCTGAGTTGATGTTCCTCATTTTGGTATAATCTAAACAGCTTCTGGCAGTTTCTAAAACCGACGGGAACATTTGCATCGAGGTCATGACCTATAATAAACTTTGGTGGTTTGAGGTCATGGCCTAAAGTAAACTTTGGTGGTAAATGTTATTAACATTTTCTCTTTGAAATTATACAGAAGACTTTAAAGTAACTGGTTATATCTCAATGTCATAGCGAGGGATACTAAAGCAAAGAAAGGATAGCTTCCTGAAAGCCACATGACTTTAAAATTAAAGTCGTCTTTATTGGGTCACTTTACGCTTAAATAGCCTGGATTTTTGTACAAGTGCTATGACTGTCTGATTTAGTGCTCTGGTTGTTTCAGAAGTGTTGAGATATGGATGCCTTGATTAAAGACAGAGATACTTTAAGTAGCATGGCCATTCATTTGTAAGGCCATCCCAGTTGGACTGTGGAGGATTAACTTGAGTGTTGCAAAATGGAAGCAGGCCACAAGTTGGGGCAGGGCTATTGGAAATGAGACAAGAAATGTAGGGGCAAATCTAGAGGAGAGGTAGCTCCAAGTGTCTATCATGCATGGGGCTTACCTCTGCAAATCAACATCCTTTTTGAGCTCTGTTTTCTCTGTGTGTCTCTTCAGTGTTAGGCAATTTTGCCATTCTCTGGCCCTATGTCTGTCATCTTTCTGCAGCTTCTACCTCTTTTGTTTTTGTTTTTCCTCATAGAGTTAGTGACTGTGATAGTTTGAATATACTTGGCCCAGGGAGTGGCACTATTTGAAGGTATGGCCTTGTTGCAGTAGGTGTGGCCTTGTTGGAGGAAGTGTGTCACTGTGGGTGTGAGCTTTAAGACCCTCATCCCAGCTGCCTGGAAGCCAGTCTTCTTCTATTGGCCTTCAGATGAAGATGTAGAACTCTCAGCTCCTCCTGCACCATGCCTGCCTGGACGCTGCTATGCTCCCACCTTGATGATAATGGACTGAACTGTTGAACCTGTAAGCCAGGCCCTATTAAATGTCCTTATAAGAGCTGCCTTGGACATGTAGTCTGTTCACAGCAGTAAAACCCTAAGACAGTGACTATATGCAATGAGCAGTTGGAGGGGGAACAAGACTCATTCTTCCACTTCCTCTGTCATCAGGGGCCTCTTTCTAGGAAGTCTAGGGACAACTACCCCTAAAATGAGGAGATCCAAAAGCCACAGCTGAGCTAGGGAAACATCCCCACAGCATTTCTAAAGGAAGTTGTTCATGCTTTTTATTTTATGAGTATCTAAAGTAATGAACACACTTGCTCAAGGTGGCAGGGCAAATTCACCTTCCAATTCTTTCTTAGCTTTGTGATTTAGGAGTTGTTAAATAACAGCTCTGTCCTTTAATCTGCTCCTTTATTAAAAAGTCTTCCTAATATTTTTTTATTTTCTATATCTTATGTCAACCAATATCATTCAGAACTTTCCTCTTATCACCACGATCATTTCTACACTATTTCATCTAAGTATTGATTACTGCGTGTTTAGGTTATGTCTGTTTGGACCAATGTATGATGCTAAAATGACATCTTTGTTGTTCTTGAACACAGGGATATGGGGGTGCAAAACTTAGCTCTCTATCTCTGGGCCAAGGCCAAGGGCCCATTGCTATGAAGATGATAGAGAAATCTGTCAAGGATGGAACGTGGGTTGTTCTTCAAAACTGTCACCTTGCCACCTCTTGGATGCCAACTCTTGAGAAAGTTTGTGAGGTAAAAGTGCAGATATATATTTATTAGTGTGTACCTCTCCAGTCTCATTTTTATGTACATACCACCTAAGTGCCTCATTTTTGTTCTCTCATTTGACAGGCTTCAGGTTAAGGTTGTAGCTGGATCCCAATAAACATGGGTTCATATTAAAAACTTTACCTAAAAAATAGAGGCAGACATACAGTCAGACTATAGAAGACACCCCTTCACACAGACAAGTGCTTATATTGTATTTTAGAATGTCCATGACTCAAAGGAACAGGCCTCAGGAGCTATTCCTAGGCCTTACCATCACAGTGCTAATGGAGGGCTCTGTGACCTCTAGCGTTCACTATAAAGGTAATAGTGATAAATACTGAGGCTTCAGGATACACTAGCTCTTACCCTTTAAAACATCCTTCTCTCTTAAACAAACTATTCCAGCTTGGAGTAGTATTGATTTGTCTTCAGTAGTCGATAACTCCCCAATCTGGCTACAGCAAGAGGAGAGGGTTAATTTAATCTATCTGTGGGTAAAGAATTATTTTTTTAAATATTTCAGAAACATCAGTGCAGGCATGAACACATTAAAAGGGCTTTTTAGTCTTTGAGTCAACTCTGAACTACATAGTACTTCTGTAAGCTGTACAATCATGTGAATTTTATCAGTTGAGTGAGAACACTCTGGGCCTTCTCTATGGAGTGTGGGGACTCAGAAAGGAACGCTGGGCTTTTGCTTAAATTACGACAATTCCATCTCTGTTTTATACATGTTTCTTTCCCTTTCTAGACGTTCCTTAGGGATATTGAGATGATGCCTTGAGTCTTACTCACCCTTGTTTGTGATTTATTTTCTCGCAGGAATTAAGCCCAGAATCAACACACCCTGATTTCCGAATCTGGCTGACGAGTTACCCATCTCCAAATTTCCCTGTGTCGGTCCTGCAGAATGGAGTAAAAATGACCAACGAAGCACCAAAAGGATTGCGGGCTAATATCATCCGATCATACCTCATGGACCCGATCTCTGACCCTGAATTCTTTGGCAGCTGCAAAAAACCTGTTAGTGATGGCTAAGTCCTGTCACCCCAGCCCTGTAAAGCAATTCAAGTGGCCCCTAGTGATCAGGGATATGTGCATAGAGTAAAACTATAAATTAAATAGGCCCCCTGCTCTGCAGCACAGTTGGTTTTGATTACTGATTATTGACTGTGCTGAAGTCAATTTTATTAATATTTTATTTTAATTTTACCACCAGCCCCAATCCTGCTCAGCTGAGATATTATGGAATATCATTAATAATGTAGGCGTCTGTTGAGAGAGTCAGCTGTAAGCCATTCCCAGTGCAAATCTGCAAGGCTGGAGAACTTGTTCCAGGATATGAACTGAGCCCTTTGCTATCTGGAACCATTGCTCTAAATTAAAACATAAAAACATTTCCTCCATATAAACCGTAATGAGAGCCAAAATGGTTTTCCTCCTCGATTGATGGGACCCATAAGGGTCTTCTCCGGAGCCACCAGGCAAGCAGGGAAAACACCCACTGTTTTCATGATTAGAATTCTGTCTGAATGTCTGGGACCTAAAATTGTTGCATGGTGTTATACAGTAATTAAAAAATGGAAGGACTCTTTTAGATGAAGGGTTATGAACCTTGATAAGTTTTGCCATTTGAAAGCTCATAGTTGTGAGGTCTGAGTATTACTTAAATGCACAACATGAGAAAACACTAAAGTACTTTCATTAAGCAAAAATTTGCGCACACACACATACACACACAAAAAAAAACAAATAAACAAAAAAATAAAAAGAAAAGAAAAGAGAAAAAGAAATCCACACATATACATTGAGAGCCACGACCACCTTGTTCTAAGCCTCCATGACCTGTGTGTCGCTGGCTTTTGAATTGATGAGGCTTGTTGAAAGCTCGTGACTCCCTGAGTTAGTAGGGGCATCCCTCCGTGTGATAGACTGAACAGAGGCCCCTTTGCAAGTGTAACTTACCCTCTCTCTCTTTTAGATTAAAGCGTCTCTCCCATAGTAATTGCATTTCAGAGGTACAGGCATTTACAAAACAGCTCCAACCCAAGAGAAAATCTCATTAAATTCCCTAACACTTCACAGCTTTACGTTTTAGCTTTTTATTTGAAAATTATCTTTATATTTATAGGAAAATTGAAAATACAAAAATAGTATAAGGACAATCTATCTCCTCCAAATTCACCTGCTATTAATTTTATACCATTTGATTTGTTGTTTTGTGTTTCCTCTCTATGTACCCAAATACATTAATATCTGTGCATATATGCATTAGGCTCTCTGTGTCTGTCTTGCTCTCCCTCTCTGTCTTTCTCTGTCTCTCCCCCTTCTCTGCATGTGTCTGTGTGTGTGTGTGTGTGTGTGTGTGTGTGTGTGTGTGTGTGTGCTCTCAGCTCTCAGTCATCTCTTGGCATCTGTAGAGGTTTGGTTATATTCTAGAGCTTTCCTCAGATGCCTAAACACATAGATGCTTCAGCCTCATATAAAATGGTACGGCATTTGCCTATAACTTAGACATATCCTCCTATATGCTAATTTAAATCATGTATAGGCCACTATATCATTGAATGTAAATGATGTGTAAATATTGTCAGTTTTCTTGTGTAAGGGATATGAAAACTATATTCAGCACCAGCACAACCAAAAAAAATTCAGTCTGAGGTTGGTTAAATTCATCAATGCAGAACAAGCAAAAGACAGAAGGTTTTACTACTCTCTCTCTCTCTCTGTGTGTGTGTGTGTGTGTGTAACACCAGTTGAAGGCAAAGTAGATCTATCATGACCCCTTATCCTTAAATATTTTCAGAAATTTCTAACCATTTGACATAGATAAAGACACAATGTGATACCTACAAAGTTCATACCTGCAAGCCATGTAGTCAAGTTACCCAAAACCCTCAGAATGTTTAAACTTTTGTGTTGGGTCATGTTTATAGGTATTTGGGGGTACATGTGGCCTGCAGGTCCCATGTGAGATGGAGTTATGTATGTTTTAGGAATAGAGAAGTTGACTTACCTTGGTATTGGTATTACCCTTTGTAAATTTAACTCTTATGTCAACCTCTCATGTGGTTCAGTGTTGTCAGCTAATAGCATCATTTCCTTGTAAGAGAATTGGTGTAAGGTGCAGTGTCGTGCTTATTTCTTATGTCTGTTTTACCTTCTTCATGCTGTTTATGCTTCATTCCTGTGGTGCTGGAGATTAAGCCCAGGTCTGTGCATGCTCGGCGAGTGTTGTGCCTCCAAGCTTGCTCCCAGGAGTCTTCCTTCTTTAACTTGAAGCATTTCCTCAGCCCTTCTTGCCTTACAACACTGTCATTTCTGAAGAACGTACTTCATGGTATTGTTTTAACATGGAATTTTTCTCATTCAGAATCTGTATGACATTTTCTAACAATTAGATTTAGGTTTGTTTTGTTTTTTTTTTAATTCTTAGCCTAATTATTAAGTAGGTGATGTTGTGCCTCAGTGGATGAAACTAGTTTTGATCATCTAAAAAGTCATTGATTAACTTCTCTACTGTTTAATAACTGATTTTTCTCTTTCATTTTTGGGGAAGGGGTGTTCCACTTTCCATCCATATTTAGTATCTAGTGAGCATTCTCACCTCATTGAGTTGGTACTTAAGTGGTTATTCCCCAGTTGCAATGCTTGGCACTTATTCCTCTAAGGAGTGGCTCCTTCTGATATTGTTATGGACATAGGGTTTGCTGATTCCCCCCACCCACCAATGATTGGCAATTCATTGATCAAAAATTTTATACTCATATTATTCCAAATTAGTCAATGGATTTCCATTAAACTGTTTTCTGCATGTATTTCAGCTTTAAGAATTCTTTGTTGTTAGCAGCTCTCACTTTCTAATTCCAGGCTCGTCTTGGAATCTTCATGATTCTGTCATAAAGCCAGACATTTTCCCAAAGAGCTCTGCTTCTTTTGAGTGGTTAATGGTATTGGAGAACTCAGTGGATACTAGATGAGTTCCTTGGAACTTAAATATAGACACACGGCCAGGAATAGTGGTGTACACCTTTAATCTAGGCACTGTGTAGGCAGAGGCCGGCAGATCTTTGTGAGTTTGAGGCCAGCTTGGTCTATGTATTGAGTTCTAGAACAGCCAGGGTTAAATGGAGGAACCCTATCTAAAAACAAAAACAAACAAAAAAATTAAAGAAAGAAAATATATAAGCATGCAAACATACAAATATACATACATGTCCTACATGCCTTCTAGACATGATGACTACATGCCAGAACTTTCAATTTTACTGCATCTTCTGCATTCGTTCTTGTCTTCATTTCACATTTGTCTTTTCTTTTACATTGAGACATCTGGCTTCCAACAATTAACTATTGACTTTATCAATGATTCAATATATACAAAATAATTCAGAGTAATACTAGCATGTTTAGTCAATGTCTTTACTTAAGTTTATGCTACCTACATGTTTCTTTCATTCTCTCTCTCTTTTTTTTTTTTTTGGTTGATTTTGTCTTTCCTTGTTTTCTTTTTCTTTTTCTTTTTTTTTCAAGTTTATTCTGTGAAGGGACCTTAGGCTATGGGATAAAATTTTGTCCTTTCTGTGATGTTTCTGGGTATTGTTAAATAATAAAATGCCCTATAGTTACTTTTAGTTGCAAGAAGAGCTTGAGTCAGAAATTGGGATGCATGACACAATATGTTAATTAGCACTTCATTGTTATTAAAAATGTAGTCTTTGGATTCTCCACGCTCTCACCCAGTGTCCCCAGCTGGTGGATGGGGAAGAGAATGAGCTGCCATTCTCCTTTTCATGACCCATGACACAGCTAGCAGCTGTGTACCATTCACTTCAGAGCGGTTTTGAGACAGGAAGGGGCAAATATTCCTTAACTTAGCTGGGAATTTTGTGATCTGGACATGGTTTGAGGTGATACTTCTTCTCAACCCCTACCCACCCTACTTCTGATCTAGTCTGTTTCAGGCTCTCTAGTGTACCCTTCAGACTGGCTCTGTGAGGCTTCCTCAATACATAGTACATGTTTTTATCAGCATCTGTTCCTCCTCCAGATTCCCACCAGGCTGGCCCACTGCTCGACTGTGTACCTGATGTTTCCCTCTGATCTTCTTTCTACCCTCTGTCAGTGGACTGTTCCTTTTTCATGTCTGAGTTTTGCACTTTCCCACAGTTTCCAGCTATTGTGAATGTCAACTCTGATGGCCCATTGATCTCTTCCTAGTGAGGATGACTGACACCACATGCCCTTCACCAGGGAGGAGGGGAGCAAGCTGACTCCTAGCATAGCAGTTTTGATGTCTGAGGAAATCATTCTACAGTCCTTCCTTAAGCTCTGCTGTTAGCATTCTGTATTTTTGAGGGTTTGGAACTGCCAATTTAGGTCAAATTATCTTGTTTATCTCTTAATTATAGTTCACAATAGTCTGGGACTATACATAGAGTTCATAATTCTTGTGTTGCATTGCTTCACTTAGAACGCCTCCCCAAAAAATCCTGTAAAATTTCAATTAGATGGACTTGCTATGTTTTCTAGAAACTTAATTAGTACACCCAGCCATGTGGTCCAATTGGACTTGTGTGTGAATGGGCATATTTTTGCCTGAAACACCTGTGGGGAAACATTTGTGTTTTAGTTATTTGGGGGATGAAAAGAGTCTCACATTATTTGTAAGCAAAGAAATGTAACTATACTAATTTAAAAACATTGCAAGTCTGATGCAATGTTCACAGAAAAATAATGTCATGGGACAATTTCTTCTCTTTACAGGAGGAATTCAAGAAATTGCTTTATGGCCTTTGTTTCTTTCATGCTTTGGTACAAGAGAGACGAAAATTTGGACCCCTGGGATGGAATATTCCTTATGAATTCAATGAGACAGATCTAAGAATCAGTGTGCAGCAACTCCACATGTTCTTGAACCAGTATGAGGTACCATAAACATCGCAGCAAGGACCTTACCTTTTTTACTCTTTATCATGTTGTAAGTGTTGGTGCAGTGAGCAGGGACTTAGGATTAATTCTGTTCTTACGAAATAAATTGCAAGGCCGTTCCCAATAGCCTATTAAATAGTATGTTATTATAACAGGAAATTATAACTGCTTTTGGAGCTAGTTAGGATGTCAGTTTGTCTCTAAGGAGCCTGTGTTTTATCATTTATTTTGACACATAGCCACCTGTGGAGATTTAAAAAGGAATGATGTATTTCTCATGGAAAGAGTGTAAATCAGCTGGGTTTGGAAGTGGGGTGGGCCAGAAGGATGATCAGTTTTCTTTTCTGGAACACAAAGTCATTTCTTGAGAAGTGAAATTTTAATTTTTGATCCTGGAAACAAGCTATCTAAAACAATTTAAAAAGAGAACTAGATTCTGGAAGGATGCCCAAGAGCCTAATGTCATACCATGCTCTTCACCCTGAGGCCGATTCTCTCTGGGGTTTATATTGTTTGGTTTACTTTTTTAGATAGGGTCTCTCTATATAGCTCTGGATGGCCTGGAACTCACAGAAATTCTCCTGCCTCAGTCTACCATGTACTGGAATTGAGGACATGCATCACCACCCCAATGTTTTCTTTCCCTTTTCTCTTCTCATGAGGCACTATTGATTTCCTTACCCGAGCTATCCTTAAAGTCACTCTGTAGGACAGGCAGGCCTTGAACTTGAGATGTTCCTACCTCAACCTCTAGGGTACTTTTCACAGTACCTCTTCCCCCTTCTTCCCTTCCAGCCTTTGGCTCCCCTCCATTCCACTGGGACGCCCCTTACTCTCCCTCTTTCTCTGTCTTGTCTTCCCACTCTCTCAGCAACATCAAACATTGAGCATGATGAGATGTCCCCTTACTCTTTGCCAACTGGGTATAAACACGTTTGAAACTTGGGAAAACTGTTCTGTAAGCCACTGCAAGTGCCTGTGAGAGTAGGGAGCTCTACCTTCTTCCCGCCACCCAAAGCAAGTTGTCTAAATTTTGGCAAAATCTCATTCAAATTTAGCTAGATATCTTTAATTAAATCTATCACTGGAATATTGAAAAAAAAATTGAACTTTTAACTTAGGCTTGCAAATGGGGAGGGTTGAACTCTATGTCCATAAAAGCAAACAAGAGACTAATACAGATGGGGAGGTCAAGGGGCAGAAACATTCAAACAAATCACGAGTGGGATACATGGTCTCCTTATAGTCAGACCTCCAGAAAGAAGGAAAAGAACTAATAATAAAGACAAAATAAATGCCATAGGGGGAGGTATCTGAGCTAAGATAATTATACAAAACCAGTGAACAATATCTGGAGAATGTATTTTACCTTAAAATATAGTCTATAGTGAGGAGTTCCTCACTATACGTTTAAATATGCAAATTTGGTTTATCACTTAAAAAATTAAATCCTCTGTATCAACATGCTAAAGAGAATTTAAAACACAAGATCCTATCAGTAGTTATAGAAAAAAAAACATTTGACAAAATCCCATATTCATTAGTGATAAAAATACTCTCAGTAAAGTAGACATCAAGAGGCACTTGGTCACCATGAGAAGGAATGTTCTCTTGGTCACTGTTCCATTGCTGTAGAAAGACACAGTGACTAGGGCAATTTTTATGTAAGAAAACATTTCATTGGGGGCTCGCTTACAGTTTCAGAGGCTTGGTCCATTGTCATCATGGTGAGGAACACGGCGTTGGAGCAGTAGCTGAGAGCTAGCCAAGAAAAACACACACACACACACACACACACACACACACACACACACACACGGAAAACAGCTCTGTGAAGTAGCAAGTGTGATGAAATTACACTGTCATGAGGCAACAAACACCCAGAGTTACCGAAAGTCAGAGAGCCTGTAGCGTCCTCCCAGACAGACAGTTGCAAACATGCTCCCACCATTGGCTTGATGTTGTGCTTCTATGCTTGTGATTTTAGTCACCAAATTGTAGTCGTGGAAAAGTAATCTAGGAGACGAGGCAAGCAACACTAAGAACCGAACCTCAGTAGGGAACATGGCAGAGGTTCAATACTTCTGGAAGAGAAGGGAGTGAGATGATTTAGATATTAAATGGAGCAGAGAGAAGGGAAAGTCATGACTTACATTAGAACAAATGTCAATGAGATATGTACTACTAAGACCTTCAATAGTAATTTAAAAATATTATTAATTTAAATTATATGGTTGGTTGATCATTAAACAAGTCACAGTAGAATATAGAAGTTTGGGTCTGAGCATTGGCTGAATTGAAATAAAACAAGGGAAAGATCCTGGGGACATCAGCAATAATTAGCAGGGAAGTATACAAAAGGAAGTCATGTTATTGCAAACTTTGAGGAAGACGTTTAGCTTAACAGTGGTAGCCAAACATGGACACTTGCCCATACCCTGTGCTACTGGTATCGCCCAACCGGCTGGTGACTGCAGTCCTCAATTTTAGGAACTTCCTTACGATGCTCTCCGCTACATGACCGGGGAATGCAATTATGGAGGCCGGGTGACAGATGACTGGGACCGGCGCACGCTGCGCAGCATTCTCAACAAATTCTTCTGCACAGAATTAGTTGAAGATCCACAATACAAATTTGACTCGAGTGGCATCTATTTCGTCCCTCCTTCTGGTGATGTAAGTATGTCCCCCTTTAAGAAACCCAAGAGCAGAAAAACATGACATTCCTGAGAACTGATGACACAGTTTTTAATGGTGATTTCCCACAGGACTTTTTAATTTTATTGTTCATCCTGGCCCATGCTTTTCTAAGCTGTAGATGAACAGATCATACACAAAGTGCAAAGGGAGTTAGAGTTTCCTCTTCACTGTGATGTGAGATACTTTTCTTGGTGACCTGAGATGTTATCACTGTGAGCTTGGTGTTTGCATAAAAATATCTTGTCACAATTAAAATGAGCATGCACATGATGTAATAATTAACATTTACATCACAGTTATTTTTAGTTAGTCCTAAGTAATGACCTCAGTGCAGTGTCAAATTAACATTGTAGCATTCTTTACAAACAAGGAAGCAGATACACTAAGGTTGATGGACCTGCCAAAGGCTGCCAAAGCAGAAGGCAGAGAAACACTGTGGCACAAGGCCCTGCTCTCCTTCGCTTTTCCTTCCTGCCCCATGCACTGCCTTCAGAATAATACACATAGTCACTTTCAAAGGCTTGCAGATGTACTCCAGTCCTTTCCATTTGATTCCCAGAGTCGAACAACATATATTAAGGATGAACCTGAGGCCACATGCGTGAGAGTCATGCAAAACAACTTGATAATCCAAAGCCATCATCTACTAGGGCTGATGCTGGAGTAACAAGATCAATAATGATGAGTTGTGGGGAGTTAAAAAAAAAAAAACCAAAACAAGTGAAGGGACATGTATGTGACATGGCCAGCATCATACAGCCATTAGTGGTGGGACCTCCATGCCATGTGTTCATAGATGTTTATGTGTGATTATATGAGACTTAAGTGAAAACATGATTTTTTAAGAGTAAGCTCTTCTTTATTTTAAGATTTATTAATTTTTATGTGTATGAGTGTTTTGCCTATATAAGTAAGTACTTCATGTATGTGCAATGCCAGAAGAGGCCAGAAGAGTACATTGGATCCCCTGGAACTGGAGTTTTAGGCTGTTGTGGGCCACCTGCTGTGAGGGCTGAGAACTGAACTCTGGTCCTCTGCAAGAGCAACAAATGTTCTTAACTATTGAACCATCTTTTCAGATTCAGTAAATATAAATTTTGACATGTTCGTATAAATATAAAATGTATGTGCATGTGAATAAAAAGATATGTAAAATTAATGATGGGTATCTCTGGATAACAAATTTCAGATAACTTTTATTTCTAAATTTAGGTCTATTTTCCATGATGAGAGTAAACTAGAACAAACCAGAAAAGATTATTTTAGTTATGATAAACTTATAATAGTCACCAGCAAGGTAAGTACACAAGGTGCACCTATGACCCTAGCACTGAGGGGGCTAAAGCAAGGGTTAAGAGTTCAAGGCTAACCAGGTGCACATGTTTAGGCCCAGCACTGTGGAGGCAGAGCCAGGCAGATCCCTGTTTGAAGCCAGCCTGGTCTACAGAGCAAGTTCCAAGACAGTCAGGGCTACACAGAGAAACCCTGTCTCAAAAACAAAACAAATATAAAACACCAAAAAAATAAAAATAAAAACCCAAGCAACAACAAAAAAAACCCCAACCAACCTTAACATAAAAACCCAAAAACCTTAAAAAAACAAACGCACCTCAGCACACACACCAAAAAACAAACAAACAAAGAAACAAAAAACACCAGAAAAATGTAATACAAAATTTGTCCAGCAATACAGAAATATTTGACTGGCAGCCACCAAAACTGCTCTGAGTCAGTGGCTTTCGGGGGCTTGTCTTTCAAATTTGGAGAATGAAGTCCACACATGGCCTACAGAGGGTGTTTTAGAGTGTTTTTTTTATAGGTTCTTAGTTGGGGGCTTCGGAGAGATTGTAGATGGTGAGAGAGGTGGGGAGGAGGGGGAGGATGGAGCAGAAATGGAGAAGAAAGAGCCCTGGGAATATGTACCAATGAGCTTTTAGGCTGGGGACTACTTAAAGGATTTATGCAGAAATGGAGTTGAGGCATAGGAAAGGAAGTAAGCTGGTGCTTCCTGGGGGGTTAGCTCTGCTCTAGGGGCTTCCTGGGGGGTTAGCCAGCTCTCCCACAGCCTCTAGGGGCTTCCTGGGGGGTTAGTCAGCTCTAGGAAGAGCTGCTTAGTTCTATGAACAAGGAAATGGAGGCAAAACTCTTCAGGAGTCCTGTCTCCAACAAAGAAGTCCTGGAAGCAGACTTCATCCCTGTCCACTTGACCAGTTTCTATCCCCCATTGTCATAGTCCTTCATATTGTCTATATTCCTAGACATCTCTGTCTTTGTTAAAAATATTATAATAATTAGACATTAAACTTTCCTCTCTAAATTTACCCATATTTGTTTAACCATTGTCCCTGGCCGAAAGGAAGGGAAAGCATGAAGCCTTCAGTCTCCCAGGTTCATCCACTCTGTGACTGAGGACTGCAAAGCATTGTATCCAAGCCAAGTTCTGCTTCACAGTTGAGTCTAGCCTCCTGACTTCTTCCACTCATCTTTGCAGCACAAAAGCTACATCGAATACACAAAGACTCTGCCACTGATCCCAGCACCAGAAATCTTTGGGATGAATGCCAACGCTGACATCACTAAGGACCAGTCGGAGACCCAGCTACTGTTCGATAACATTCTCCTTACCCAGGTGTGTATTGTGTGAGGCTTGCTTGGCTCCTTACAGAGCCAACACAGATGTGTCTGCCCCACCCACCATCCAGCAGAGGCTCCTTCAAAACTGCCTGAGTGAAGAGAAGAAGCTCTCAAAGCAAAAGCAAAAAAAATAAATAAATAAATAAATAAATCCACATAATCCCTTAATTATAGATTTAGTGCAGAGAATGTGGCATTGGCCATTTTCTTTTCATCAGTCTTGTTTTGGAAAAAAGGAATCTCTTTGAGTCTCTTGCTTCTTGGGATTCCATTTTGTTTTGCTTTCATACCTGAGCCTTGCCCCCCAAAACAGCGTATGCTATCTTTCTTTCATTTCTCTTAGGTGGAAACCTTCATTTTAAAGATACCTGAGAAGCAGTCTGGGAGCAGGCGCTGTGCAGAATTTTACCTCTTTTATTTAGTTTCTAGACTCCTACAGATTTAACAGCAGTTGCTTATTTTATGATTTGTCTTTATTTACTATCCAAGGACAACTTTTTTTTTTTTTGCCTTGGATTTTTTACCTAGTTTGCATAAAAAGTTCCTTTTTCACTTTTTTTAAAAACTAGATTTTATGACATTTAAGTATATGATAGCAATATTACAAGATACATTTAAATAAAGAGCTTATGGGTAGAAGGCACTGGAAGGCCCAAAGCCATGCTGATGGAACAAATGTGCCCACAGAAGGGTAAAATCTTAAATGTGGGCAGCAGTCGGTGAGTTAAACAGTTGTTAACCCTGAGTTCAGTGAGAGGTACTCTCTCTGTTTAGAGGGTAACATCACTTTTTTTTTTCTTGTAATTTTTTTGGAAGCAAATTAATCTAGGTGTCATGAGTTCCCACGGAGGTTAAATAAACTAAGAATACCCGACTGTTAAGTCAGGAAGATGCAGGTGTATTTATGGCCCCTCAGAGTGAAGCAGTGATGGTGCATGTTCCCACAGTGCTGGCCCCTCGAAGCACTACTTAGAGACCTGTCTTTGAGGTAATAGAGCAACCCAAGGAATGAGGTGCCTTTAAAAAAAAAAAAATCCCTGTTTTATAGATAGGAAACTGAGAGCAAGAGGATTAAGTAGTTTGACCAAAGTTGGGGAGTCCAGTTTCAAGCCTACACTCAAAGCCAAGCCATGTGACTCTCACTGGTTTGGCTCCAGAACCTGTGTTCTGAGCTGCTGTCCTGCACTCTCCTTCTAGACTCTGTGCATGGGTCAGACCTAAGATGCTGAAAAGGCCCAGAGCCAGGAGGCTATGGGGAGTGTTGTAAATGTGGATGTCTACAAAGCTTGTGTTTCTAGCCTCTGTTAGTGTGCCCATTAAAAATGATCTTAATGCTCATTTCACACACTGATGATATGAATCCTGTTATTGCCAGAGTACACACAAGGGTACATGGACAAACATGAATTCGTCAGTCCTGAGGAGCATTAGCTACTTGTCATGTGTGATAGCCTGACGGCAGGATTATTTCAGTGTCTTTGGCTTTATTTAAACTTGCTGGTGTGTGTCACATGGCAGAACCCATAAAACAGTGGGCTCATTCCAACAGAAAATGACTCAGAACCAAACCAATAAGTTTGAATACACGGGGGTATCTCCTCAGTATATGATTAAACAGCCTATTTCGTAATCCTTGGACTCAGATTGGCAAGTGTGACTCTCATAATGGGTAGGCAGTGGCTCTTGAGTCATAACTCAGAGGCAGAGACCAGAACCACAGAGCTCCATGAGCTGAGTAGTGATGACAAGACTTTTAATGTCCTTAACCAAAACAGGTCTCAGAGAAAAACGGAGGAGACAGATAGCAGAGTCGAGAATGTCATTTTTATCAGTGATCTTTTGATTGTACTTAATGGTCACACCTTATTTTAGAAGGAAAATTATACACTCGACCAATGGACTGAAGCCAGGGATCCCTGTGGTTGAATTAGGGAAAGGCTGGAAGAAAATGAGGAGGAGGGCAACCCTGTAGGAGGACCAGCAGTCTCAACTAACCTGGACCCCTGGGATCTCTCAGACACTGAGCCACCAACCAGGCAGCATATACCAGCTGGTCTGAAGCTCCCAGATACAGCAGAGGACTGCCTGGTCTGGCCTCAGTGGGAGAATATAAGCCTAACCCTTGAGACCCCAGAGAGTAGGGAGGCCTGGCAAGGGATAGGGTGGGACATCCTCTTGGGGGGCAGAGATGCTGGAGGTGGGGGGGAGGAGGAATGGGATGAGGCACTGTGGGAAGGCAGACCAGGAGGCAGGTAACAACTGGACTGTAAAAAAATAAAAGTAATTAAAATTAAAAAGAAAAGTATAAAACCAATATGTTGTAGACTCTGGGAAAAGGCTAAATTCTTCAAGGTCTCTTTTAAAATAGAGCCCACTCATCTTCACCCAATAAAAGGAAGACAACTGAACCAGGAGAGGCACCTCAACCTGTAATGGTAGCATTTGAGAGGCCAAATCATAAGGGTCTTGAGTTCAAGGCCTGCCTGGGCAGATCATTGAACCATGCACCCTGCTTTTTGAATACGTTTTGCTTGGTGTGTGTCTGCCTGTGTATGTGGGGTGCCTGTAGAGGTCATAAGATGGAGTCAGGTGCCCTGGAGTTGGAATTACAGGCAGTTATGAACCTTCCAACCTGGGGCTGGGCACTGGACTTGAATCCTCTGCAAGAGCAACAAGTACTCAAGGGCATGGGGCTGAGCTGTCACTTAGAGGTGCAATGTTTGTCTAGAGCAATGCTTCTCAACCTTCCTAATTCTGAGACCATTTAATAGAGTTCCTCATTTAATACAGTTCCCTCAACCATAAAATTATTTTCATTGCTACCCCATAACTGTAATTTTGCTACTGTTATGAATTGTAATGTAAATATCTGTGGTTTCTGATGGTCTTAGGTGACCCCTGTGAAAGGGTTGTTCGACCCCCAACAAAAGGGTCCCGACCCACAGGATGAGAGCCACTGGTTTAGCACCTTTAAGGCTACAGTTTCAATTGCCAGTATAGGTAGAAAAGGGAAGAAAGAACCCCTAAGAAGCTGTGAATGGTGACTGTGCAAGCACCAAGGAGAGGTAGCAGGGATGAGAAGCCAAGCTAAGCAACTACAGTAGCTCTGGATGCTTCACTCCAGGTGAGCACCACCTTGGAACCCCAACTGTGTGGCTCGGGTGAGGTCAGAAGGATGTCTGAGATGAAATATTTTTCTAACATTTTTGGTTGGCTATAGGCCTCATCTTGTGTGTGTGTGTGTGTGTGTGTGTGTGATTTTTATAGGTTTTGTGTTTTCTGTGTGTAAGTGGGAAGGTACAGCTCTTAGTAGAAAATAGAATGATTTCTAAAACGTTTATGAAAATTATTCTGTAAATTCAGTAAAAAGAAAAAGATATTTTATTTAGCCTGGGCCCAACATTCAGTATCTTTTTTGCTTCTATTATTTGTTTTAAATATTAATTGTAAACTAAGTACCATAGGACTGTAAGAAATAATTATTTTATGGCTATAGTTCTTTTTATTTTTTACTAGCATGGATTTTAAACTTTCTAGCATTTAATTATCTTATTGTCAGGTTTTAAAAACTCCTCTAGTGGTGTGTGACAGGTAGGTAGAAATCTAAGTTAAAATGATAGTGTTCACAAAACAGAATGTTTAATATTAATCATGAAGAAACCAAGAAATGTAAAATAGGAAAGAGGCTAAAGTCAGTTTTCTTGGACTGGAAAAATGTGAGCTAATCAACTATATTCCAATAGTGCTTATTCTCCCCCAGCACCCCCCCCCCCCAGGAGTATATTTGTTCTCAGACTTTTTAAAAAAGTCATTCCAGAAAATATAGATTCATTTATGAGATGTCACTATAAACATATGAAACACAAATTGCATCAGATGCTCCTTCCTAGCTTCTGAGGGGAATCACTAATGCCCACCTCTTCTCTGTAACTCTGAGCCGCCTTGAGGGAGTGAGCTTATTTTCTTTGCCCTACAGGCTCAAGGAGAAAGCTGCATCTCTGCTCTTGGCAACCTGTGTGCATCAATTATTGGCAAATAGATTTTGTGGCAAGCTTTCTCAAGACATGCTCACATTCCCTCCTTGTGGGTGTTGGTGTTTGTCATTGCCCAGCTGTTCAGTCGAGGGCACCAGGCAGTGGGACATAGAATGTTCCCTAAGGTCCTGCTTCTCTGGATACATCACATACTCTTCCTCGTCCTGTCTCACAATCATCTCTCAAAACTCCATTCCCCATGGCTCTTATGAACCTTTTGATAAATCTTGTGTGTGAAGAAGAATTATCAATACAACAGATATATTTGTTCTTAGATTTACCCAGCAATTTTTCCCTCTCAGCTGTCCTTTGACCTTTATGAGGATGTTTATAATTGTTCGAATTCTTCAGACTCGTTCATCAGGTTCTGGAACAAAGTCATCAGATGAAGTAGTAAATGAGGTTGCTGGAGATATCCTGGGTAAACTTCCAAACAACTTTGATATTGAGGCTGCCATGAGGAGATACCCAACAACCTACACTCAGAGCATGAACACTGTCCTTGTCCAAGAGATGGGACGTTTCAATAAGTTGCTGATTACCATAAGAGAATCATGCATCAATATTCAAAAAGCAATCAAGGTAAGGTGAACTGAGCAAAAGAATCACTAAGTTAAACCTTGCACTTTTATCAATTTAGCAAATATTTACTAGTTTCAGGTACTGGCAAGCACTATTCTTGATCCAAAGTATAGAAAATAAGTCCCTGAACTTTATTAGCTGATAGAATTCTGGGGGAAACAGTTAATAAGAGATATATAAGTACAGAGGGTATGCTACACAACACAGTGTACTGGGAAAGCTGCATGCTAAGGAGACATTGTACCTTAGGCACAACAAGCTTACATGATAGCAATGTAGAAAAGTAAAACATTAAACAAATATATACAAAATAGTCAAAGATTTATTTTATTTGCATTTGTTTGTATGTGTGTATATGCATGTGTGTGTGTGTGTATCTGTGCACACGTGTGTGCATGTGTGGTCATGAAGGCCAGCAGTTGGCATAGGATCTTTCAAAATTGAAGTTACAGATGTTTTTGAGCCACACTGTGTGGATGGGGCCGTTCAAACCCCTGTCCTCTGCTACAACGGTAAGCACTCCTGACCACTGAGCCGTCTCTCTAGGCCTGCATATAACTTTTACATGGTAAGTTCTTTAGAAAAGATGACAGGATAGTGAGTACAGCAGTGAGTGTGGAGGCAGGCTGGGGCAGACTCTTCTGAGGACAGAGGCCTAAAGGATACTGAAGAGGAAACTTGGGACTGTTAAGATCATTAGGCAGATGATTGCACAATGGTAAAAGCCAACAGCAGTACCAATATGGCGTGGACCAGAAGTACCAAGGCTGAGGGGCTAGAATGGGATGAGCATGAGTGTGGTGTAGTGTGTGTGTGTGGGGGGGGTGTGCACGCGCGTGCGTGCGCGCGCCTCTCTGTCTGTCTCTGTCTGTGTGATGACCAGGTACATAATGGCCTTGTCAGCCATGGCTAGGATCTTGAATTTTATTTCAAAATACAAAGACATTGGGAGTTCTCAGGTAATAGTGATATTTCACATATTTTGAAACTCACTCCTACTGCTGCCAGGGAGGATTGTAGGGAAGCATAGTGATAGAGAACTTAGGTGAGGTGTCCCAGCTGAGCGTGGCAGGGACATTGAGGTGAAGAGAAATGGCTGTCTATATGCCACTAGGATAACTTAAAATTGATGTAGGAGTGGGCAAGAGAGGAGCCAGGGACAACTCCCAAGTGTTTAGCCTGAGCAAGTAGAAGGTCTGGGAAAGGGGATGTTTGAGGGAGAAAACTAAGAAATACAAGCAAGTTACTTTTGAAGTGTGTCCTAGAGTCAGTGGAGAGATTGCTGTTAATTGCATGCCTGAGAGTCTAAGTGGGAAGTCAGGGTGGGTATAACTTCCATGTTGATTGTAGTCAGAAATAGAATTCATAAATTACCTCAGCTATTTTGGTAGCACTGATGAGCATAGGACAATTTGGAATCACGTTCCCCTGTTCACTACTTCCCCCAACTGCTGGGAGTGTACCACAGTTTCCTTTCTTAGAAGCGTCTCTAACCGTTCTCTAAATATTTCCTTAATGTGGCAAATTAACCCAAAATTGAAAATGCCAAGACGAGAGTGGGTGGGTGGGCTGGAGAATATTCCCATAGTGGCAGGGGGAAGGGGGAGGGAATGGGGAGGTTCCAAAGGGGAGATCTGGAAAGGGGGAAACATTTGAAATGTAAATAAAATATGAAAATAAAAAAAAAAAAAAGAAAAAGAAAATGCCAACTTGCAATGGCCTCTGTGGCTGAGGTAGCAATTTAGCCACATATTACACTCCTCTCTTATCTCTTTGTCTTGACAAAATATCCCAACCAATTTAGTTGGGTAAAGTTATACATCAAAGTTGATACTATGTGTGTGGTTTTTAAAAGATTGTTATTATGAAAAGGGTAATTCCCAACTTATAAATCATTATTTGTACAATAGGACAAATATCTATTTCTTATACATATATAAATTTAACAAAGGTACAAGGAGACCATATTTTTCCAATAATTTCAATAATTTTTTAAAAAGTCCTATTAAGAAACTTAAAAGAAATCACAGACAACTTATTTAATATCTTATTTTTCAAATTACTAAAAATTGAAAACTTGAGCCCGGAGAAATAGTTCGGTGGTTAAGAGTACTTGCTGATCTAGCAGAGGACCGGAGTTTGGTTCCCAGTACTCATGGCAGCCAGCTCAGAGGTGCCTGTAATTCCAACTCCAAAGGATCATACACTCTCTTCTGGCCTCTACTGATACTTCCTCATAGGAGGCATATACATGCAGAAACACACCCACATATAATTTTTGTTTCAAAAAATTTAAATTGTAAAAAAAAAAAGCCAACTAAATTAAACACATAGAAGAGGACTCTTTTTGCTTGAGGTACACCAGCAAATAATGCATAGTGTCCATGAATGCTATTCATGCCCACTGTTAATAGAATGTCAGTCATCAGAATTCTCACATATCTGAAAATATAAACTGATACAGCCTCTTTGAGGCACAACTTGGCAATATCAGTTAAAAATGAAGTAGCCTTCATTCTGATATATGTTTATACATGTACTGCATGCGAATGATAGCACGGGAGTGTCAAATGCTGCATTATTTTAATAGCAAACAATGTAAATTAAGTATTATCCAATAGTTGTTATAATATGCACAGGGAGATGTCTACAAAATGAGGAAGACAGACAGAGCTACTGATGTAGACAGGTGCCAGGATATACTAGTAAATAACGCTGACTAACTATGTATGTTGTTACTCAACTTGGTATTTTAAAAATGGGCATATGTTCAGTAAGCTTATATCTGCCTGAAGTTAACACATTCTCTCTCTTCTACCCCCTCCTTACATTGGCTCTCTCCCTTTTCTCTTTCATAGACCTGTACATACAAATTTTTAATAAATTATTTGAAATTACCTTGTTTACATTATATCACTTTTCTCTTAACAACTCATGATATACTTCCTAACAACAAAGACATGATTTAAAAAGTGCAGTATAATTATCCTACTTGAGAGCGATAGTTTTAATTTACCATTGTAAAGAATGAGCAGGCAAAGCGCCAACACTCTCAGTGGTCCCCAGGATAGGATTTTGAGGTCCAGGCCACAGCAGGATCAAGTTTCTATGTGTGTTCAGGGTTCTCTCTTCAGCAACAGTTCTCAGCGTTCGTTCTCTCACTTTAGTGACATTTAGTGACTCTCTTTTAAGAATCCAGTCCCTATTTTTAAAATGAGATGTCATATTGCAGTATTTTCAAAGGTTGAGTATTAAATGAAAGACATTTTTTGTTAGAATTTGTAGAATGCATTTAGTGGTATACCCAAGGAAAATCATACTACTTTGCTTAAGTTTTATTTTAAATCATTAAATGGGATAGATTAAAAGTAAGTTAATTATTTCTCTTAAGCAAGGAAAAGGATGCCTTATACATTCAATGCCACAAGAAAGAAATTTAAAACCAAGGGCTGAAGAGAAGAAGAGGCAGAAGGGAGGGGAACAATGGGGCATGGGGAGACTGAAACCACCCGTTTATAAAATGACACAGTGGTGTTCTGAACACTGAGTCTGCTGATAGTGCCATATATTATCCAAATTCATATGGAGGATCTGGAAGCATTTACCATGTAAAAACAGCATAGCTCTATAAGAGAAAAAAGTGGCATTATCAGGGTACATCTGTGATCATAGTGTAATTAACTTAGAAATGAATAACAAAAAGTTAATGGGCAATTTCCATATATTTATAAGTTCAATAGCAACGTACTGCCTAGAGAAAAAAATTAGTGAAAATTTAAATGTGAAGAGCCCACCGATTGATTCTCCAATACCAAATGGTCACCCTGAAAACATACACACAAGTGACATCATACAGACATGTTGTTTTTAGGACTATATATATGTATATAAATATAAGAATATACTTGTGACCACACGCAATGATAAAAGAAGCCATGAATTTGAAAGAGTGAGAAGGGGTATATAAGAGGGTTTGGAGAGAAGAAAGAGAAGGGAGAAATTATGCATTAAATTAAAAAACAAATATAGAAAAATTAAACATAATTTCCATTAAATCATAATGAACCAACACTAGAACACATCAATCTATCTATCTATCTATCTATCTATCTATCTATCTATCTATCTGAAAAGCAAAAAATTACATGAATTTAGTGAAATACAAAATAAATGTCTAATAGAAGAACTAAGAGCCACAGTCATTAAAGATTCAACAGAAATGACCAAGAAAATGGGAGAAAAAACAAGACTCTAAGTTACTGTTCTTATAGGTTGAGACTATCTGATCTGAAGTGTTCCAAACTCCCAAGCTCTACAACTGCAAATATGGCCCTACACATGGAAAATTACATATTAGCCCTCACAGTCAAAGTGTAGGAACACTGAAAATATTATGTAAAATACCTCTAGCTATTATAAAAGGCATATATTAAATATAAATAATATTTTATATCACCCCTAACATCGTATTAGATATGTACAAAAATCCCCAAGTCTGAAATATTTAAAAACTGTAGGTCAGTAAATCTTTACTTGTAATGGGTGAGCAGGAAAGCACAATAGGTCTAAGGTCTGTATCATGAATAGTTTATCCCAATGAGTTAACAGGAGAGGTTATCAAAATAACACAAGGAATACATATCTGTAGCTCTCTTTGTGTTTAAAAACTAGATGCTCAGCTGAAGACCACTGTTGGAAGCCTCCTGTGGCACGTTTATATATAGTGACTCATTGTCCGCTCTCCATTGGGAATAGGACATGTGCAGAGGATAGTGTAATGACACTGATGACTGTTGACTGTGGTCCTCACTGCAGTGTGCTCTTGGCTGGATTGTTTGGCAAAACAAACATCATCAGCATTAGGTGTTTCTCCTTGATGTAGGTCTTTCTACTTCTTACCTGAAGATCAAAACTAGGTTCAAGTATTGGGGGACTAATTATAAAAGAGGCCCAGGGGTTCTCTGCTTCCAAGCATGCATTCGTTTAATGTTTAGTTCCAGTGTGATAACTGACCTCAACTCCACATGCTATCCCCATTTTCCGGGCTTGTTGGCATTTGTTTTTTGTTTTGTTGTTGTTGTTGTTGTTTATTTGTTGGGATTTTCAGGTTACATTCAAGGCTGAGGGTATGCAGCTTTGAGGAAGACACCTAAGAATTTACTTTTTAAACTAGGTTTTAAATTTCTTTTCTTTTAGCGCAGCCATCTTCCCCTGACTTTTAGAAGCATCTAGAGTGGCTTAAGACATACAGAGTGGCATAACACTTGCTTAGCATAGTCAAACCTTAGGTTTGAGTTAAAGTACTGCAAAAACCCAAACATTGGCTAGTAGGGGTTGCTTTTGAGCTCTCACACTCTGTGATCATGACTCCTTTCTCTGTTTCTGTCTAGACTTTCTGGACTTGTGTCTTAAAACAGGCAGAGTCCTGAATCTCTGCAGTTTCAGGGAGGGGTGGGTCATCAAAAAGGCAAATGAAATATGTTTGTTTAAACCAGTGGCTTTACTCTAAAATCTTCAAGTTGGTTCAATTTTTTTAAAGCAATAATGGCAAATAAAATCTGGCCCAAATGCAAGATCAAATAAACAAGCAAACAAACAAACAAATAAATATTAATTTGAAAATTAAACTTTATTGATAACAAAAAATGGAGTGATTCTTTCAAGTGATTTCTTGTTAAATTTTCTAAGTCAAGAATTTGAAGAGCCTTAGGGCTTCAGGATCCACACATGGGGGTATTCAAAACATAATAAGAGCAACTGGACTCTTAGTTGAATTCCAGACTGCTTTGAGTTTCTAGAGTACTTCATAATATACTTTCTAGTTTTATAGAAAGTATAAAACTAGACTGTGACTAGTGACTTTAAGAAACTAGGCTAGGAGATCTATACTAACTTACCTTTAATGGGCAGGTAAATTGAATGAAAAGTAGACTGTTATCCAGTAGCTACTGAATACCATGTATTGGTTAAGATTTTCCACTAAAATTTGGCTAGAGAAACCATTCCTATTTTTCTAAGGAAAGTTTGAAAAGCTCTATGCCTTTCTCACAGATTCACACAAACCTCCCTTTTGTTAACAAAGACAATGTGAAGAAAGCTTTAAAAGATAGGCCTCCATGGTCAAGTTAAAGTCTGTCCTGTTTTCTGTTGTGTTTCAGGGACTCGTTGTGATGTCTACAGAGCTGGAGGAAGTGGTCGGCAGCATCCTGAATGTCAAAATTCCAGGAATGTGGATGAGTAAATCCTACCCCAGCCTGAAGCCTCTCGGCAGCTATGTGAATGACTTCCTTGCAAGACTAAAATTCCTGCAGGTGATTTTATCCATATGCACACTGCTACCCAACTAACTTCCTCTGGCTTCACTTTCTTCACCAGAATACTGAGTGTGTGGGGAATGACACTGCACAGTCCTGAGTATTCAAGGCTCAAATAACCTCTATTCAATAATCATATATCATATATCAATATCACATATATATATATGACATATATATATTATATAGACAGAATATATTCTATATTCTGCATCTTACATATGAAGTTTTGTGAAGTTTGACATTCAAGTAAATGTTTCCCTTGGAGAGAGAAACTTCTAGCATGTTGACTCTCCATGAACTATTTAGCATTAAGCAGAGCCCAGTAGCAGAGCATCTTAGAAAGCCAGACAAGCTTGTAAAGAGGGGAACTCTTTCTTCATTACCCAGCAACCTTCTAGCTCTCCATCTCAGTCCAAGACAGCAATGACCTACCTCAACAGTTATTTTTTCCTGAGTATGTTGAGTGAGTAGAATCCTCGCTCCTAGTTATCTGCCAATTGATGCTTCACTATACAGAAAAAGCAATTAATTACATAGATACTGGGTATATGACATGAACCTATGGGGAACTCTGACATAGTGGCTCATATGTGAAATCTTACCACCTGTGGCAGGAAGATCACCCTTAAGTTAAAGACTAATCTATGTTACTATCTGGGCTATACAGTGAATTCCAGGCCGGGTACAATCTTTAAACAAAACAAAAACATTGAGGAATTTCCTGCAGGAATAAAATGAGCAGCTCCCCTTTTATAATACAGTTTCTCTGATGTACCTCCCTCTTGTTTGTGTTCTTTTATAGTACTGTGTTTCTCTAATAGTATGTTGGATTTCATGGTATTTTAGTAAAGTAGGAAGAAAAACTTCCAAGAAAATATTCTACTTGGTAGTAATGGCTAATTAACTAGAAAAAAATGGTATAAATATTACCATATGACCAGACTTTATGGATATCTATTCATCTATATAACACGACATGCTTTCAAACAACAAATATGTAGTGTGTTCAAAGTGATATGTAGGATTTCTGGAGAAAACACTGGATATGTATAAAATAATCATCGATATTTTATGTATTTCATGCATTGTAATTCCCAAGCTAGTGTAATGGAGATAATGTTGAGTCAGAACCAAATACTTCTATTTTCAAACTTAAGAGTGTGCCTCAATGTTCACTGGATCTCATTTGCTAGTTTGCTTCAAAAGTAATAGTCATATTTAAAGATATGTTTCATTGATATTGTATTGGAAATTTATAACTATTATTATATCACTTTTGTCTGGATCCACTATAGCAATGGTATGAGGTTGGCCCTCCTCCAGTCTTCTGGCTTTCTGGCTTCTTCTTCACACAAGCCTTCCTGACTGGTGCGCAGCAGAACTATGCAAGAAAATTCACGATTCCTATTGATCTTCTTGGGTTTGACTATGAAGTGATGGATGACAAGGAATATAAAAATGCTCCCGAGGATGGTAAGTGCAGTGGCAGAGTGAACTGGGTCATGTCTGTGCACTGGACAAAAGCAGAGCACTTTTGCTTATCTTCTCAGCTGTCAAAAAGTACTCATGTACATAATACCCTGAAACAAATCATGAAGCAAATAGAGAAGAACATGAATAGATGAATTTGGATGAAAGGTACACTTCTCTGCACCTCCAAAACTGAGTAAATTAGAAATCATGTGTACTTAGTTAAAAGAATTATCATATGTCAAATTAGCAGTACACAGGCTAAATCATCTATAGCCTTGTGTTGGCCTTGGGCAGTCAAGAGGAAAGAGTCTCTTAAAGACCATACCTCTTCAAATCCCTGTATCTGTGTCCTCTACTATTAAATAATTTATTCTGATACTTACAGCTAATGATAATATGTGTGTGGAAGAGAGAGAGACAGGAACATATACACACACACACACACACACAGAGACAGAGACAGAGACAGAGGCAGACAGAGAGAAACAGAGAGACAGAGACAAAAACAGAAACAGAAACAGAGACAGAAACACAGAGACAGAGAGAGGAAGGCATGTGAAATTGTGGTATAAGCGCCTATCTGTGTGAAAATGCCTCTGGAGACCAGAGGATGATGGATGTCCTATTTGTCATTCTCTGCCTTATTTCTTTGAGACGGGTTCTCTCACTGAACTTGGTAGTAGGATGACCTCCAGTGACCCCTAGGTATCTTCTTGTCTCCACCTACTACAGTGCTGGAATTATTAGGTGTGCACATGAGCCATGCCCGGCTTTTTACATGGATGTTGGGATCTGAACACAACTCTAAGGCTGAAGCAGCAATCACTCTTGTCTGAGAATTGAGGCCCTGGAAACGCTTAAGATTAGGAGGGTGGTTGTAAAGAAACATTCTGTTTCTTGATTGGTTATCTTTTAAACACTTTGTGGCATCTTTGATGTTTTATTTTAAATTTAGTGGGAGCCAGCAAGATGACTCTGTGAGAAAAGACACTTTCTGCCAAGCCTGACAACCTAAGTTCAATCCCCAGGATCCCCATGGTAGAAAAAGATAACTGGATCCCCACAAGCTTTCCTCTGACCTCCACATGTTCCTTGGCATGCACACACACACTCACATACTTCACCCTTCCCTATTCAGTCTCTAGCAGCCCCTGGACTTGCAGTGGAAGTGCACCACGGAACTCACTACAAGTTTATGGACACTAGATTTCACACTAGTGTTTATTCCTACACATAACTGCAGAAACATATTTAGGGACAACAAATACACAGAGAAGCAGAGACTCTGGACACATGCCATGTTACAATTAATTGTACTTTCCCCAGCAGCAGATGCCTAGCCCATCATCATCTGACCATTTGTTGAATCCCTGTTATCAATGCATTTGGAATTAAGCTGCTGAATCTCAAGCTTAACAACCCTCAGCTACATTGTTTCGTTTATTATTTCCTTTATTATGTACACTTAAACAAAATACGTTCTTCACATAGGTTACTACTGTAAAAAACTATCTGAGTTAGCCAGATTGAGGAACATGTCAAGAAGCGTAAATATTTATTCCAAAGTATAGTGGAAGGGAGCTAAAGAGCTTTGAGTACAAGAAAGTCAAGGGAAGAGCCTGAACCCCAGTGTGGTAGTGTTCTGTCCCACAGAAACTACCCAGCCGTTTATGTTTAATTCTCATGGTAACAGGCACTGTACAGTCTAAATACCTTCCCCCAAGGACTCACAGTAGCGTTGGACTGATACAAGTAAGTGCAGGCCATCTGGCCGCATCCTCAACTGTTTTCTTCCCAGGCAAACCATGCTGAGGACTTCATGACGGAGTTTGAAAACAATGCATTCTCATGAAAAGTGTCTTGATGAAACTATGGTTACTTCTGTATTTAGGAGCCTAATTTTACCCCTCCTAACTTTTCTGTGTCCTTCTGATATAGGACAAAATCGGCATTCCAGTTGACATCCGAGTGGAACTGATGATGCTATACAATTTTTGGACCCAGCTAAAATGTTTAAGTTATAAAAGCATTGCATAAAGTTTTAAAACTGGTTAATTACCCATACTCAACCTGTGGGATTGTAACACCGAGCACAGAGATTATACAGACTCCTTTGTTTTCCTTTTCCCCAGTCTGCCTCTACCTGTTACCTGGGAAACAGGCTTTCAGGAACTAAAAATTCAGCATTATCTTGAGAGTGGTAGAGCAGCACATAAAACACAATTTATGTAATGGTTAGTATAGATTACTTGGTGTTCCAAAATTGCTCAGTAATTAGCTTAGCTGAGTGGACTTCAGCTGAGCAAACCACTTTACTGACTATCATTGTGTCCACCCAGAATAATATCATTGAGGACAGATATTTGTTAAATTATGAATTATATTTTAAATGCATACAAACATACTTGTACATTCTTACCAGAAACAAACAAACAAACAAACAAGCTTACTCCATCCTACTTCATCAATTATGTGAACAAAAACGAGAATCCACAGAATGATCTGGAAAGTTAGGATTTTCCCAAAGAAATCCCTTTCTCAATGGGACCCCTGGAGGGAGGGGGGGGTCACAGACACCATCTGAGTTTCCCCCAACCTCTGCCTTTCTCCTTTTATATATTTTAATGTATGTCTGCTTCTGGTTTTCTGGACTTACAAGTCAAGCTTGACCTGTTTACTAAGAGCAAAATGGTGCCCAGTGTCTTGATACACATGAAACCCTAGCACGTAGGAAGCTGAGGCAAGGCTATTGAGAGCTTGCAGCCTACCTGGCTCTCTTGAAACCTTGTTTTCGTGGATAAATAATAACTAAATGTCACAGAGAATCAAGGAAGCCACTGCTACTTTATTTACTGTTTAGCGTCGGCGATTCCAAGTGCTAGTTACGTCTAGGTGACTCAGTAATTTACTGAATGTACTGAATAGTGGGAAGGGACGTAGAGAGGAGGGGAACCTGAGAAGCTATGGCTGGTACCATGTTGGCCTGCTCTCCCCAGACAGGAACCTCAGATGCAATACTCAGTCAACTAGCATTTTGCATGCTAACTTCTCTTTTTGTTATTTAGGTGTTTACATTCATGGATTGTTTTTGGATGGAGCTTCCTGGAACAGGAAGACCAAGAAACTTGTAGAATCACATCCTAAAGTTCTCTATGACACAGTCCCTGTGGTTAGTATTTACTAAGGATTGTGTGCACATGTGCCTGCTCATCCAGTCTGATCTTGTTCATGGTAACTTTGCTCTGTAAAGCTGTCCCCAATGCTGAATTACTGAATATATTTGTTCTTAATGGGTTTCTGGATTGAAGTTCTATGGTATCAGCATTTTTGTTAGTTGATTGATACATACTGTTGTACTGTTTCTATTTAAAGAAAGGTTATTTAGGATACATATTCAGAGTCAGTAGCACTGTGATTCTCGCTGGATTAAGCGCTAATTAACCTAAGAGTAGTGGTCTAGCTGAATCATATGGTAGCCCTATTTTACTTTTTTGTGTGTGTGTGAACCCTCCATACTATTTTATAGAGACTGAACTAACTTATGTTAAGAAAATAGTCATTGTGACGAAGTCATCTTTCTTTGAGAGACAGCTTGCTGCTTTGGTCAGGTTAGTTGGCTGCAGAGGAATGGGTGCCTCTATGGGCTTTCCTTTCTGTTTACATGCTCTGTGCCATACTTATGTAAACACCATGCTTCTTTCCTTAGCTTGCTTCTGGAGCATGCCTCTGGAGTGGGAATTGTGAGACCTCAGATTTGCTGGAGGTTTCATTGGCTATTCAGGGTCATCTGGGCTCCCATAGGACCAGGATTTTTCTAGTTCCATGAAGAATTAACACCAATATATCACTGAGCTTTGTGTTTAATTGACAGATCCCATCTCAGAAAATAAACTGAAATTGAATTTGAGATTTCAGACGTTAACCTCAGACATAAACACACATGCAGACACAGGTGTCCCTATACATATACATGTGTGCCCACATATATATGAACAAGTATTGCACAAATATATAACACACATGAAAAGAAGAGGGAAGAAAGCACTCCCTAACAATATACAAAAGTGAAGAAAAATTTTAAGTTAGAATTCCTGATCACTCAGGCTCTCGTACTCTAAACAACAATAAACAGAGATGGCTCAGGGAGAGTCCTTTTCTTCAGTGGTGTAGCCACTGATAAGTAGCCCATTTTTCAGTAAATAACTCACCACTCATGCTTATATAAGCAACCACAAGCTCAGTGAGTTGAATAGAAAGAACATCATGGGAGGAGGGGATAGTTGGAAAGAAAGGCTTCACCAGGGTTCTCTTATTTAGGGTTTTACTGCTGTGAACAGACACCATAACCAAAGCAAGTCTTATAAAGGACATGTATTTGGGGCTGGCTTACAGGTTCAGAGGGTCATTATCATCAAGGTGGGATCGTGGCAACATCTAGGCAGGCATGGTGCAGGCAGAGCTGAGAGTTCTACATCTTCTTCTGAAAGCTGCTAGGATGAGGGTCTTAAAGCTCACACCCACAGTGACACACCTACTCCAACAAGGCCACACTTCCTAATGGTGCCACTCCCTGGGCCAAGCATATACAAACCATCACATTCCACTCCCTGGCCCCCAAAGGCTTGTCCAAACATATGAGTCTGTGTGGTCCACACCTAAACATAGCATAATGAAAAATATATTTAGTCCAACTTCAAAAGTTCCCATAGTCTATGGCATTCTCAACAAAGTTAAAAAGTTCTAAATTTAGTCTCTTCTGACATTCATCCAGTCTGTAATCCCCAAAGCAAGACAGGAAACCAGTTGGGCAAACTCCAAACTCTGCATCTCCAGGACTGATGTCAAAGCAGTCTTCAGTTCTCCATCTCCTTTTTCATCTTGTTGACTGCAACAAACTTCTTTCTCCTGGAATGGTTCCACTCCCTGTTAGCAGCTTTCCTCAGCAGGTATCTCGTGGCTCCGGCATCTTTAACATCTTTGGGTCTCCAAGGCAACTTCAATGTTACAGCTTCTTGTTTCAATGTCTGGGATCCACACGTGATCTGGGCTCCTCCAAAGGGCTGGTGTCACTTCTCCAGCTTTGCCCTCTGTAGCACTCTAAGCTCAGGTTGATCTACTCCACTACTGCTGCTGTTCTTGGTGATCATCCCATGGTAATGCCTTCTCCAATACACTGGGGTCTTCCACTGCAACTAGGCTTCACCAATAGCCTCTCATAGGCTCTCTTCATTGTGCCAAGCTTCAACACCTTTGCATGACCCCTTCAGTTCTGGGCCATTAACTGCAACTGAGGCTTCACTTTCACTAATGGCCTTCCATGGCCTCTCACAGTGCCAAGCCTCAGCTATTCTTCATGATGCCTTCATGCCTTCAAAACTAGTACCTCCTGGGTGACTCTTACCCATTACCAAGTACAGCTGCAGCATGAGGTACAACCTTGGCTCTCTCTGGAACACAGCCTCTTTGTGCTCTCAGAAAACACTTCCCAGAAGATTTTACTTCAATGATGCTGGTCTCTTCTTAATCACCGCCAGTTTCTTAACTCCAGCTAACAAGCATCAGTTGTCCCAGTAGTCCCTTTTATTCTTGACTTTATAGCCAGAGCCACAGGGCTGAAGCTGCCTAGTTCTGCTGCTTGCTGGGGCTGTAACATGGCCCCCTTGTTTTATTACATTATCACCAGCTTTCTGTTTTCCAACTTGGTTGTCCTGGAACTTGCTCTGTAGACTGACATTGAACTCAGAAATGTGCATGCCTGTCTTCATACAGTGGGATTAAAGGTCTGGTCCACCAAGCCTGGATTTAAGTTATTCTTCACTTGGAACTTTCTCTAGGCCAGCCTTGAACTCAGAGATCTGCTTGTCTTTGCCTCCTGGGATTAAAGGCTTGTACTACCATGCCTGGACCTAAATTTAGCTGGGTGGGATCTTGCCCCAAGGTTACTAATCCTTTAATTCAATTTAATATCCTTGAACGAGGGATTCAGCTCCATTTCACTTCCTGGTGTCCCTTTTATGCTCGAAACATATATTTTATATTTTTTTCTTTCTCAGCTTGCTATGTTTGTTAAAATGCTCTTCATGAGACAACCAGAGAATGAAGTCTATGACCGGCGTTTCTGAGACTTTGTCAGTGCAATTAATCTGAGTCTTTTTACCTTAGCCTCAGGCAGACTCTTCACACAAGAGCAAAAAGTAGCCACATTCCTCACCAAATTACCAGAAAAACAGTCTCTAGGGCACATATTGAAACTCTCCACTGAAATCTCTTGGGCCAGGTGGGCACAGTTCAAATCACTCTTAGTAATAAAGTCTTTTATATTCCAACTAGGATAGCCCATTAAACCCCACTTAAGGCATTCCACTGCTTTCCAAATCCAAAGTCCAGAAATCCACATTCTTCCAAACAAAATCATAGGCCTATAACAACAATACTCAACTCCTGGTACCAACTTCTGCCTTAGGGTTTTACTGCTATGAACAGACACCATGACCAAGGCAACTCTTATAAAGGACAGCATTTAATTGGGACTGGCTTACAGGTTCAGAGGTTCAGTCCATCATCGTCAAGGTAAGAGCATGGCAGCATCCAGGCAGGCATGGTGCAGGCAGATCTGAGAGTTCTACATCTTCATCTGAAAGCTGCTAGTGGAAGACTCACTTTAAGCCAGGTAGGGTAAGGGTCTTAAGCCCATGACCACAGTGACACACCTACTCCAATAAGGCCACACTTCCTAATAGTGCCACTCCCTGGGACAAGCATATACAAACCATCACAAGGGGTAAGTACATAGGGATGAGAATGGGCACTGGAGGGGAGTGGAGGGGCATAAAGACCAAACTCAGTATACAGTGTATTAAATCATCAAGGACTTTAAAAAATAGAAAAGAAACATTAAAAAGGAGATGAAAGAACAAAGACCAAGGTGTAATTAAAAGCTAGGGGGAACAGAAGTAAAGCTAGTAAATAATTGAATGTTGTACACTAAATCAGATGGGAGCAAAAGAGCTGTGCAGTAATACTACACAGATGCACATCTTGGTCTTACATATTTCTAGAACATTTGGGTGCAATGTGCTCTAAATAATCCATTTACCTACTGTGTGGGTTAACTCTGCTTTTTCTCTGTAGATGCTTCATTTAGATGACTATTCATTGGTGAACATGGATACTGACATCCCCTGCTATTCTTACATTGGAGCTCACTATCCATTTTTGTCTCATAGCATTGTTTTATACAATTGATTACTGATATTATATGCATAAATATTTACAAATAATATATCTTCTTGATGAATTGATTCCTTGATTGTTATGCAATGATCTTTGTCTCTTATTTTCTTAGTCTTAAAGTCTACTTTGTTATATATAACTATTCATTCTTGGATTTGGATTCCATTTGTTTGGGATATCATTTTCTACCTTTTCATTCCAGTCTGTGTGTCTTTATGGTTGAGCTGAGTTTCTTGTGTGCTGGGAGCCTCCAGGCCTGGAGAGGGTAGTGGTGGAGTACGCAGAGTAGGACTCTGGTGGTGGCTTTAAAGTCTGAGGGTCTCAGGACATTCTAGCTCTCTAACTGCACTGAAATGCTGATGATAACTTGTAAAAAATCCTAAAAACTTTCTTGTTCTTTCTGAGGGTAAAAGGCTGCTGGTTTAGGAGATTGACACCTGTAGCAGGGGATTAAGTAACGTGGCCTTTGTTCTATCTCAGCAGGAACTGCTCAGCTCTAACTTTCAGCCTGCTAGTCTGAAGTCACAGGAAGAAAAAGGGACATTTAGAAAATGATTACAGCATTTATTATTAAGTTGTAAAAAGTTTCCTATGAAAGCTATCTAAGGGGAAAAGCGGAAAGATCCTAAGTGGGGAAAGGGAAAACTTCTTCTAAGTGAGGAAAGGCAAAAAAATTCTAGTAAGGGAAAAATTCTTCCAGGAGGGGAAAAAGAAAGGATTCAACTCTCTCCTCTTTGTCCTCAGTACTTACACATCTTTCAGAATACATGATCACATGTTACGAAGCTCATCACAAGTCCACACAAAAAATCAAATCATAAATTGAAATAGAAGTTTACAGCAGAGACTGTTCACATGCGTATCCATTAGGAGTAACTATCTGGCTAAACATCTGTCACCTGTCACAGCTCCACAGGTTCACTGAAGGTTTAAAACCATAACTAAGTTATTAGTGAAGTTTTGTATAGATAAACCCAGTCAATACTTTATCTCCTGTCCTAGCACCTAGAGTAAATCTTTAGTTCCCTTTTTATGACCTTTGGTTAATTGTTTTACAACCTCTTGGAATGTGCTCTGAGTAGGAGAAAGTCTGGTTAGTATCTAAGAGCAATTAACTGGTGACACATGGGAGACTGGCAGAGTTCTCATTGCAGTTTTGACTATCAGAAAAGGACCTAATGGCAGTCCCACTATAAAAGAGCTTAATAATTACTGATATAATTTTAGGAATTCTTAAGACTTAATTTTAGGATCATCATTAAGACTTAAGATGTCATCAATTTGTCTATATAGCATCACTGCAAGACAATACATCTTCGTGGATCTGCAGAGATCTGCGCCAAAGAGGTGTGCTACTACTTAGTGATTGTTATCTATGTTTAATAATAACAGGAAAAGCATATTAACAGCAGGAACCTTTCCTAAAATGAATCCCTCACAGATTATATAATAATCTGAAACAGGCCATTTTAGGATGATCACCTACTAGTTATTAGCTTGTCCCATTATGGCTCCTGACACTTGTGAGCAGAATAATTTGAGTCTGTTTTTTAATCCTTCCAAAAATTTGTATTAATAAACTGAAGAATTAAGGCCATGGTCATTCTGAGTTATGAAAGGTATGGTATGCCTGTCATGATTTCTGTTTTCTTCTGTTTAGGGCATTGTTTAATTCTTGCTGCTTTATTTATATTTATCTCTTTATTTATATTTATTGTAGTGATACTTGTTTTAGCTTTCTAAATACGTGTGTATTTACTCTTTCAGTGGAATTTATACTTCATGTGCTCATGATGTCAGTTTGTTTGCTTACTTCTGGATATGGAGTTCTCTTAAAAGCATCTTTAGTAAGGTTGGTTTTGTGGTCATAAGTGATCTTAGTTTTTATTTATATTGGAAGATCTTTTTGGAAGTTTTTCATTCTTGTTTACTGCTCTAGAGGTAGTGGGACCTGGGAGAATGGAGCTGATATTTAAGGTGGACGAAAATCTTATGCAACAGCCAACTTTATTCAGAGCATCTAAGGGTTAAGAAGAGTCACACTAGTAAAGTTTACAATCACAAGGGCAAGCCTCACAGGGCAAAAACATGTCTGCTCGTAAGAGGCATATAAACAAATAACAACCCTTGTCTTGTTTTACTGGAGTTTTCTCATGAGCACTCAGAATTCTCCTTACAGGACTCCATTCTTGACTGTGTTCCGACAATTCTGAAGGACAGCTTTACTAGATATAGGTAGCTTGAATAACAATCATTTTCTTTCCAAACTCAAATACGCTATTCCGTGTCTTTCTGGTCTGTAGGCTTTCTGCTGAGAATTTGTAGGTAGTCTACTAGGGCTATCCTTCAGTGTGATTTGGTGCTTTCCTCTTGAAAGTTTTAAAACTATCTCTGGGAGATGAGACGGCTTCATGGGTAAGAGTACTTGCTCTGAAAGCAAGAAAACCCAAGTTCATATATGATTACCTGTGTAAAGCTGCAGGCACAGCCCGCACCTGCAACCATGTTAGGGCATGGAGACAGAGAGATCTGGAGCTTGCTGGCCAGCCATCACTGAGCTTCGGGTCAAATGACAGACCTTGTTTCAAAAACCAAGGTGAACCATGATAGAGGAAGATTTCTAACATCCTTTTGACACCTCTGGGCATGCACAGATGAATATATGGGTACATAACACACACACACACACACACACACACACACACACACACACACACCCCATACCTACTTTGTACTGAACTTTTGGCAAGTTGACTGTAATGCATAATGTGCAATGTGGGAATCTAAGACCTCCCATCTATACACAAATCTGCTCTTATTCTATGAAATAGATTTTTCTGTGACCTTAGTCTTTTTTTTTCCTCCAAGGATGTCAGTAGTGCAGGCATTTGCCCTTTTAGCAGTGCTACAAAGATCTGTAGTCTTTTCATTCTGCCTTGATCTCTCATTTTTTTCCTGAGTATAATATTCTGAAAAAAATCAATATTCTTAGTATAACTGCTTAAGCTACTCTAATTTGGAGACTTGCACCTACATTTTCCTTGACGTTTGAGACTCTTATTGTGTAGCCCAGGCTGGCCATGAACTTACAGCAATCTTTCTCCGTGTTCGGTGAGTTCCTCATTCACATCTGAATTGTCTTCCTAATTTGTTTTCTGTGTATATCTTCTTGAATCTCATTTGCCATTGAGATATTTCTGTGTGTGATACAGGGTTTCATATAGCTCAAACTGGACTTGAACTCCATGCTGAGGGTGAGCTTGAATCCTGAGCCTCCTACCTCCACCTTCCAAGTGTTAGTTACAGGTCTATTGGCATCATGCCTGGCTTTGTGTGGCACTGAGGATGCTAAGAAAACACTGTATCAACTCTCCTAAACTCCACCCCCAAACCCCAGACCTATCACTAAGGTTTTGAGAACCATTCTTTTGAGTCTATCAGGTATTTCATCAACCTCAGTATCTTTGGAATCTGTTACTAGGGAATTATTTTTTAGATGTACTACTTTGGGTGTGTCTACCCTGCAGTTATCTCTCAGTGGGTCCCTGTATGTGCACTTCTGGGGACAGATGAAGTATTTCTGTGGCTCCAGGAGCTTTTCTTCCAGATTGATCCAGCAGTAGTGCCAGCAGTAATTGAGTTATCAGTGGGTCATGGCTGAGGTCAGGCAAAATCCCTCTCCCAGGGCTCTCCCAGGAAGGAGAGCAGAGATATGTGTTGGGCAGTTTTTAGCTATACCTTTGGCTGTGTACACTGAAGGTAGTTGCTAAGTACTTTAGTCTCTCCATTTCATTTGAACTGGCTTTACAGGACTATCTAGTTTCTTGAGATTTACCAGGACCATGCCTCTGGGGCAGGGATACAGCTGGACGGGTGTGGTTTGGCTGAAACAATATAAGCTGGAGGCGGTGGAATATTTCTCACCCTTGCTTGAGGCATCATGCCACATCAGGGCTCATATCACGGGCAGGCTCCTTTATACCAAGGTTCTTGTAGAGGGCACCCTTGGCTTCCTCTACATCACCCCTGTTCATCACCATGTAGTAGTGAGCTCAGTTAGCCTGTTGAGCACATCTGCTAAGTCAGTATGGTATAGAACGGCTGTAAGGAAGGTCTGAGATGATCTTTAGAACAATCCAGTCAATCAGGCCCCTTCTTAGGATGACTACTGACTCTAGTGTCTTGATCTGCTGGAGGGGAGAAGCCAACCTATGTGGACTTCAGGCAGGCCTCTAACCTCTTAGGCTGTACACCTAGAAGTACTACCTGGTTGTATGTACCAGACATTTGCTGGAAGTGAGCCCACCCCAGAACTATGACACTGGGTGGCAGGTGTGCTGTTTCCCTTACTTTGCTGCTGTCCAATGTCTTTGTGATACTGAATTCCAGTGCTTTCCCCAAAAACTCTAGCTATAGCTCTACAGTCTTGGGTTAGTTCTTGTAGAGGAGTAGGTCAATTGCTAGGTACCTCTATTGAACCATCTTGCCTAGCTCACAGCTGTCAAACACAGCACAGTATACATATTATCCATACAAAACGGGGAGGTAATTGAGAAAAACAACTGTTGCCAGAAAAAAAAAATCTCTTCAGAATTTATTGGTTTTAAATAAATAAGTCATATGATTCTGAGTATATACAGTAGCATCTCTCTTTTGAAAATATATAGAATTTTGTTTTGCTACTAAAAGCACCAGAAATCACCCCCAACTCTCCAGGAAGAGGTGGTGAACAGTTGGGTAATGTTTTTAAGCAGTTAGTGTCTTTATTATGGCACAATGCAGTATTTTATAAATTAACTGTTTCCTGTAAAAACATTTTACATACAACCTGCTAAGAAACCACTAAGTATGGGTTATAATTAAGTTCACTACGAATACTTTCTTTGTAGAAAAAAAAGAGTAAACATGTTACCATTTCCCAGGCTAGCCCAATTAACTCACTTAAAATAAATAGTATCTAAAATATACATGAGTGGGCAATATACTTCTAACAGAGGCAAACTGTTTTCCCTTTGTATACTGGTTCTGAGCTAGTTAGGCATCTTTATATTTGAGCAATCATTTCACTGTTGACAAAAAAATAAAATCTAGTAGGGCATAGGTTTTAGACACAACCTTACTCTGGGACCATCACAGTAGCTAAAGTACATGCCAGTTAGTAGCTCTGCCTTATAGAGAGGTGTTTGTGCTTTCTTCCAGATGTGGCTAAAGCCCTGTAAGAAGTCAGACATACTCAAACGACCAAGTTACGTTGCTCCACTCTATAAGACAAGCGAGAGGAGGGGCACGCTTTCCACCACCGGCCACTCTACAAATTTCGTGATCGCCATGATGCTTCCCTCCGACCACCCCAAGGAACACTGGATCGGACGGGGTGTGGCACTGCTGTGTCAACTGAACTCATAATCCGAAGGTGGCATCGTCTCTTGCAACTTCTTGTTAGATTGAATAAAACACATTTTATGGTTTAAATTTTGTTTTGGCTTAAATAAACTTAACATTCTTAATTATGACTTTATTCTGGCCTCTTTAAAGTACCAATGAAGATTCAAACAGTGTTCTGAGACAGAGACTGAAAACACACCACACACTTTCTTTCTGAATAACTTTATTTTGGGAGAGTTCCATAAGCATTTGGAACATATATAAAATGACACACCACTGTTGACAATGAAAAAAAACAGCATTTGATCACTTCCAGCTTTATAAATTTAAAAAAAAAAAATGATTCAGTTACAACAACAAAAAATGTTTAGATATTTTAGCAAGTATCACCTTGCAGGACCATAATCACATTTAAGCCACTGACTTACTGTTAATGGAAAAGGTTCACACTGCATCTAGTTACTATAGTATTTCTAAGCATAATCACAGCTGATTGAATGCAATGTGATATACACCAAAATCCATATGGATGTCACATGGTGACAGCATTGTACAAGTAACATTGGTGACCTCCAACAAGCATGTTAAAATTAGACTAGTCAGGCTAAGTGGAATGTTGGAGCCAAACAGAAATGTAGTGGAATCAGGATTGTCTAGTGAGACCTGAAACTATACACTAGAATGATGTAAAAACTAAAATGATGGAACACTATCAAAATACTAGCAGCAACTGTTCAAGCCCTCCGAAATGACTAAGAAAAATCTAGAAAATAAAGATAATACCATTTGTTTGAGAATATAAAACTTTGTATACTGTAAGCATAACTGACCAGCTTTGTGTGAAGCATTTTAGAGTGGGAGTATGTTCCAGGTGTTATTTAAAATGAAGCAGATTTTAATGCTGGAATGCACAATCCTCCTTGGGAATAAAACTCAAAAATCAAGCATAAGTGTATCTTGGCTTTAAAAGCAAAATATCCGAGTCACTTGAAGTTGACACTACTGAGTGCATCAGCACCTATATTAGCAAGGTTGTTCAAAGGGCCAAGGAATGAGGTGAAGTAAGGACTGTCGTAAGCATGCCCAGTGCTGAAAATGTGTTTACAAAACCACTTCCTGCAAGGAGGGCTCAGAAAGAGACAACTGTCCAAAGACCAAATGACCCTTGCTTATAACAAAGAAATACTGGAGATTATCCTCTGACACCTGGATGCATGTGCTGCTCTCAAACTTTTGTTTTTGTCTTTTAAGAAAAAATCAGAGTAAGAGGAAAAGAACCAGAGAAGGGGGACTGAATTAAAACATTTAAAATGGAATGGACAGGGTTTTTGGCCCTTGTGTGTTTTTTCCCCAAGGAGTATCCTGGCTGCCCAGCAGTTAAAATAGAGCTCGCTGCACTCGGTTCAGGAGTTTGCCTGCATACGTGAAGACTGAGTGGCAGGGATGTAAACAGCTATATGCACATGACTAGTCTACAAGTGATGAGTCACAATTTAGACGAAACATGACTTCTCACACATCCCTGCACCAGTGGTGTAAGAGCAGGCACCCAAACACAGACCATTCCATATCAGGCACCAACAGTGTATCTTGGCACAAAATAATAAAAGTGATTTTGGCTTAGCCATATACTTGGTACCAAAGTAGCTATGGTACCTGTGCAGTAACCATTTAGCTGACATTTTACACAGACTGTAGGCATGGCAAACTTGGATTTTATGACCAGCACAGCATGTGCTCTGAGTTCCATGCCAGACTGGTAAGGTAAGGTGGGTACCCAGGACCTACAATTTCCAATTAACCTAGTTAGTACCAGGGAGACAGAGAGCGCTTCCCTGCTATGTTCTAGGGTAGTAATGTAAAGGAAAGGTACCTGACTACATGCTCCGACTCACCCCACCCCACAAGAACAAAGTGAAAACGAAAACCCAACACCAGGGATCGTATGCAAAGAACCATTATGAATCTTTCATTAAACTGAAGTTCACACAAACATACAATCACAAATTTCAGTAGTTTAGGCTGCAAGTTTGAACACTATGCAAATATATACAAAAATAGTAACTCTAGGCTCAAGAATACGGGCTTTCCCCAATGCTAAACCCATACTCGAGTGCAGCCTGGGCTTCCCTCTAGTTCCTAAAGTCAACTTTATACAGTTTCAAAGTTGTGTCAAGTTGATCCCTATCAATCCCGTAAGTATATGTGTAGCTGAATTAGAGGGCACTAAAATTCATTCAGGGCACACACACAAAAATGTCTGCTCAAAGAAAGTCCATTTAAAATATTTTTAAAGTTTAAATGATTTTTTTGGTTTAATTTCTATTTCTGCATAGCCACAGAAGTTTCTACTAATAAAAAGACTAGTGTTTTATATGATTCTCTCTTTTCAAAGTCTTAAACGTCTATCAATATTGGTACATGGAATCCCATGTTCTGACTTTATCACAAACTTTTAAAAGACCCATCCATGCAGAGAAAACAGTACTGAGCACCAGTCTTTTGTGGTTAGGCTCAAATCTACAAAACCTGTGAATAGTGCAGGCCACTGGATTCTCTGAGCGATGTGCATACAGTACAAGGAACAGAGGCAAGCTGCACGAACATTCTCGCAGTCAACAAAGAAACCGGGAATGGTCAGAACTGGATATCAAACACAATTTTGTCTTCATAGAGGGCGATAACCAGCATGATGGCAAATCCAAACAGCAGTCCTAAATTCTGAAGAATGAACTGCCCAACTGGACAGAAGCCATGCTCCTCATGGTCACCATCTCCATGCAGCATTTCTGGAAGCTAAAAGGAGAAACACATTTTAACAAAGACATTGAAAATACGTAAAGTTTACGGACTGGCAACTTCTGATACCCAGTTCTAGTAAGCCCATTTTTATTATAGTGTTTCTCTTCCTTTCCCTAAGTTTTTACTGCTACAAAAACTTTTCCTTTTGACTTCCCTTAATACTGAAGCATAAACAACATACAAAATGTTTCACAGACACGCCCTCTGGATTCCTGCTGGCAGCAACACTGAAACAATGCTAGGTCTCTGCCATTCAAAAGTTTTACCTGAATGTCACCTCAACTGTCATAACCCAGCAAAAAGCTGATCAGTGTCTCCTGGTGCACAGCACTTAGGACTATTCACAAATATGGGGCTCTGGGGTACAGCCTGCCTGGTATTCCTAAGGACCTTTGTTTGGTATGACCATCTGTAACACACACATGCACACACGCACACACACAAAGAAGGAAAGAGAGAGAGAGAGAGAGAGAGAGAGAGAGAGAGAGAGAGAGAGAGAATTATTTCCATAGTACTTGCTAAATAGCACTGCCCAAAGTGCCCCAAATAGGCATTTCCACAGAGGCTCCTTTAGGAGCCTCAAGTAAAGCTTCTGTGTATTGCCAATACCTACCTGAATGCCTTCTAATGGCTTTGGGCAAGTAATCTTTCTTATACTGAAGGCAGTGTGGCTAAAATAAAAATGTGGCCATGTTTTCTACTGCTGCAGCCCTGTCAGGGTTTTCTACAATTCACAAATGATGTACTTTGGCTGACAGTGTGTACATTATCACTTTAGGATGTTTAAGTTATATTTCATTTACTTATTTTGTATGAGAGTAATTGTGTGCGCATGATATAGTGCACTTGTAGAGGTCAGAGGACAATTTTCAGTAAGTAGTTGGGTCTTTCCTTCCACCTGAGAACTCAGGGAGCTCAGATCACCAGGCTTGGTGACAAGTGCCTTTATCTGCTGAGTTCTCACTGGCCTTGGATATTATTCTTAAATAATTCATTTTCTGCTAATCAGAAAAAGTGTCATTTTGTGTTAATAATATGCATAGAACATATATTCAGGGGGCTTGATTCCTTCTGTGTCAACATCATAGTGTCTCTGACACATTCGCATCCTTTGCAAAGAGCAGGCTTGTTCCTGTTAGTTTGCTCATAGAAGAGATAAGTGTCTCTTGAGTTATTTCAGAACACAATACCCAGAGAAGAACTAACAGTCAGAGAGATTCTGTTACCACTCACTGGACTGAGGACTTCATCTACCTGTACTCTTGTTCCCAATAAACTCTTCCATAGTCTTTAAAACTAAGCCCACATCTCCTATTATTTAAAAAACAAAACAAAACAAAACAATGCCGGGCAGTGGTGGCGCACGCCTTTAATCCCAGCACTTGGGAGGTAGAGGCAGGCGGATTTCTGAGTTCGAGGCCAGCCTGGTCTACAGAGTGAGTTCCAGGACAGCCAGGGCTATACAGAGAAACTCTGTCTCAAAAACCCAAACCAAACCAAACCAAACCAAACCAAATAACTTCCCTAATTTCCTTTTCAGTCAGCTTTTTTGCAGTTCCAAATATAGTGCACAACTCTGACCTAAGCTGGGGAAGGGGCTAGGAGGAGCTGGGGAAGGAGTTCACAATATATTGCATAAAATTATCAAGGAATAAATAAAAATGTAAGTTAAAGCCTCCCACAAATGCTTACTGTAAAATCTTTCTTCTGATCTCTAGCTTCCTAGTACAAGGACCAGACCACCTTCATCACTGGTGGCTGTGAACTGCATTTCTAGTGTCAGATGACAACTAATAATGATGACAGTGTCTGTCCCCCTAGAGCAGTCTCCTTGTGGGAGAGGCACCGAACTTGAGAAATAAAGTCAAATAGTCAGTGTGCTATCAACACAAGTGCCAAGGACAGAAAGCACAGCAAGAATTAGTGGGTTCCACCCCTGAGGAGTGCAGATGTGCTGCTGAGAAATGAGGAAGCGAAACACAAAGGGTCTGCAAGAAGCAGGAGTTTCTCCCCTCAGGAAAGGTGATCTGTGACACAGAGAGGAAATGACAGAGCACAGAGCAGACAGGACGGCGAAAGCCTGGCAGGTCAGTATAGAAACTTAGGGATGCTGTTCTTAGAACTGAAAGTTTTGCCAAGAAGAAAGATGAAAGTATTATCTACTTAAAATGTAAAAATGAAAGCTATAAAAACGGATAACCCCACAGAAACACTGTCTAGCACGTGAAGTACTGGTCTAAAATGGAAATGAACTGCTGTTGTTAGTAACTTTAAACACTGGCATGCACAGAGGAGTCTCCTTCTTAGCAATAAAGCAATGAGTCTAATTATTCTGTAATTGTATCTCTAAATCCTACTACTAGTTGAGTTGTGACACAGTTGGTTAGAAATTTTCAACATCTTCAAGAAATGCTAAGGTCCTAATTACTATTTAGATGTCACAGTGTTTAAAACTGGCCATATTCTTTAAAAATACACTGCAGTTTCCAACCACTTCCAAATATGTCCTCCATTTCTGAAGGCTGCATTCTATTTGCAAGTTTAGTACAACAGAAAAGTTATCTAAAGCATCTTACCATATCCACCAAGGCCACATAGAGGAACATGCCTGCCGTGATTGCGAAGATCCAGAGTGTGATGTTGTTGGCATACTGACCAACAGCTGTGCCTATTAGCATTCCTATGTAAGCCATCATGGCAGAGAGCAGATTGTACACAATTGCTTGCTTTACGGTCATGCCTGCTTTTAGAAGAACTGCAAAATCACCTGCAATTCAGATATCATGGGAGATTTAAAAACATAGGATTTGAAAGCATTACTTTGAGTGGAAAAAAAAACTATTTAAAAAATTAAAAATGCATTATAAAGACACATCATTAACACAGTAGAGCAAAAACTATAGGGTGATAGAACTGTTCTGTATCCTGTATGTGGTATAAGTACATTAAGCATATATGCACATGAAGAGCCAAGCAACTGTATATATAAAACCAATTAAATAAAAAGTCAGGTGTAGTAGAACACATTTTTAATCTTAACACTTGGGATGCACAGGCAGGTTGGATTTCTGAGTTTGTGGACACCTGGTCTATAGATCAAGTTCCAAGACTGCTAGGGCTACAAAGAGAAACCCTATCTTGAAAAAGCAACAAACAAACAAACAACAAAACCAAACCCAAAACAAAATGAAAGGAGAAAATAAATAAATACGCCCATGACCTTTTAAAAATAACAATTCCAAGTCCATTTCTGCTCTTCAATGGGAAATGGGCAAAGGTAGAAGAGTAGTCATAGCTTCTTACATATATTTTATGCTATGTTCGCATTAGTTTTCTTCCCAAGAAATAACAACAACAACAGCTCCTTAATTAGGAAAACCCCAAAATGTAAGGAGAGCAAAGAGCTTTCCTGTCATCTTCCATGTGCTTATGTGACTGCCCTGCCCAGCTCTAAAGAGCATCACACTGCTGCAAGGGGAGCAGACACTTGGGCATAAGAGGGAGAACCCTCGGGCCATTTTGCTAAGTACACACAAATTTAACAGATAGCAGCAAGAACAAAAACGAGAACAGAAAGAAGAAACCAAAAAGAAAGCTGTTTTCTCTTCACCTAATACAGAACACTGGGAAAAGCAGATATTGTTACAGAGAGATGCTGGCAGAACAGGCAAATGCTGCTGGACATAAGATTCTTCAAGCTGAGGGATCCAAGGTGTACCTTTATTTACTGTAACAGTGTTCTTTGTTCTAGTTATTAAATATCCAAGCCTCCAACCAGACAACAAACAGTATATACAAGGTGATATGTAGAGGGCTCTGATCTTAGGAAACACTCATGGCTACAAAGTTTTCATCTATAGCAAGTAAGAAATTAACAACAGAGAAACTGCCTCAAAGTATTGTTTCTCCATTTTCCAATAAACTGCTATCAACTACAAAAAGCACTATCTTTCAGTGATTATATTCATTTGAAAATCAGAAGCTCTTCCAATGTTTTCAACACTGCCATTCTCGAGTTCTACTTTCTTTCTTTCCCTCCTTTCTCCTAGGGTTACTGCTGCTGTAACTTAGGGTTACATGACCAAAAGCAACTTGGGCAGGAAAGGGTGCCTTTGGCTTACATATGTAGAGTCACAGTCTACTGAGGGAAGCCAAGGTGGGAACTCAAAATGGGGAGGTGAGCATGACCTGGAGGTGAGAGCTGATTCAGAGGCCAGGGAAGAGTGCTACTTACTGTAGCTTGCTGCATATGGCATGCTTGGAACTTAGGACCACTTGCCCAGGGGTGGTGCCACCACCTACAGTGGACGGGGTCCTCCCATATCAGAGGCAAGAAGATCTCGGAGATTGAGGCCAGCTTGATCTACAGAGCAAGTTCCAGGACAGCCAGGGAAACCATGTCTTAAAAAATAAAAGAAGAAAATGCCCAGTTGCCAGATCTCTTGGAGGCATTTTCTCAGTTGTAGTTCTCTCTTGACCACAGCTTGTGTCAAGGTGATATAAAATTAGCTAGTACAACTGCTCCCCAATCCTCTTGCAGAGCTCTGCACAGGATGTGTCTCTCCCTTCTTCCCTGGACTTTGCTTTATTTGTCCAGTCTTCTCTAGGTCCCTGTATGGAAGGAGCTACTTCACTTCTTTCTCCATGCATTTCCTCTTTATATTTGCAGTAATTCACACTGAACCAACTGTGCTGAATTAAAAGCAGACTTTCAGTAGGGAGCTGGGTAACAGAAAACGAGATTGCTGGCATTTCCTGTAGGTTGGTTTTGAAGCATATTGCTTCCTTTATGGTTTCAGAAATGGGGCTTAGAAAGGAGCATGATTTAATCCTTAATGAGCACTGGTGAAGGACAAACTATCACTGCATCAAACACCCAGCCTTTCCTACTATTACAGAGGAGCGGGATGACTTACTTAATTCTTGAGGAACTAGAGGATGAATTAACTAATCAGAATCCAGAGAGTGTTTGCGAAGGCAGGACCTCATGCAGCTCAAGCTGGCCTTGAACTCTGGACCTTTCAGAAGGAATTATTATTTAATTCCTACAAAAATAAGACATAGCTGCCTCTGTTCTTCCAGTGGTGTGTACAACTGTCATTTTCTTAAAGCATGCACACGCATTCTGTCTAGGTCTCTTGGGGTCTTTCTCTCAACGTAGCCTGTGCGTAATTTATATTAAAACTGTTTCTTTTTTGAACTCTAGCTTTGTTTCATGAAAGCATAACTCAAAAAAGTTGCTCTTGTTTTCTTTTTAGACCTCTACAGATCTTTGCCAACACACACACTGTGGAAGCACACCTGCTAACAAACTCTACAGCTACTCTCCCAGCTCTCCAATGCCCCTGGGCCCTTTACTACCAACATAGCAATTTACTTTCTGTTATTTTGTGTGTGTGTCTTTTGCAGAATATTGTATGAACAGTAAGACAAAATGCATTGTTTGGGTCTGGATTTTTATCACTTGGCATAATGCACGTAAGACCCCCCCATGGCACTCTGCACCAGGAAATTACATTTTATTACTCAGCCCACAGATGAGTCACATGTTTGTTTCTTTACCAGCTGAAGACATTTAGCTTAAGTACCATTTGGGGCAAGAACAAAATCACTGTACACAGTAAACAGGCTTTTGTATCAACTCAACTTTTCATTTCTCTTCGATAAGCCAGATATTCACTATATTCCTAATTTTTAAGAAATTCCATTCCCACCAAATATAAGACTACAGTCCTTGACAACATATAAAAAACCCAGGAACTGAAACTTTCACATTTAGATACCAAGTTTTATCTTCTTTAGTAAATGTCCAAGTTTTTTGTCTGATTTTTTTTGGGGGGGGGGGGGGGGGGGAAGGTGGGGTCTAGAGAGGTTCCTGTCACTAAATTAAGAAGACTTTAATACTGTGGTCCTAATGGCTTTTTATACATCTTTTCCCCATTCTCTAAACAATGTCTGTTACATTTTAAATACGTGTGGAGTCGTCTATTTTATTTTCTTAATGGATTATATATTTAGTAATGTGCCTAAGAAGACACAAACAGGAATTTACTATCCCAGACTGTGTGGATTAAGGATTTGTTTTGAATTAATTTTGATTCATGGTGTGAGGTGTAAGTCACAGACTCTGACAGCTTCTGTTTTTGGCAAGTGAGCATCCCACACTGAAGCATCATTTGCTGAAGCCTATCTGTGTAAAATTTTCTTTGTACCTTTGATGAAAAAACCCTCCCATATACATGGAGACACTAAGCTGTTCACTGTGTCACATGTCTGGCCTTTTCTCAGGGCCACTATTTTGGGTATGTGGCTAAAGCAAATTTCAAATCAATTTGTTGTCATTTTTAAAAATTTTCTAGACGTCAAACTGTTTCCTTTTCACATAAAAGTTTAAACAGACTCTATGCCTAGTTAGATTTAAGCTCAATACAAGTGGGGCAGTCCTATAGACTCTGTATAATGTGAGATATCGCACTTAAAACTCTCTGTTCTAGTCTTGTTTCAGGCTGTGAAGCCTCAGAGGTTCTGCTTATTTACTCAACCTTCCTTCTCAGTACAACCCTGTGTATTATAACTAAGTCAAAGGAGTCCCTCCCTGCAAATGAGATTAGAAAGAGCACACAATCTTCATGATGAGATAAATCAGTATTCTTTTCTTCCTGCTGACAAGATATTAATTAGCACAACAAATGGAAAGTGCCTGCCAAAGCTGTTAATGAGTGTGATCCAATAATAAGGTTACTAACAATAATTACCCAGATTTTTTAAAAGCTAATTTCCATATTCTTTCTTTTTTTTGGTTTTTCGAGGCAGGGTTTCTCTGTGTAGCCCTGGCTGTCCTGGAACTCACTCTGTAGACCAGGTTGGCCTCGAACTCAGAAATCCACCTGCCTCTACCTCCCAAGTGCTGGGATTAAAGGCGTGTGCCACCACTGCCCAGCTAATTTTGATATTCTTTATTATTGTATATTTAAAAATTATATGGGCTAGCTCAGTGATTAAGAACATTGGATGCTCTTCCAGAGTACTTGGGTTTGATTCACAGAAATCACAAGGTGGTTCACAACCATTTGTAATTTCAGAGTCAGAGGATTTAATAATACCATCTTGTGACTTCCTTGGGGACTAGGTATGTGCATGGTGCACAGAAATGCATGCAGCAAACCATCTACACATCAAAAATGAATAAAAACTAAAAGAAAATTTTGTATAAATCTAAATAGTGAGTGACCAACTTTCCTTAGACAACTAAGCATGTTACAGAGAACTTATTTTGAATTAAATTTAATCTCTGCTGTACTTGAGGGGGATTGGAAAATGTACAGTATTACATCTTATCTGAGCTAAAAACATGATTTATCAAATGTGATTTCCTTTGTGCTAAAACACACTGCTTAGAATCCGAGAGGGAGTTTGGGCCAAGCATAGTGGTACACACCTGTAATCCCAACCCTTGGGAGGTTGAGGCAGGACTGACACAAGATAATACTTGTCTACCTAGCAAGTTCCAGACCTGCAAGGGCTATATGGTAGATCCTATCTCAACAAAACAGAACAAATCCCCAAACATCTCCTTATAGAACATTTAATAACAATTATAAAATAAACACAGAACAGTGATTATCAATGATGAAAGGGAAATTTAAATGAAAGGAAAATAAGAACCTGCACAAAACAGTTTGGATACTGAGATCATAATGTACAATCATGAGCAAGAAAACATTGAGAGACAGACAAAGCGAGAGAGAGAGAGAGAGACCCTGACAGCATTTTGAGAGTTCTACTTTATTAAAATAAAGAATCACTCGCACACGCGCGCACGCACGCACGCACGCACACATATCCACAAGACTGTCCAAGCACCTAACTTTATGGTTAAAAGAAGAAATGATTAGAAGTTAATGATTCTTCCAAAACCTCAGTGGTCCTTAAAGAGTAACAGTCAGGAACACTTTCCAGTTTCTATAATAACCATCTACACACCCAAGTCTCTTTAAACAATGTTCTGTTTAGTGTCTGGGCACCAATGTGATCTCTCCATCATCTGTGAAGAAATAACTGTTTTAAGTTCCTCTAGTTCAATTTTCAATTATGTAATAGCAAACTTTACCCTGCTCCTTTAAGAAAATAAAATGTGTATGCTACGAGAAAGAAACTAGAAAAGGGTTAGTACTCTAATCAGGCATTTGAGAGATGATACTTCCTTTTATGATCACCAACCTAGTCATTATGAATGATCCTTCTTAATAGTATCACCGTTACAGCAGCAAAAAGCATATAGGCACTGACACTTCTTGGATACAAGAAGCAGTTGCTTATAGTTTTATATTGGGATACGCCTGGCCATAGGTGGCACCTGTCAGCAGATTTTCTGTCTTAACACCTCTGCACTTCAATATATTTTACAACCGAAGGAGGCCTACAGTTGATGAAAGGCAGTAAGACTTTTGAGGCTCATACCTAATTCATGTGGCAGTTCGTGACAGAAGACGGCTATGGAAGTACTGATGCCTCCAGTCAGTCCGGCACTGAAAGCTGCCCCTGGAGAGGATGATGAAGACAGGGATCAGTGAGCGAGCAAGCGTCAGGCCTCCTGGTTCTTCCACTGTTAGTGAGCTGTTCCTCCTATCTACAGTAATTTCACATTGCAAGTGGCTTACACACTATGGCTTTTGAGCACACACTGGTGTGTAAGGTCTCATCCCACTAGCAGTAGTCAATATTCTTCAGTATCAATAACTACTATGATTATAAAAAAATATGGCTTCTGATTTCTGAAAGAAACCAAAGCCCATTTCCGACTAATCAAATCTGGATCCTAAAAAGAATCATGCCCTGGTGGCAGTTAGTCACTAGTTTACATCCCAGCAACTGCATCTATAGTTCACACATGTAGGTGAATTTTTTATGGTGGGTTTTAATGTGAAACTTTTCAAATCTGTGAAAATTTTATTAATTCCAAGACTGAAATTACACTGGACTCTTGTAGGTGTGTCTGAGTTTGAGTATGTTAAAATAGCAGTTTCAGTAAGCTGACTGTGCTCTCATAACAAGCAAGTTAGTTAGGAAACATACTACAGACATTCATTTAGCTTCAAAGAACCAAAGAGTACTAAAATTTCACTTTTTTTTTTAAACTTCCAAATACCAGATCTGTTGGAGAAAAACAGAAATGGCAGTAATAGATAGCTTGACATTTAAAAATTATAGGTAAGTTTTAACCTTATGGATAATAGCTTGTAAGATTAGAAGGAACTTAGTAGAAAAAGAAAAATATGCTTAAAGAATAAACTGCCAGCCAAGCTTCAGGACACGTACCAATGGCAAGGCCATCACTGAAGTTGTGGATGCCATCCCCCATGATCACCATCCAGGCTATATTGGCTATTCCTGTTTCCTTCAGGTCTGAGCCAGAGTGGCAGGGCCCATGGGAATGATGGGCATGTCTGTGGTGCCACTGGTGGTTGTGTTTCCTCAGCACGGCTTTATCCTCATCATGGTGGTTATGTGAGGTCACATGGCTCTCGTGCTCATGAATGGTGTGTAATCCATCACTTTGAGAATGGTCCATGATTTTCTCTTCCTCTACACCGAGGTAATTTTTAGGAGGGGATTCTTGTTGGGCTTCTAAATCCGTCAGTTCAGTCTCATTAAGTCGGTCTTCAGAAACTACTGAGTCATCCGTTCCTACGTTAGAATAAAGGATATGCTGATCTAGCAAGTGCATTTGTGTGTGCTAATCTAACCCTGGGCAATATCGGTGAGGTGAACACTGCTTAAATGAATATATTTCCCTTACGATTTTTACAACTCAATCCATTAGAATAATTTTTCTAAAGTCTATCAGCTAAAATTTAAATTACTTGCCCAAGTTAGCTGACGGCAAAGTTTGCTACACATGTGTTCCACCAATGATAATACTATTCAGAGGTCTTCACTGGAATGTTCTGGCCACATCTGGTAAGTCATTTTAAAAAGGTTATTTTCTAGAACTATTTGTTTTATGACAAAGACCTGGATAATTCCCAATCATCTTTTGGGAGAGTTGCACAGCTAGGGAAGGCTGCCATCTATGCTGAGAACCACCGACACATGGAGGGGAAAGATAAATCCAAATGTAAACTGAAAATATAGGGTAGGGAAATCTTAGCTGTCTGCGCTGCCTTGTTCTGTTAGATAACAGAATGTGGATTTTAAGTACAAGGGCAAGTTTTTCTTCTTTAATTACAGAGGCAACATTTCATTTTCCTTCTATAACCAGTTACATGTAAAGGAACTGTGCACTGGCAAGAACATACCCTCACAAAACACGGTAATCCAGACCTGCAATCCTAGCACTGGGAAAGCTGAGGCGGAGGGTGGAGAATCTAACATGGACACAGAAGACTGCTAAATTCTGCGGGTTGGCCTAGTTTTGATACAGAGTGGCTTAGCATTTTATTTCTTTTTGAGATACTGAAACAGAGTGGTCTTGCTAAGTAGCTTAGGCAGGCCTTGAACTGAAGATCTTCCTGCCCCAGCCTCCCAGATGCTGAGATTATGGGTGAGCGCCAGCATGACTGACCCTTGTTTTATTTTTTAAAAGGGAAGTGGCAAGTCTTCCTTGCTCCTAATAGACCTGGTTCCACGGCATGAGTACTGGAATAACAAGATCCACTCACATTTAAGAAAGATCACATTAGGAAAACCACAAGGAAAAGAAATTTCAAACACATTGCATAGAAACAACTTTTCAATTTTAAGTTTTTCATTGGAATAGTTCGCTACCAGCAAGGGGCTTGAGTTGGAGCCAGTCAGCATCTGGTGTACTGTTTAACTTATGATCTGAAAGCTTTCTTCCAATAGTTGATTCTTCTGTGCTCTGCTTCATAAACCATTTCTGCTTTCCCTGTGGGGATTAAGAAAACTTATATTGGCATAAAATCTGCACCAATAACTAGTAATAAGATGCCCTTATTAACCCCCCCTTTGGGAGCAATTGATGCTACTAACATTATACATTTCTTATTTATCATTACATTTTTATTTAATATGGGTCTTGGATATAGAAGTCAGGAATGGCTGCAAACTCCTTTACCCACTAAGCCATCTCACTGGCCCAGTTCATCTATACTTTAATAGAGTGCAAAGTACTAAACTACTATGCAAGCCAAATGACATGTGTGAAATACTGCATCTGACACTACTGTAACGCTATGAGGTACCACAGAGTTCCTGATTCTTGTGCTCATTTTCTCCTCTCAATGGGATATCTCACTTCTCTGGATGGGGCATGATGGAAGGAGTCAGACCTAAGCTTGAACTCTCAGCCTGTAGCTGGCTTCTGAGACGTGCAAGGGTAAGTGTATTGATACAGATTTAAGAAGCATTTATGCTACAGCAGTGAAAATGATCTCCTTCTCACGGGGAGTGCTTCCTGCCTGGCCATGGGCACTTCTGGTTTCTAGGATGTAAACTCCAAGGCAGGTATGTGATCATTCTACCTGCTATGCGCATGTTTGTTTGACTACTTGGGCCTGAAGCAGTCTCCAAAGATAGGCACTACCAATCCAATTCCTCTTTCCCCCTGAGAGTCCCCTGCTGCATCTATAAGGATATAGGTCTATCCCAGGGCCTAGAATTTTGGCTGGCCTTGACCAACAGAATACAGCATACTCTGTAATACAGTTTTTACTGTAGTCATGTTTTTTTTCTCTTCTTTTGTGTATGCAGACACGTATGTGTGGGTGTGTTTATTATGTGTGTGAACACGTGGATGCCTATCTGCAGAGGCCAGAAGTCTGTCTCAGGTGTTGTTCCTCAGGAGTATCCACCCACTATTTTTTTTTTTTTCTTCTGACACTTGGTCTCTCACTGGGCTGGAACTTCAAGCTAGCCTGGTGGAATACAGGTGTGCACCACCATGCCCAGCTTTTGTGTGGGTTGTGGAGACTGAAGTTGGCTCCTGCTTGCATGGCAAGCATGTTACTGGCTGCCACATCTTCCTAGTGCTTTGTTCTACTTATGGATATGAGCATCTTTTCCTTTTAAAACAGTCATTATGCACATCAGTGGGGTTCAGTCTGGATTTGGTATGTACTGACTGAAGCAGGGTAATTAATACTCCCCCCTTATCATTTACTATTGAAAGCCGCTGTGATCCTCCCTCCAGGAGCCTACTCATCTATACACCACATCACTCTGAACTACAGATCAGAAGCACTGGAACTTGTTCTGAGTTGTGGTTTCGGTTATCTTTCCTGTCTTCCCAACCACTGGAAACCACTATTCTACATGCAGGTGACGGCTGTCAGTGTCAATTCACAAGAGCCTGCACTATTTGTCTTTCTGGGCTTGGCTCATTTAATTTACCATATCCGCAAGTCCCATGTATCTTGATAAAATTTCACTTTTCTTTGTGGTTGAAAATAGTCTTTTCTGCATCTATCCTAGCTACTTCTCAGTTCACAGAGGCTATCTCTTATTATAGCTACTGTGAGTCACGCAGCAGTATTATGGACAGGCAGGTACTGGTTTTTAGCTGGTTTCATTCCTGTAGACATACTGAGGGGTAGGGGCAGCTAGTTTACATGGTACATTTACTTTTAGTCTAGGAGGAATCCTCTCCCCTCTCCGCTGTAGCCACAGCACTTATTCTGCCATCAACACTGGGAGAGCCCTTTTCATGCCACTTTGTTACCACGAGATCACTATACTGACTTCAGTCCTGTGACTGCTGAGATGGTAACTAATTGTAAGTAGTTTTTTCTTCTTGGTGGTGCTGAAGCTTAAGCCTGGGCCTCACACACTGAGCATACATTCCAAAATGAACTACATTTTAACGCTAAGGCTTATGGACTTGTTTGTTGTTCCGTATATTTCTTGAGAATTTCTATTCATATCATTTGCCTATTCTAACATATAAATTTAAAAAATAAAAACTACAAACCCATGGGCTATGATGCTGTGTTTGATTGTCTAAAGCAGGTTAAGCCTATTTATTTTCTCACACACTAGCTCTTTGTAGAAGGGATATGCAAGATCTCCCGTAGCTTTTAAAACCGTAAGGTGCATTACTGCTGCTTATCATCAACCTCCTGTGCACTAGCCTGGACAATTTCTAGTCCTGTACACCTGGTTGCAAGTAGCAATATGCCTATTTTTATGTATAAATAGTATCCCGTGGTGCGTATAGTCTATAATTTCCTTTTCCATTCTTCGTGGAATGCTTAGGCTAGCCCTAGCTATTAGGCTACCACACTGGACTACAGATGTTTCCTTAACACTAACTTCACTTCCTTTGGATATATATCTAGTCCTGGGATTGTGGGCCCATGTGGAGGGTTTATTTTTAATTTTCTGAAGAACCTCCAGACAGCTTGCATAATGGCTAGAGTATTTTGCGTGTCTTCCTATGGCATGCAAAGATTTTCTGTTGCCCATATCCTTGTTGGCATTTGCTATCTTTATAGTGATTGTGTCTAATACACATGCCTATCTCGCTGTTTTTCAGCTGGATTGTTTGGGTTGCTAAGTGTTCTTGAGTTGCTTATTCTGGACATTAGTCCATTAAATGATCATTTTCAGTATTTTCTCACATTCTGCAGGTTGTTTCCTGTGCTGTGCAAGAGGCTTTTACATGCACCGTGACACAGCTGATCATTTTTTGCTTTTATTTCCTGTACTTTGGGCATCATACTTAAATAAATAAACAAACAAACAAACAAACCACAGTTTAGATTGATATCCTTCCCTTGTTTTCTCTTAGCAGTTTTATGCTCTCAGGTCTCTGATTTCTGAGTGTCTTGTTTCAACCTTTTGCCTGAGGATTTCCAGCCCCACTTACTGCCTGCCGTCTTAGTTGTGATAGCTCTGGAGCCTGTCTTGAAGCCATAACTGTGAACTCCAGCTTCTTTGTTCCTGTTGTTTCAGACTGTTTTGGCACTGGGGAGTCTTTGTCCCACATGAATTTCAGAAATGTTTTCTCTAGATCTATGAAGATTGCCATTAACCACCATGAGTACTTCATGGAATCTGCAGATTGGTCTGGGTTTTATGAACATGTTAGCAATAGCAGGTGTTTCCAAAATTTTCCCCTCTCAACCTGGTAGTTGACTGTAATGGATTTCCTGCATAGTACCCTTCTCAGTCAGGAGGCTCACGTAGTCTTTTGTTAGCTGATTTTGAAACTTCACTGAATGCATTTATCAGTTTTGCTTGTCTTTTGGTAGAATTTTTAGGTTTTCGTGTGAACGGAATCGCATCTTCTGCAGATTGGAATACTGTGAATACCTTCATCCTACATGTGTGCTTTCTGTTGTTACTATCTCTTCTCGGACCACCATAACTAAGATTTCTAGTACCATACTGTTGTTCAGAATCAGGAAAGAAATACATTCTCAGCTTTTCCAACTCAGTAACACGTTGGCTGTGGGTTATCACAAACACCTGCTGAAGTGCTGAGGTGCACTTGCCTTCTGTACTCAAACTGTCCAATTATGTCTGTTTTATCACACAAAAAATAAAAAAGTAGTGATTTTACCAAATTCCTTTTCTGCATCTGCTGAGATATCTGGATGCTTCTTAGGAGACAAGGTCTTCAACTCTCCTTTACTTCATGTAATCACTTATCCAGCCTTACCGACTCTTTTATCAATACTTCTTCAACAATTCCAATCAGCACCTTCTGCCCTAAGTCCCTATCACTTGTCTTCTACATTACTCTGCAGTGATTCCATCAACAGCTCCTGTATCCCTCCAGCCAGCCCTGCTTTAGCATGCTCAGCACCAAATTACTGTCCGCCCATCTCTTAGAAATAATTATTATATGATTAGATGCATTTCACGTTTCTCTTAACCCCTTCCTTTCTAAGCTCCTTCTACCACTCCAAAGAAAATATTTTTCTGGGATTCTCATCTTAATCAGTACTCCTTTGAAGACAAGCAATCAAAATTAAGTACATGACTTAAAATGTGACACGAAAATAACATAAGAAATAAAACATATCTGTTTAGATGGTAACTGGAGATCATGAAGATCAAACACAGTCACACACCTAGTGTCGACACAGACTAGAATCACTCCTCTGATCCCAGTTCACAGATCTTTTCCAAGTCATTTTGTCTTAAAAAAATACATTCAAAAATGTGGGTGTGTATGCAGAATGCAAACAAGCGAGAGTATAACTACCCAAAGTACTTGAAAAAAAATATTTGGAATTAACGAGATAAAAATGTGTAACTCTTGCCCATTTGTGGAAAGTTTTACTTAAATATAATCTAATATACTTGGGCAATCAATGTGTCACTACCTCAAACACGCCACTAACACGGACTGTGATAGGCTGCTTACACCAATGTGAACAAATGTGAACTCAGTTAAACCACAGAGAATGGTAGGGGCTTTAAAGCAATTTTCTGGGGAGATGTTTTCATAGGTGAAACATCAGACATAGACAGCTGCATGAAAATCAGGGTTGTTGAGCCAAGTTCTCCCCAGCGATGGATCAATGCTAAGGAATTACTGCTTCCATTAGTTCTCTCTGTCACTGTTTGTCCAGTCTCCTGAGTGTGTGCTATTACTCTGACCTCTTCGTCCCCTGGTACTTCTACTACTAGTGAAGTACTTCTGATAAAGGAGGTGTTGTATGAAAAAGTTCATTGTAAGATAGACTGGTGAGACCAGTTCCTTTTCTCATTTATATATTCTTATCTAAAAGCGAGTCAATAGCTTTTCCCCGTCTGCTTAATTCGTTAGGTATGATGAAACACAACACTGCTCAGACACTGCGGTTTCTTGATTATAAAAGCCAAGGTAAATGTAATGACACAAAGTGATAAAGATCAGAGACAGGGGAAGTAAAGGATGGAGATGAAGTACACACCAACATCGTAATTAAGAAAGTGTGTTCAGAAGAGGTGCCTTCTGTCCAGATCTGTACCTAAGTAGACAACCATGCGAGCAGCACTTACTCTTTGTTGCTTGTAGTGCTTAAACATTCGGATGCAGTGCTCAATGATGAACAGTAAGTAAATGCCTCCTAGTGCAACAAGCCCTTTCAACACAGCATCATACTCCTCCAAAAACTTCTTAGATTCATGTCCATGGGAATGACCATGTCCGTGCGCATGCTGATGACTGTGGTCATGTCCACCCTGAGACTATTAGACAAGGAAGAAAATAACTGAAATTACTTCAGATTTTGACTATAACATAGATACAGAAAGATTATCCTCTAGATTTAAAATTTTTAATCTAATTTTAAGCTTCTGATTGGTATATAAAAATTATACAGACTTATTGGGTTCCCTGAATATTCAGATACATGCATGTGTTATACAATGTTCAAGTCATATTAAGTTTCTTTAAACATTTATCTTTCCTTATGGTAAAAAAAACTTCTGGAGTCCTTTCACTCACACGCATGCATGCACAAGTGCGCGCGCGTGCGCGCGCACACACACACACACACACACACACACACACACACACACGCAAATGAACACAGACATGCACACACGCAGACTATCCTTACCTATAGTCCACCTATGTTCACTTTAACCTTACCTCCAGTCCCTTCACACGCAGAGCTTACATCTCCCACATAGCCAGCCATCACTTAGGAACCACTGACAACACAACCTCACCCAGCCCTTCTCTTCCTTCACCTTCCTCCAGTTTCACCATTTATGAGATCAAGGTTTCAGATCTTTTTAAATCCCAAAGTGCTTCACTGATAGTATATAAAATTGTCCTCCAGTTAATTCCTTTGGCTATTACTTGGAAATTATTATACTTCATTATAAACAAATGCCTCTAAGGGTTAGAAAAATACGAGTGAGTGAATGAACCCAAAATAAATAACAAAAATAACGAGTCCTTTGTAAACATAAATTAATACCACTTACATCACTAATACTTAGTAAAAATAAAACAAATCAACAGCTGATTCAAAGCAGTTCACCACTGTATCCTCCTGGCTATATGCACAATCATTATGACATACCATATGTGTTTCCTCAAACAGTTTTCTTAATGTACAGAAAGATCAGATGATCTTTCGCTCCTGGTCCCATTTAAAGCCCAATGATTCAATTTATTTAAAAACACTTCAATTAAAACTGCAAAAACGAGAAAACCAAACTTCAATCTATAAGAACACACAATTTCACTAACTGGTATACACTACTGTTGTACAAATACGGTCTACACAGCAACACTGCCATGGTGTACCACCCAAGGGTACTCCCCTCTAGTGGCACAAATGTGTAACTTTTGGCAGATTAAAAAGATTTCTTACGTGGGGCAGTAGATGCAGAAGGGCGTCTCCACTCATTGTTCCTACAGCTAGCGCAACAAGGAACGTGAGAAGGAATTTGAAGCATCCTTGGTTGATGATGGGAACCAAAATCACACCCAGCAAGGAAAGCAGACTAATGACGGTGATCGAAATGATGCCACAGATCCACGCTGTAGGGAAACAGTCAGCATTAGTCAACAGCACAAAAGGAATGCTCTAAAGCTCAAACAAGATAAGTGAGTCAAGGAGACAAACCATCTTTACCACACATGAGGAAGCTTATGACATCACTGTGCTTCAAAGCAAAACAAAAACATGACATACAGCCAACAATATTGAAACAAAATGAAAATGAAGAGGCAGAAAACCTAAATAAAATACAAAAGGAACCTTGAAGCCAGTGACTTATACTAATAATAAATAAAGTGAAACCCCGTTCCTAGGACCCGAAGGCAGGTTTGAGGAGGCAGAAGAGGCAGCAGACCTGGAACCCAGGACAATGGTAACTGAGTTGGAGAAACAGAAAAAGAACAGGCTGACAACATACTCAAAGTGCTGAGAAACAAAGAGGAACTTTAAAAGTTACAAAGGAAACAAGTCATTCGTCACAAAAAAGGGCTCCCCAGTGGGGCTACCGGCAGATTTCTCATCAGAAACTTTGAAGGTTGGTCCTTGGCATATTGTGGAGAAACTTTACCTGTTTGTTTGTAAGGAACACTGGCTCTAATTTCCACGTAGGGTCTTTGGCTTTGCTATTGGGTCATTATGCTGGCCTCGTAGCATTTAGTGAACTACGTTTCTAGAGGCTGGATGGTGAGAGGAAGGAGAAACTGTGGCCTAATGGGAACAAAGTTTGAGCTCTGCGAGATGAAGAGTTGTAGACATAATGTTAGGAGTCTATTTGACACCAGTGTACTGTACACTTAATAATAACTAAGACCGCCGGGCAGTGGTGGGGCACGCTTTTAATCCCAGCACTCGGGAGGCAGAGGCAGGCAGATTTCTGAGTTCGAGGCCAGCTTGGTCTACAGAATGAGTTCCAGGACAGCCAGGGCTACACAGAGAAACCCTGTCTCGAAAAAACAAAAAACAAAACAAAACAAAAACAAACAAACAAAAAACTAAGACCAAATTGTTATAGTTCATTTTAACACTAAAAAAGGGAAGAAAAAAGTTCCCATTTTATTGGTTTAACTTTTAAAAATTGTGGTAAAACATCTAACACAAAATTAGTTATTTTAAAAAGTCAAAATTATACATGAGAGCTGGGATTCGCCCCAGAAGCACATGATCCCAGGGGACAGACAGGGCTGGCCACAGCAGGTCAGAGAAGGGATGGTGAGGACACCTGAGCCAGTTCTCTAACTCTTACGGATTCCTTCGTAAGATCATAGCGCCTTCAAAGGATTCTTAGCCAAGGGTTCTATACATCACTATTTTACTTATTAAAAAGGGGGCTACATACACAAAAGATGATAGGTAAGAAAAATTAAGTATAATTATGTCTAAAAGAAGAAATGTTAACAGTAAATTTAAATGACTATCTTGCAAGTGTGAGCTAATTACGATAAAGATGAAGACAACATTACGTAACTTCATAAAATTATCACAATTCACTTACACTTTCTTCAAGGCAACTAGACATAAGCGGTAAGATTAGTAATTTATCTACCATGAATTATCACATGTTTCTGCCAGTCCTAAGAAATAATAAAGTCAGGCAACTGGAGAGATGGTTCAGTGGTTAACGCACTTGCTGCTCTTGCAGAGGACCCGGGTTCAATCCCTAGCACCCACAGAGTGATTCACAACCATCTGGAACTCCAGTTCCAGGGGATTCAGTGTCTTCTCTGGCCTCTGAGGGCACAAGGCATGCACATGGTACAGACATATATGCAGGCAAAACATCGACACACATTAAAACAAACACACACACACACCTCAGAGACAGCCAGACCTCTTCTATAGTTGACAAGTACTCCTTGACAACTGTCTCATTTAGAACCAGTACAGCCACTTCTGTACACGTGACTCGAGTATAAACTTCCTCTTTCAATTGTTTTAACTTTTCAAAGATAATCTCAGTTCTCTACTACTATAAATTTGAGCATACATTGTTCTAGCAACTTAATCTTTTTTTAAGGGAAAAAGAAACCAAGTTTTTTGACCTATATTTAGCTTTGAATATACTGTATTTATTAGAGATATCTTTCCAGATAGTTTACTGATTTTTAGCTTACATAAGCTCCTACTTTTCTAAATACACCAGAGGAAAAAAGCAATGCAAAAAATTCCAATTTCTAATAAAATTATTGTGCTTTTCTAATCACAATTTATTTGGCATAAAACAAAGTATATATAACACAGCTGGAAAGGTATCTTTTTAGAAAACTCATACCTAGCAAGCAATATGCAAACTATTAAATACAACTAGCAAATGTTTTCTTTATTTGTACTCAAGATACCATGTGTAATAAAAAGAGCTAAGTGTCTGAAGCAAGCTTCACTTATTCCGCAAATTAGGTTGCTAGAAACGTTAAAGGTCTTCAAGCTTAGTTATTCACCAACTCCTTTCCTCATTACCAGGATAGAAAATGCATTCTTTTAAAAAGAAGCGCTCATCTGTGGAAACTTTCTAATTAACTTGGTGCAAAGCATGTGCAAGACGGCAGTTTTCTACACTGTTTCAGCATTTTAATTGGCAGAAAATGCTTAGCAGCCTATTCACAACCCCCCTTGGTAATTAAGCTAGGGTCAACTCTATGACTAAATGAGCCAATCTTGTGAAACAAACGATTTCTACCATGCACACTATTCAGGGTATTTGGTTTACAGCAGTCTTTGAACAAAGTTAATGAGGTAGTAGCTGAGTCACTATGGGAGATTTATATAAAACAAGTTAACCTTTCTTAATGGTGCAGCAGTCATTAAAAATAATTACTAGTGGGGCATTCTCTCCAACAATTATTAACATCTATCAGGACATAATTAATTCAAGCTGCATTTCTGACAATGCTAAAAACCACCTGCAAACAACTAATCAATATTCACTATTTGTAGCATACTTGTTTTCAAAACAATTTCCTCTAAGGATTTCAAATCGAATAAGCTGTAACTTCCTGTATTACTTGCTACATACCTGTCAACGGCTTTATTTCAATCTATAGATTATAGCAATATTACAACAGAGACAACGCTAATTAAAAAGCCCTAATCCACTACTGGCATGAAAACAATGAACTGAAGTATTTTTTAGGCTCCTTCAAAATAAAAGCACTGTTGGTTTACTTCAGAGGAGATGCCATGCTGCTTTCCACTCTCCCTATGCAGGAGCGCAGGTTTTACCCTCAAACAGCTTTAATCCCCTTTCGTGCTGGTGAGGAGGGCAGTCTCTCACCTCCCTACAAAGAACAATACTACATGTGGGGTCAAGAAAGAGGACAGCTAGTGTTTTTTCAACAATGAACATTTGAATTCAACTGTGGACTCACTGTCTCTAGCCCTCCTACCTGGGTGAAGACAGGATGAGGGGTTTCCTTTCCTTTCCACTCTGAGAGACAGTGTCTCACTATGTAGACCAGGCTGACTTTGGCAGAGTTACCTGTCTCTAACTTCTAAATTCTTTGACTGCAGGGCATGTAAGCCACACCCAGTTCTTATGACCACTCGTGAGAATATTGACAACTAATCAACACTTCGAGCCACAGTTATACCAATAGGTTTTTACGACTTTCTTCTTGGGTCTACAAGTCTGTCAATATGCTATTACATATTACTGTATCCACCTCCTCACTTTGCTCTCATTTACATTCTAATAAAGCATTAAGATCCAATTCAGTCAGGCGCAGGGACCACATGTAGCAGTAGAGAGTAGGGATTAGGATGATAAACACTACATGGAGAATCTACAGCTCACACTCTAACACTTCAAACTTGGCAGAGAAGAGCAAAGCCCTTCTATAAGCCTCACAAAATGGACAGACCAGAAAGTACCTATCTTGAGGAGTTAATAAATCAGAGTGAGGAACAGTAGTCGAACGTGTGGTCACAGGCTACATAGGAGACTGAAGCAGCATTACTAGAGCCCAAGTTCTAGGCAAGCCTGGGTAACAGTAAGCCACAATTCAACTCAAGAATGAGTGAGTGAATGAATGAATGTAATTTCTTTGCATAAACGCTCAATTTAATACATACTAAGGTCCAATAACAGTAGTCTATTATAATTAATTTATCTAGTCTAGGGTTATTTTCCCATTGGAAAAAAAAAATTAACCAGTAATAGAAATGAAGGCACTGAGAAGACTGACTTACCTTGTTAAGAGAATATCTCCTTTTATTTGCAGTATTCCAAGATGTAAGAACGATCTGTATCCCAAATAAAATTCTTACGTATGAGAACCAGGTACTTCTAAATGTGTCAACTTTGTCACTATGAAGTAAGCTGTGAAATAGTTCTGCCCCTCACCATGCTGGAATTCAGTTTTTATCCACATCCATAAATTGTATTTTATAAACTTCCATTACTATCCCCTGGGGCCGGTCAGAGCACCTTGGGTACTTCAACCTGAACTTTCTTCATTATTTTAAACTTTCAGTAATACTGCCATGGTTTTGCACACGGTTAAGTGGCTTACAGAAATTCCAAATTTTACAACAATTTATTGTCCCAATTACATATTCAATGAGCTTCAAGGAAGAATTTTAAATAAGCATCTTCCTAGAATATAACAGAAAGCATGTAGGCTAATATTAAACAACTTATTCAATCAACATGAATGCTTGTTCCTCATTCAAAGCTCTCTTTACTATATGTAGAGATAAAAGTTTTAGTCACTACCTTTATGTAACTGGGGCCCAAGAAAAACATATTAATCTAATTATTAAGATTCCCCCAAATCTCTACTGTTAGGGACTCATGTGACACCAAGGGAACTTTGTTAAGCTACAGATGAACAGTAAGTTAGTACAGAGTCTAACACCTGAGCTAAATCTCTGAAGGAACACAGATAGTAGAGCAGAATGAAAGAGAAACAGCATCATCAGCTGTCTGCTAAGCTCAGTAAGTTGAGAAGAGAAATGTAGGGATTCTGATGCAAAGACAGAAAGTATGTGAGAGGTACAGAAAGCCTGAGCACCAAGCAGAGCTAAGTTCTAACCATGAGTCCATACGGCACAGTACAGTTCACATGTGAAAAAGGAAACAGTATCAGAGATGCAATGGAATGTTCTTAAATAGTGTGAAGATATGGCAAACATCAAAGAGTTAATTCAGGTTCAGCTAAGTTCAGAAGGGAACAGTATAGGGATGAGCTGCCTACAAGTTTTATCAGGCAAACCTTAATGTTAAGTCTATGAATTGTGGGCAAGGTACTTAACATCCCTCTGGCTCAGTTTCTATGTGAAAAGAAAACAAACCACACACAAAAATTTAAAAATAAGAATCATAAAATTTCTCTTTCAGGATTATTACTGAAATTTAATGGGGTAAAAAAAGCATATAAAACATTCAACATATAAATACCCAAGTATGTTAAATATACAGATTGAAGCCTGAGATGCTGAGAGGAATAATATCACCTGCCCACAGGACTGCTGGGAGGAGTACATTAATTGAATTTAGAAGGATGCCTGGAATGTGTGTTTGTAATGTAAATAAACTAAAGTACTGATGTAATGTTAGCCATCACAAGTAAATACAACCTTCTATGCTGGAGGAGGCACTTAGATTTTAGAATATAAATCTAGTTTAAGTGCTAGAGACATCTTGCAAGGGGTAGGAGCATAGGCAAGAAGGTAATGAAGCTTTTCAACAATCAAAAAGAAAAACAAAAACGAGCTGACCACAAGCAAAGTTTATAACAGAGTGCATGGAGTTAGAAGAGACATATGATTAGACTCCTGACTATAGAAAAGCAAAGTGGGAAAGAAGAAAATCAGAGGGAAACAAAAACGTTCTAGCTTCTATCAAACAATGGGAGTGGTTCAGGTCCAAGAGGGCTACACATTTTCACATGGTGGAGTTTTAAATAAATGTCACGAGAGAAGCCATGTGAATATCACATGTGCTGTCTGGTCAACTGGATACTGTGACAGGATTCTCCCTGTCCAATCACATTTAAATATTAGGGCAGCAGGAGGCCTGTGATTGGACAGGGAAGGCCAAGATGGAGGCGGACATGAACCAACGTGGCTTTAACCAACCACAGGTAGTTATGATATCATAATGGTTAGAATATTGGGAAAATTCTTCTAATCTAGGTAGGCAGGCTTGTATGATTATTAATTGGCCTTGATATTATTGTGTGGGCATCTTGTGTGTTGAGAATTTATTGATATATAACTCTGACTGGTTAGCTATAAGCTTTAAGCGTTCTGATTTTACCGGGTTACCGGGTATTGTGATATCTAACCGAGAGGTTGGCGGTTCTATTTGGTTACTGGAATGTGGGACCGCTGACTACAGGGGTTCGTGGAAGTGATCAGCAAAGGGAACTTGGGAACTCTGGCCCCACGGGAGAGTTGGTAGGCAGAGAGACCGTGAGTTGAGATCACTCAGATGGAGCAGTATGGCCTGCTGGTGCCAGCACTAGCATGAAAATGTGCCAGCTCACTTATTTAATATTTCAGGAGTCAATGGGAAAGAGCAGCCAACCAGCCTAGGCACAATCTGAAAACGGTATTGGTGTCATCCAACCGACACAGGGAAGAGTAACCAGGATGAAGTTCACATGCCAACTGTGCGGCATGCCTGAGGCATCCATCCTTTAGCCCCTAGCTTCTCATTTTACTTCTTTAAAATCCAATCATCTTTGCTTTTCATGAAGCCTGAACCCTGCTAAAGATTAAATAATGTGATGTAAAATAACTTTAATCAGAGGTCCCATTTTATGACTCTTGTCAAAAAGATTTCTTTTTAATTTTCTTCTCTGTTTTCAGAAAACACTCCTCTATAGGGCCGAAAGAAATAAAATAAAAATACTAATAAGTCTCTTGGCTTCCTCCAATATCTTATATGGATATCTAAATCTGAATAGAACATTAAAATCTGACACTGAAATGAAACCAACAATTTAGTATTTCTGTTTAATATATAATTTAAGAGACAGTAGGAGTACTTAAGGAGGAAAAAATGTCTTTCTTACCTGATGCTCCTATATTTGCTTTATCTTCAGGAACCAGAGTTTTATCGTTATTTAAATCTTCAACTAAAAGTTTGTCAAAATGTTCAATACAAAGTCTGCTGTCGATCTGATAGAGCAATGCAGGGCAAAGGTATGTGAATAGATCAGGTGAGATGGGAGAGTTGGGACCAAGACCAAAGTGTTTTAACAACTGCGTGACGTTCAAACACTGCAAGGAAATGGATAAAACAAATCGAGTATAAGCAGGTTTTTAAGATTATACAGAACATGTTATTGTACAATTAAAATACTCTATCACTTGAAAATTACTGTAATACAAATACATAAGAATTGTACTTTCCATAGGAATTTATGCAAAAAATTAAAATAGGGAGACACTCTACTCGACTACTCGAGAATTTCGAGAGATCTTTTTCCTTTCCAACACATGAAAGATGACTCAACCATGTTCCCAAGAGTCATACAGGATCAGAAGGGCTCTCCCCTACCAAACTGCAGTATCAGTGACTCAAAATCCATTAGCACAGATATTTTTTCCTGCCAAAGGCATTCCAGAACAATGTTATATTGAATGCTGGGGCACATTTTAGCTCAGTAAGTTTGATCATCATAACAGCAAAATATTAACAATCCATTACACACACACACACACACACACACACACACACACACATTCCAAAAGACAAAACATAGTATAAATAAATTCTAGCCCAATGCGAGCTGAGGGAAACCAAGATGAGAAAGGGCATGAACTGGGGCTGTCCTCACTGCCAGGTCTTGGGTTTAATCCTGGCACAAAAAGGAAAAAAAAAAAGATTTATCCACTGACAATTTAGAGACAAAGCAGAAAGAAACCACCCAAGCTTAGATCTACCATGAAGTGAGCACTAATGTCTTATAGTAAGATATAGAATTGGACCATCTCTTTCCCTCTTGTATTTACCCAGTCTGGTTGCATGCTTCTTTATTGACATAGTACCTCATTTTATCAATAGCTCAAAATAACCATAAACACAAAATCAAAACCTACTCTCAAGTCTTAGTAACGGTGAAGTACCAGTCTACTTAAGCTGAAAACATTTTCAAAGTCTCCTGGGTGTCAGAGCATCAGAGCTGTGAGGACTGAGAGCATGGACTGAGAATGCAGACCTTGGGGTCTGATACACACAGTAAATGTGCATACCATTTTCATCTAGGGAAGGCGCTACAATCTTATCTACAATGATAAAAGTACACTTTAGAATCTCACTAAGACTTTAATATATTTTATTGTTAAAACCACTGTTTATGACTGCTGGAAACAAGTGTCTGATGACTTAGCCAGAGAAGAAATGGTCTGAATTTACTCAGATGCACATTAACCGTAAAGCAGTAATATAAACAAGACATGTCTACTTCTCATGTTTGGATGGTGCTGCTTACTATTCATAGAAACATACATAAAACAAACATTTCTAAATTTTCATGAGATTGTTAAGAAATCATAATGAAAAATAGTATTGATAACAAAAAAGAAATACACTTTTAAAAAACGGAGGACAAAAGTATGAAGACTTAGAAGAAAAGCAAGAGTGCTCCTGTAGTCCTGGGATTTCCAATCATTATGTATTTTTGCATTCTCCCAGGTCTGTGAAGGGTCTCATTAAAGACTGGTATCACAATAGGCCTTATCAAAAAGTAATACAGAAGAGAAGTCCAATGCATTCACAAAAATTTAAAAGCTAAAACAATGACTGGGACGTGCTAACTTCTTTTAAAAAATTAATAATTATGCAAGAGAAGTTAGCTATTTCTGAGAAGACCAGGTTGAACAAGAGCAAACATGTTTTAATTTTCTGATATTTAGAAGCCAGCTATAGTATTAACAGTGAGAACTGTTACTGGAGAGTCAGAATTCATAAAACATAGTAAATTGAATTAAAGGATGTATTATCAAACAATACTTAGACTAGGTTTGAGGAACCCAAATTTGAGAATAAATAAAACCTTGATTAAAAATTTCCAACCTTGACTTTGATCCCTTAATCCTGTTACCTGATATTCCCAGGTATACACACTGCTGAGTTGTGATGTGACTACTCTATGGTCAGCCTTACCCTCATGTAAACTGCTCCACACCTACCTAAAAACTACCCAGTAGCCACCACAGACACCACTGCATACCACATTTTATACATACTTCATGTTGGCGGTCATCTTCATTGTGGTCTTTGTGGCTAGGAGTGGAATAAATGGCACTTTTTTTAACATGTGGTGCTTCTCGCTTTCTAGTATGTCGAAGTTCACCTTCATTATCAGGATCAAGTTCTTGGTGTCCATGGCCAAGCTCATGACCAGTGTGCTCGGGAAGATGTGCATGAGGATGGCCCGGGCTATGGACACGGTCAAGTTTGTGAACCCGATTATGCTCATACTGTTCACCGTGGTCATGGTTGGGGAGGAAACCTGGCGTGTTAACTTCAGAGTTTTCTTTCTTCCTCTTCCCCTTTTCCTTCCTCCTGACCTTCACTGACTTCACTTCAGGTTGTTCTTGTGTTTTATTGGTCTCTGTTGAAGGGCCGTGACCAGGCTCCCCATGCTCACTGTGAGCGATGGAGTCATTATGAACCCGACGAGTTGTGTTATGATCCAGGTGATGATGCAAACGGTGGCGGTGATGGAAGCGGTGATTGCGGTCATGCAGGTGTTTATCTTCAGGTTTGACGGGAACTTCAGCTGCCTCTTTCTCTGGATCACATCTGTGGTTTCTTTTTGATGTTAGACTGGTTGTAGTATGGTTTTCTGCATTTAAATGATTGTGAAAATGCTGGTGGTTATGTGAATGGAAATGTTTTCCCTCTTGAACTGCCAGAATGTCTAAGTGAGAAACATGATCATGGCCAAGGTCCTCATGATTAATCTCAACGACTTTGATCTCTCCAAGGCCCAGGTTTGTTAAAAGTTTCTCCAGACCAAAAAATGATAATCTTCCATTTTCACCGTAACGGTCAAAAAGTTTTTCAATATAGTACTTTTTTTCATTTTCAGCATCCTGCACTGAAAATTTGCTTGACTCTGACTCTGTCATCCCCCGATGATGTCTGTGAAGCTCCTCAGGGCCATGGTCATGGTCTTCATGGCAGTGGTTGCAATGATGGAAAATAAATGTCAGCAAACAGATGAGGCAAAATTTTGTGTGTATATGCACCTTCATTTCTACTTTTCCTAAAGGGATTTAAAAAGACAGGTGATAAGTTTATGCCTACATATATTCAAGATAATAAAATTTATTTTGCAATTGCCAATCCATTAACCAAGTATTTTATCCCATTTTCTTCATGACTATAGTCATTCTTTGACCAATACCCTCTATGAAAAATTGCTCCTTTTATTTAATTGTATTAGTGTACAGCCCTTTTAATTAATACAAACTTATCAAGACACAGGACTATTTTGACTACTTTTAAAACGCCGAAGACTCCATATACACTGAAAAGAGAAAACTGGTGTCACTGACTTCATTAAAATTAAGGATTTCTGTTCCGAGGGCATCTCTGGAAATTAAAAACAAACAAACAAACAAACAAACAAACAAGTCATAGGTGTGTGTGATTCTGAGAGGAAGTGGAGAAGAGGGATAAATAAAATCAAAATGCACTGGATGAGATTCTCAAAGAGTTAACAAAATTATTTTTTATTAGCATCTTTTAAAAAAGCAAACCATGCACTAGGAGATGATTACCATGAGCAGATAGGAGCAGAAAGATACATACTGTATCATGTATAGGTGATTTAAAACATGCCAAAATTAGTGCTGGGTGGTGGTGGCCACTTCTTTTATTCCAAGCACCCAGGAGGCAGAAGCTCTGTGACTTTGAGGCCTTACCAGTCTACAGAGCTAGTTCCAGAACAACCAGCACTTAATAGAGAAACCCTATCTCAGAAAGCTAAAAATACAAAACTTTCCTTTTTGAGATGAACATGTGTAGCTAGACAGAGCAGAGAAGATTACACTCTGGAGCAGCTCACATTTGAGGAAGGAAATAAGAGAACCAGCAGTGGAAGGAGCACACACATTCGAGTTTACAGGATTTTATCTCTCAAAAAGAGATGCGAGAAGATGCTCTGATGCATTCTTACAAAACTGTTAACGTCTATTAATGTAGGAACATGCTCACTGTTTTCCTGTGTACTATATATCCTGACCCAGTGGTAGTTGTGGAGTAGCATCAGTAACATCAAGATCATCTTGGAGTTAGAAGTAGAAGTTATCACACCCTACTGAGATTTGGTACATCAATATCTTGGTTATGGGCAAACAATGTTTTAGTCCAGTTTTTCTACGGAGTCTGATATAAACTAAAGTTTGAGGACTAATAATTTATACCAATAAATTCTCAAACACTCCTAGATACTGAAGTCAACCAAAGGTTATAATTATCTGAATATATCAGGCTGGATTATCTATGACACATAGGAGTTAAGAACTTTTACAATCTACAAATTGTACTTAATTCCGAAGCTACGATGAGATTTGACTTTTAATCCAAACACTTCAATTTCTTAGTCTCATTGATAAAATCACCATTAAAAATTGTTTAATTTAGTGCTGTGACTAGAAGTCAAGGGACACCAAAGAGCTGGAAACCACCAGAAGCAAGGACAAGGAGGATTCTCCCTTAAATTTTTCTGAAAGCCTGTGTCTGACACCTGGGTTTCAGACTTACTTAGCCTCCAGGGATGTAGGACATTAAAGCACTGTTGATTAAATCATGAATTTGAGACATTCTGTTACAGAAACCTTAGAAAATTATATAAGGACTCACTGAAAATTAGCAAGATCAGGATGTCAACAACTCTGGGTATCTGACTACATCTAAGCAATAATAACCAATAGTGCATTAAAGAAAATGCCATACAATTTAGAATTAAAGTTAAATATTCCATGAAAAGAAGGGATAGAATGTCAAATTCTCAAACACAAAAGGATGAGCAGCAGAGATGTTGTGGTAGTGGGCATGCTAATCAAAGCAACAGGCTCCCTGGTTTGTGTGTCCTCTTTGCTAGCTAAGTCAAAACAAATCTTTCCATTTATTTCATATAGTTTTTCCTCACCTAGACATTTTAATGTTCAAATGAGAAAGAATTCTGAGCAAACAGTAACCTACGGAGCCCAATGAAGACACTAGTTACTTTTAACCATATGGATTTTGTCTTTATTTTATAAGCAAAGAAATGGTCAAGAGAATAATTCAGAGATAAATTGTTTGGCCTGGATAAAATCAAATTAATTTTACTTGTACACAAATGAAAATGAAAGGCCATGAATGATTTCAGCAATCATTATTAAGCAGAAGATTCCCATTCCTCTCTGTCCCTAACACTCCCTGTGGGTACCTCATGCTTCCACTGAGATGCTAGCGTAAGGTGATGGTCTGCGTTTATCCATTCATCTGATACACAAATGTCACAAGGTTTCCTCAGTGCTCATTTTCTCACTGTTCACTGAATAGGAACAGTGGTAGTAAGTGTATATTAGAAAATACCAAATGAATGATGCCTATGCATAGTATACATGAGATTTATGTTGACACCTATCACTATTCTTTACAATTGTGTAAAGAATTCAATAAATTGCAAGGATTCTAATCCCAAGTCTCTTAATTACTACATTCAAGAGAGAATAACAGGTATGTAAGAACATACCCAGGAGCAACTTCAGTACTATGGCTGCAAATGTGTTTGAAGCACTCATTTGACCAAGAAGCTCTGCAGAGACCCTTTCCCAAAAGGAATTAGCAAATTCTTTTCTGTCTCACAACAGTCTATGACTATTTCAGGTGTAAGGGCTTCTCTGCTCTGGTTATTCAGAAACATTAACCTTCCATGGATGGATGCTTGCTCAGACAATGGGAAGAGACAAAAAAGAAAACACCAGGTTGAGAAATCCATCCTCACAGCTGTGGAAGTGGATGCTGTACTCATCAACTTCTCTTCTTTTCAACCTGGAAACAGCAACCAGCCTCAACATGGAGGCTGGGAAAGTCAGCTGCACCTATAATTTATGGAAGTTCCTAAGCATTCCATGGAAGTTGAGAATCTTTTAACTCCCAAAGAGCATCTATAGGGTAGAAAAAAGAATGTAGGAAATGTCAGACAAGCTCATGTACTACTCCACCTTAAACATACAAGTCCACCTTCAGAGGACTTGGCTGTACATTAAAGAATTATTCCATTAGGTCTCTGTTTTAGAGTTCCTCAGGGTTTATATGTTCAGAGTATTAATTTTATAATTAAGGATAGTTTTTAGCTGGCAAGACTTCTGCTAGCTCTGCAGACATACATAATTCTACTGCACAAGACAGTATATAATCCTACTCCACCAGAAATGGAAGGATGAGCTCTGGCAATAAATTACTTAGCAGCTGTCACCATAAATTTGTGTTCATGTTTCACTGTTGATTTGGCATACAACATCACAGTCCAAAGTTTAAATATTTCACCCTGTACAATTTCTAATTAAGAAGGTTAATTTCTAATGAGGCAATTTTTATGCACATTTCTTCTTTGGAAGCTCATTAATGTCCTCGTCATGTACTTACTATTCAAACTCTACGGTACAGCTGTGGTCACACTTACTAGGCTAGATCCTAACGCTGGATCATTATTAAGTTATCTTTTTACCTGGGTCCTGGACACATGAGTGTTTTTCACTTCATGAGAACAGCTGACTTTTACGCTTAGCCATGGATACTTCCCTACAAGAGTTGTCATTCAACCAATGCTTATGCTTTAATGACTGTCCAAAGAATATAGACTTCAACTCTGAATCAAAAACAAACAAAAAAGAAACAAAACAAAAAATTAGAAACCGTTTGCACAGATGAAGTTTTTTAAATTTTATCTTGAAATAGTTTAAAATTCTGCAGTTGTAAAGACAGCCGCTCTATTCCCACAGAACCTTCCAGTCAGCTTTCCCCAGTGCTCTTACGTAATCTCAAGCCCTGTTCAAAACCAAGAGACTGACATGATTAAATGTTAAAGCTATAGAAAACACTTGACTGTCACCACGTTTTACATGTACTCTTACAAAAAAAGTACAGAAAAATAACCAAAAACACTTTAAATCAGAGAAAGAAAAGATATTATTTGTCTCGCTTGACAGAACACATTGTTGGTAAGAGAAAATCTACCCAGACCCTTACAGAAAACAAAGCTGGGTGCTCAGGTCAGCCGCCCCGCACCACAAGCTGGGTGCTC
>JADRCH010000006.1:1491469-1520313 GCA_019843965.1 Rhynchomys soricoides | reverse complement strand
GCCCCGCACCACAAGCTGGGTGCTCAGGTCAGCCGCCCCGCACCACAGCTGGGTGCTCAGGTCAGCCGCCCCGCACCACAGCTGAAAGGACACGGGCAGATCGGGCAGACCCTGGGCAGACCCTGGGCAGACACACTCAAGTGCCTTGTGTTTCCGGCTGTTCTTTCTCACCGTAAACAACAACGTTGACTGGCCTGACTTACCCAGTTTACAACGCAAACATGAATCAATATACACACAATAAAGATGATTCTTGTCAATTTACAGAAAAAGAAAGTTTGAGACATTTGATAAGACATTCCGCCATAAAGGCTTACAAAATTGTTCAATTATGATTCTATTGAGGTTTTTTTTTTTTTCTTTTTAAATTATATAATGTCAAGTTATAGACTTCAACTTTTCAGGCAAATAGTGCACAGCACCTTATACGCTAATTGCTATTATTACAAACTTTCTGATAGATATTTTACACATATCTGATAGATATTTTATTCTATACAAATACATGTAAATGTATAAAATTAAAGATAAAATGCCATGGAGAATTGTTAACCCTGAAGGTATATCCTCCAATTAAGGTGAGATTTCAAGACTGCAGCACTGACCTCACCGGACAGTCAGGGCCTCTTTCTACCATATGATTGTATTTCATATACCATAACCAGAATGTACATGGGACACTAGGAAAGTGGCTCATCTAATACACGATAAAAACTATTTTAAAGGGAAAATAAATCATCTAATAACATTTAGCCAATATAAACAATAGAAGCAAAAAACAAAGCCATTCAGTTAGATACTAATGTGACTGACATAGGAAAAAAATACTAGTAAATATTAAAATCCTATTTCCAGCACTAGGTTTTGAGAAAGGGCAATCACCTGGATATAAACTCTATATGTCACCCAATTATTTCATTTTTAAAAATTTTAAAAATTAAAAATTAAAAAGGGGTACCTCACCCCAGTTCTCTCTCATAGACACACATGTAATAAATACTAACAGGAAAGTATTATAAGTTCATTATGCTAACTCTTTACATGTTCTCAGTTGTTATTTTGAAAGGCAAGGAGGTAGAAATTCAAAGAGAAACTACTAAACTGCTCAGCTAGGATTCTATAAGTATGGAATACTGTTAGTAAACATATGAAAATCCCTTCACAAAATGAACCCACAGTTCAAAATTTTTAAAATGCACATTTTACAAGTTTTCATCATAGCACATCTTCAGGAAAACAGAAGTAGGTTCCTTCTTTTGATCAAAACAGTATGACAGAAAAGGTGAGGTGTGGGAGTGAGTCAGCTTGTGTAAGGATCAGCCAAGGAGTCAGGTCTGTTAGAAGGGCCAGCAAGACAGAAAAAAATGCTTCTGCAAAAGCCTGTTTACCTGTTAGACTCTCACAACCTGTAAGAGAGCTGGCTCTGCAAAGCTGTCCTGACTTCTATACATGTACTGTGCACCAGGTGCCTACACCTACACACACACACACCTCCATGTACATATAAAAGTAAATTTATAATTAAAAATTTTGTTAAAGATTTGTTAAAGACTAGACTGCCTTCTTAGTTATGAGTCCTTAAGTAAATAATAACATCTTTAATTTCTTACCACTTATAACATGGGGCTATTGACCTTTGTTTGTTTTTTAGTTAACCAAGAACAAAAAAATAAATAAAAATTCATACAACATTTTTAAGTGGTAAAGGCTTATGTTTTTATCTTCCTATGTTGCGTTATTTACATGTTCCTTATGTGCAAGTCATTGACAGAAGTATTACTTGGAGTTCGTCCTCATTTCTGGTGTACTCACTAGATGCATCATCTTATACAGTTTACCACTTCACTGCCACTGACTGTCCTTGGCAAAATGAAGTCGATAACATCTATGCTTATCTACCAAGAGAACTAACTAATGCAGGCAAAACTGCTCTGGAAAGCAATCAGGTCTACCAGTGTAAGACATTACCAATATAAGATGTGATATGGTTAATGTTTGACTTAAAATTATACAAAGTATAAAACTGGTGAGAAAGACCCTTTGTAATGGCTTAAAAGAATGTTATCAAAATGCTTGCTATATATAAGGGCACAAGCAGGGCCAACTAGCACAGCCAAGAGGTATGAGGATCATCCAACATCTGCAGCAGTAGGAGGAACTCATCCAAACACTGGAGTTATTTAAGGGTACGGCAGTACAGTATGGAGCTAGCTCTCAGAAGGAAACAGAACCCTCCAGCAGGGCAATGGTTTCTTTCTGTAACCCCAAGTGACCAGCTATCTAACTTCCCAAAGCCATGTTCACAGTTTAGAATGCCAATAAACGTTTCAATAACTAAGTTAAACACAGTAAGGCAATCTCTTAATCTTTCCAAGAGACTCATTCACATGACAATGGTAGATGTGTTCACTGAACACGAGTATAATTCAGTGTTTGACTTCTCTATAACTTAAAAAATAGACTATAAACATCTATAAGGGAGTATAAGATACTCCCTTAAACAACACATCCAACAAAACTGCAGTAAACAGCACATTACCCCAATATTGTATTCTCGTATTCACTAATATACAAACATTTACTTTCTTATTAAATATCTGTACACCTACTTTTATTTCTACACTTTGATCTCATTACAGGCATCCTGAAGCATACTGAAGGAAGATAACATTCACTTTTGCTAGTTTTTTCTACTTATGGATACAAGGAATACCTGAAATGATCTAAAGCTCCCTGGCTGAGATGCTTTCCAGACAGTAATTATTGAAATACCTTTAAAGCTCCTGAAATGTATGGCTTTTTTTGCTCTTTAGTAACGGCTTCGACTCCTTTTTATTTATTTTTTTTATTTTTTTATTTTTGGTTTTTTTGAGACAGGGTTTCCCTGGGTAGCCCTGGCTGTTCTGGAGCTCACTCTGTAGACCAGGCATCTGCCTGTCTCTGCTTCCCAAGTGCTGGGATTAAAGGCATGCGCCACCACTGCCCAAACATTAAAAAGTTATCAGGCAATATACTCTAAAAAAAGGTTTACAGGAAAAGAATACTTCTATGTGTGTGTATAAAATATATCTTATATATAATGTATATATTATATGTACCATATATGCATACATAAAATATATAATATAAACTGTAATATGTACTATATATTTGTGTATATATTTAGCAGTATATATGTATATATACTCATTCACATACCACATACAATATATGCTACATACTTTATATATACTGTTAAAATTAAATGAGGCTTTACAATTATGTAAAATACAATTCTATTATGTTGTTTTACTGATCTCATTTTATAACATAGGAAGAAACCACTAAGGCATCTACCTGATCTTTCACCAGCCTCCTTCATAAAGAAATTATGTGTCCAACATAGCTCATAGTGCACAGTGTATGTCTTCACATGTAAGGGAATCTTCAGTAGGGAGTATTTAGAGCTAACAGATCCATAGTTGTATACAACTATGAGTTGCTGAATGAAGAGAGGAAAGGCAAAACAGGAGATAGGAGGAATGGAAACAGAGGCAAAAAGAAGGCATAAAAACAAAGATAATGTATTTTCTGCTCTAAAGAAGTTACAAGGAATGCTGGGCAGTGATGGCGCACGCCTTTAATCCCAGCACTCGGGAGGGAGAGACAGGTGGATTTCTGAGTTCGAGGCCAGCCTGGTCTACAGAGTGAGTTCCAGGACAGCCAGGGCTACACAGAGAAACCCTGCCTCGAAAAACCAAAAAAAAAAAAAAGAAGTTACAAGGAAGTCACATTCAACTGCTGCATTAGGGAAGAGACTAGGAGAATGTAGAAACCTGTGGTGGTGATAGGTGAGGACTCCTCCCAGGCCTCCAGGGCATGCCAGCTCACATTCCACCTCCAAACATAATAAAGGTGCTATTTCTCCTGTAGAGAATGCAAAAGGAGTCCTCAAAGCTTCTCAACTAGCATGAGTTATCATCTGAACAAATGCTTTACTAATCAAGTATTTTACCAGGAAATACTGAAGAGCAACAAGCAGAATGATGATGGAGTATTAAGAGTGGATCCAAGAGTTGGAAGACTTATACTCACAATAAGGCTGCAAAGTGTGTGCCTGCTGCTCCCACATCTTACTTGGTGACACACCTTATAGTCTGCAACCATGGATGATAGACATGAATGAGCAAGCCACATCCAAAGACGGTTCACAAAAGATTTGTCTCATTACTGCCCCCATTTAGCTCACATAAAAACACACACCCCAGAAAGTGAATTAGAAACTAATTCAGGAGAAAATACTATTTTTATAAGTCAACATTTACCAAATATGTGACAGTGAATTCATAAATACTCTGGATTTGTTAAAAGTCCCATCTGAAATGTCGTTAAGACATCACAGCCTAGCAAGATATAGATCTTTACTACCTGACTGCAACAGAGATTTTCTAACTCTCATACTGAAAATCAACCTGAACCCTAAATTGATCACTGAAAAGTCTCAGATGGATAAGAATGAAGACTGGTCTCTGCTACAGTTCTTAGCAATTCTTTTAACACAAGGGGGTCAATATGGATGCTCCCTGCAACATTCTGATTCAGGTCTCATCCTTAAAAGCTTTTTTGTAATGAGCTGGCTCTCACTAAAAGTTAAATGTAAATTAGAGACAAAATTGTAGCTGTTGAAATGTTAATTCAAGGACGATTAGTTGATTTTCCCTTTCTTTCAATAGCAAAGTATCTTTTAAAGGGATTATAAAGTGTAATTATAAAATCTTCTATTAACTTTTAGATAACCAACAAACAAAAAAACAAAAACAAAAAAATAGAAAAACCACCACAAAAAGAAGAAAAAAGAAAAAAGAAAAAAAAAAAAAAAAAAGGGAAAAAGCCTAAGTGGTTATCTGTGCATCTGAGTAAACCTGTAGCTACTGCTAGAGTCCTATTAGAACATTTTTTAACAGTAACAAGTTCATTAGGCATCCAGTCCCTGCATCTGGGTAGCCTGCAATCCTGAGTAGGTCCTACTAAAAATAATTATGAAAACACCAATCTATATTGTTATGTGAGAGTAATGGTTGTATTCTAACATTTTTTAACACTACAGATGACCCAGAATGAGCTGGGAATGAGCTCAGTAACCTTGCTGTCATTTAAACTTTCTCATTTCAGTTGTATATTGCTTTAGATCTATTGAACACACTTTTAACTGAGAATTAACATAGTTTCTTTTTTTCTTTTTTTTTTTTTTTTTTTTTTTTGTTTTTCGAGACAGGGTTTGTGTAGCCCTGGCTGTCCTGGAACTCACTCTGTAGGCCAGGCTGGCTTCGAACTCAGAAATCCGCCTGCCTCTGCCTCCCCAGTGCTGGGACTAAAGGCGTGCGCCACCAATGCCCAGCTAACATATTTTCTTATTTCAGAAAAATCTAAGCATGACTGTGGCCCAACCACAGATCTTATAAAAATAAATATTTTGGAAAACTGGTAACTGGCAATATCTGAAACCATAAAGGTGAAGAAATCTCATGGTAATAATAAGAACCTAGAGACTTTCTTTTTTCAAAACTAATTTTTAAAACAAAGTCATCATGTGAATTTGACATTTTCAAAGTTTATTATCAGCACAACATAAAGTTACATGGGACAAGTTAAGCCAGAAAGTTTATCACCCTTTTCAAGACAAGAAGCCCATATTAAATAAAGAAAACTGTTCATATACATAAAGCTAACTTTAAACACTTACTAATTTTAACAAATTTCTTTTGCAATTAAAAACAAAAATAGCCTACATATTCTTTTGGAAGGTACCTTGATTCTCTGTCTATCCAATTTTCCCCCCATATTTGAAAATTGGGGACTAATCACAATCAGTTTTAAAAAGAGATACACATTCTTATTGGCAGCAGTGATCAGCTAGTGGAAAGCCATAGGTCTACCGGAATGCAGTCTTATTTTAGTATTAAGGACAGGCGCCAAGAAACTTCAAAGTAAATCAAACACTAGGGGGCAGCAAACTGTTGAGGATTGTACCAGGCAATCAACTCAAAGATAGACACAAAGACCAAGATAGAGAATATGAGACTGTATTCACTCATTTTGCTGTAGGGTTAGAGTGAGAACCCAGGAAGTGAGTGTGGAAATTAGTTCATCTGCGAAGAAGCAACCCCAGCCTTTTGTGAATTACACTATAATGAAAGGTGGCTTAAAATTAAATCACTGTGATAAAAAGCTGCTTTGATTGCCTCCACTTCTCTTCCAGTTTCAGTTGTCTACTTTATCTAATATTGCTTTGAAGTATTTGTGACAATGTCCTTTGAAACAAAGCTCAGCACTTCCAGCCCCGAGGCAGGCACTACACTGATGACTAGTATTTTTATCCACATGATTTTAAGTCAATGCTGAGTTTGAACCTGATAGACAAGCTACCTACCTACCTATGCCCAGTCGCTGAATGTGTCATGGCACAGGGATGCTTTGTGACAAAAAAGCTGTGGGATATAGGCTTCAAAAATCTGGCTTTATGAAGAAACCAAAACATGCACAGTAAGTACAGAATAGAAGTGGGAAAAAAGGCAAGTCTACAGTTATCAGTTAATACAAATGAGTTATGGATTTAAAAGGCATATCCTCTCAAAGGCCTAAGGAGTAGAAACCATTAACAAAAAGAGTAAATTCAATTATTACAGAAAAGTTTGGATGTAGAAAAGGTTAGAATAGCTATTTGGTTCATTATTATTAAAGGCCGTATTAAACTCCTGAAATAGGTTTTATAATCCAGTCCAAAGCAACCTGCAACGGTAACCAAATTAGTTAATAGTATATCCAGTTTTTGAATCTTTAACCTCACTCCCAATAAATTCATCCCAATACTGCTCAATACCCAGGGTTCTGCAGGGGAAAGGGGAATACAATCTAAATTTCTTTAATTAAGAACAAATGTTCAGCTCAGCTGTTGAATAATTTCCCTTGGGGAGGAAAATATATATACACACACATCTTCTCCATCTATCACTTAGGTTTCCTAGAGCGATGCTTGCATGCTAAACATTAGGTCTCCTCAAAATACTTCAAACCAGGGTTGAAAATCTGGTGATAGCCAAAGGTGACTCCAAAGACTGAGGAACGTGGATCCTGAGTTCCAGACACACAAAAGCTACATAGGGAAAGCATCAAGAAAAACCAAAAGTCTAGACAAAAAATGTGGGAGGAGGACGGTAGTTTACAAGCTATCAAGGGACTATAGGCTGTAAAAGGAAGACCTAATGGAGGCAGCACCTCGTAATAAAATCTGAAATACTAGCAAATCTACAAGGTTCTGGGAACTAACATGCAGCAATTGTGTCTGGATAGGTCTCAGTCAAACTCCAACTTCAGGGAAAAGGTTGTAAAATTACCTTCAGTATAAGTACACTGGCTTATACAAAATAAAAGTTCAATTCATGTTTAGAATTGGGCCCTAATCCAAGAAACTCTCCATTAGTTAATATATCCAAGTATCTCCCAATTCACAAACAAAAGCTGGAAATACTTCTGGTCCTGAACCTTTCACATAAAGGGTATTCATTCACCTGCATAGCTCAAGATACACATACATTAGCATGAACATATCCATACACAAGTACAGTATTTGCAGTACTAACGATTAAGCCTAGATTTGTGCAAACCCTAGGCAAGTTTCCTATCACTGGGCTATTTCAGGTAACTTTTAAGACAAGCTCCAGGACTCGAACTTGCCAACTTCCTTCCTCAGTCCAAACAGCTGGGTTTATAGTCTGTGCCTTTAGGTTATCACATGAGAAATAGTCTTTTCTACCTCTTTTACAGTAGCACCAAAACCGTTCATTCTTGCACATGGGTTCCCAGACATGATTAGTTAATAGAATTCAGTTTTGTCAATTTGGGGAGATTAAAACCACTGAAATTTAGTTACTTTCTAGTAAAGAAGTAACTTCTGGAATACAGGCCAAAATTACAGTAATACAAAACACTTAAAACAAGTCCTTAAGTATAATATTTAGTTCTTGCTAGTTTGAAGTTAGTCATTATTAGGCAGGCCAGTACCATTGCTATTTAATACTTTTTTTTTTTTTGGTTTTTCGAGATAGGGTTTCTCTGTGTAGTCCTGGCTGTCCTGGAACTCAACTCTGTAGACCAGGCTAGCCTCGAACTCAGAAATCCACCTGCCTCTGCCTCCCGAGTGCTAGGATTAAAGGCGTGCGCCACCACTGCCCGGCATTTAATACTTTATTAAAGTATGGATTACTCCATCAAATCCACGTAGTTTCCCGTTCCCATAACTGTTTCAAAGTAAGTGAACAACTATAGATATGTACCCTGACCTAAGTCACAATCTTTAGTGTAGAAAACACAAATGTTTAAAATGCCCACCAGCACATTTTATTTCCTTCACAGCATTTATCACTGCCTTGTCTTTCTTCCTAGTGTAATGTCCAATGCACACAGGAAGTGGGATGTGGGGGATGGATTCCCAAGGTCCAGGAGAAATGACTCACAAGGTACTCAAATACTTGTAGACTAGGGGAATCCTAACATTACTCTGTACACAGCACTTTCGCTGTTTAGGCTTCTCAAACTGCACTGTTACATTTCTAAGGCTCCAGCTATTGTATTACTTTTTCTTAATTATCATTAGATACATATCAAAAAAGAAAACATACAAGAATCCTGTCACCCGCCTAGTTACCGCACTTAACAATGGAGACATAAATGTAAGTTCTAGAAGACGGTAGGTAGGTTGTACTGTCTTTTAACTCATGCTTTGTGTCACTTGGAGCAGACACTTGGGTGAAGTACCCTTCCAAATCGGTGGCGGGGCGTCCTGCGGTGAGATTTCTTCCACGTGCCCAGCTCCTTAAACTCGGCCCATGTGGACAGGCAGGCTCCCACGTGAACGCTCTTCTCAGAAGTCGCAGGAAGCCCTTCCACGTCACGCCACCCGACGCCTCGCCAGGCTGGGGAGTTCCGAAGACCCCCCAAGGGAGGAGAGAGGCGTGGAGCGGATGCGGACCCCGCGGCGGGCCGGCCACTTCCCTCCGCTCTCAACCGCGCCCACGCCGCCCAGCACCCCGGTGCCCGGGAACAAAGCCCGCGGCCGCGCCACAGTCGCCCCACCACCGGGCTCGGGGACCAGTGGACTGGGCCACGGCTCCCGCGCGCCCCATCGAGCCTTTTCGGTTGGCCCGGAGGTGAGCGGCCGCCGTCCGTTACCCCCCGCAGACGAGCCCCTGGGACCTGTCTCGGGTCCCGGGTCCCCGTAAGGCGGTCGCGGGAAGCCCGCGCAGCCTTCAACCGGCGCCGCTCGCCCCGCGGCCCCAGCAGGCCGAGGGGCGCGGGTCCCCACTGCCGCCGCGGCGCACTCGGCTGGCCCCAGCCCCAGGCGCCGCTCTCCTGCTCGCCGCCGCCGCCTGCAGCAGCTGCGAACACCCGCGCCCCAGCCCGGAGGCCCCGGTGCCAGCCCCAGCCCGGCCGCCCGGCCTCCCCTGCCGTCCCGGGACTCCCAGGCTCCGCCGCGCACGGGGCCGGTTCTGGGGGAGGGAATGTAAACAAATCGGGGTTTTATAGTTACCTCACACTCGAGTGCCGTGTGCATCTCCTCTCCGCTCGGTACCAAACCCCGGCAGCACCCAGTCGTGTATTCTCCAAAGCCGCCTGCGCTATCTGCGTCGCGGAGCCTAGCGCGCGAGCCGGCGCTCTACGCCGGCGGCGCACTCAGCCAGCTCTGGCGCCCTGCGCAGCCGCACCCTGGCCGCCTCAGCGCTACGCCAGCGGCGCACCCGGCCCGCTCGGGCGCCCTGCGCAGCCGCATCTCGGCCTGATCAGCACTACGCTGGCGGCGCACCCGCTGCCCCCAGCCATTCACTTTGCTGACGCGCCTGGCGTAGGGGAACCCTGGTACCCGCAGAAGCTAGCTACACCGACAGGCGGAACTGGAAGAAATTAGATCTACGCAAATTGCGGAGCACTGTAGCTCCGCGCTAGTTTTGTTCTGAGAAAGGACTCCTTGGGGGAAGAGTTGGGGCGGCTTCTAACGCATGCGTGGAGCGGCCTTGGTCTCCTCGCCTAGCCTCACATGTCCGTTGCTGAGGCCTTGGGCTAGCGGATGAGACGTAGAAGCCCGGAGAGCGAGCGTCCTAGGCCAGAGTTTCGGAGAGATCAATTAGGATTGCTGATTTGTACGCGGGTTAGACATCTATATTAAATTAACTCCGCCCCTCTCTAGCCCAGCAACTGTGCCAGTCTCTGGGCAAAACTAAACTTTAGTGCTATGTGCAAAGTGTTTTGCATAACTCCCCCCACCGCACCCCCATTTAAAGAGCACTTACAGTGGGTCTTCCCAAACAGAAAGGTATGGAGTTTAAAAAGTGTCACGTAATTCTGGTAGCTTTGGGTACCCATCCAAGGACTTCCCACCACCTTAACTACTGGAACAATTTTACACCCAAAGGCAAGACCTCGATCTGCCCGGCAACACTAGTGGATTCATGCCTTCATCCTGCCGGTTCTTGCATCCCTTTGCTCACACCGCCATTCTCAATGGCCTCCTCCCCTCTTAAGCAACTAACAACCCGCAATTTTCTTAAAAGGAAGCTGGGCAAAAACCCTTTGCTTCATTATTCATTACTTTGCTTACTGGCTCTTAATTCATGTCTAGGCTTATTTGTATTCTGCCCAGATGCCTGTGTTTCTGTATTCAAGCTGAGTGTACTTACTAGTGAAAGTGAATTCTGGGGTGCTTTATGGATCGACAGAGTGCATATAACTCTGAGCAGTAGTAATTGCCACCTTTTATGTATCAGGTACCTCCAACATGCTTTGCGCGTGTATTAATTTAATACTCCTAACAGACTGAAGAATGATTACCCAGAAAATAAAGTCATAGGAAATAACTAACTTGCCTGAGAGAACCGAGGAGGGGCATAGAGAGCCAAACCGATTCAGTATGGCCTCGTGGCCTCATTGGCAGACTTGAACTTCATGAAAGAAACTGTTTTGCCGTTTGTTTTCTTTGTGCTTAATAAATGTCTGACTAAAAAGCACACTGAACTTCTTGTATCCCTCTTTCTCTTATATGAAGAAGCCAACCCAAGCAGCCTAACTCCTGCTGCCAAAGGAAGACATTCTGAGAAGTCATCAGGCCTTGCACAGGTACATCTAAATACTTGGTTAAACACTGAAGTATGGCCATGAAAAGCAGTCAAGATCTACAGCTGTTAGCGGGATTCCTCCGTACGCCCCAATCTCTCACAGTCTTTTCAAGATTTCCCAGAATTCCTCATTGTGGCTACTAAAGGGCTAAAGCTCCAGTCACAGTATTATTTCATATATCTGTATCTGAAATTTAGAGGTAACCATTTTACCTCTATGAGACAGTATAATGAATCCAATGAACCTTTTAGTTCTTCCAAGGATTAGGAACGAGCCAAATATAACAATGGAAATATGAGTCACACCCCACCTTGAACTTTAACTGTCACTAAAGGAAGCTCACGGAGGAGGCCCAGCGTTCCTTCTAATTTTGGAGAAAGTGCTCACCATCCATGACACAGTTATGGTGGTAATGAAATCTACAAAGGGTAGGACAGATTCTAAGAAATCAGACCTTTCAAAAACTCAATTGTTCTTTTCATGAATCAAGATTAGTAATAACATCTGATTTTTAAAAAAAAAAAAAAACTCCTTGAATTCACTTGAATCTAAACACTGATTTTCACGTGGCCTAATAGGTTTGGATCAGCCTAGAGAAGTCATTAAGAAGGAAGATTAAATGGAGTGAAAACCAAGGCCCTGAGCACCAGAATAAATATTTAAAACCTGGGAAAGGAAGGTGTCCGGCATCTGTAAGCATAGGTCTGAATGTAGGCTTCAAAATGAGCAATTATCCATCATTTCTAGAGGCTCTGTATTCCATACTTGGGAGTGAAAAACTGAGTTCAGCATGATTTGTGAGCTGACTAGTCCATTAAAATAGCTGCACCCATGGCACTGCTAGGAGAAGGGTTGCTGAGGCAGGAACCACAGCAGAGACACCATAGAGCTGCCTCAGATTCACTCCAACATGCCCTTCAGAATAAAATGTCCCAACTCATGAGAAAGAGAAAGTTTCACTCAGAAGGATGAATTAAAGCAAAGACATTTACCCATGTGATATCAGGAAGCTTTCCTGTTCCAAACCTATTATGCATACTCACACACTCCTGGTAGCCCTTCAGTGCTAGGCCTTGAGACCCAATAACTTTGACCTTGAAAGAAGTTATTCTCTCAAGTTATTTTTCTATTATTTATTTATGCTGCTCATGGAGTATTTTTTTTTCCAGGCATTTTGTGAAAAAGAGGTTCCAAGAAAGCAGCAAATGTGCTTAGATTCTAAGGGTGGAAGGCTGCAGAATGTAGATAAACAAATAGCCCACTTCTCACTCTCAGCCAACATTTCCCACTCAAGGGCATTAAAGTGAAGAAAAACAGGCTTAGTGGCCCCCTGCAGAAAACACAGGACCTAGCTGCCACCAGGTGGCCAGTTTAGGTCCTTTAAATCCCAGCTGCACAGGCTGACTTGGCCTTCAAAAACTCAGCTCCTAGTCCAAAGAAATCAGAAACAAAAGCAGCGAAAATGGTCATATAAATATTGCAAATCTTAAATGTATTTAAGATGATTACACTTCAGTTTAAGGGAAATTACCAACATAAGAACAATCAACCACGAGTTACCATTAAATATCTTAAAAGTTTATTAAATTAGTTGAAACAAAGAAACACATATTAAAGATTCAGTTTTAAAATGTCATCACAGGAAAACAAGTTTCAGATCTTGACCAAAGCTTTCTGATACTATTGAGAACCATTTCACAACTAACATCTACAAAAACAAGCAAATCTGTCACTTGAGCCAAGATACACTTAGCAAATATTGCCTACTTTTATGTGTTAAAATTTTGACAGCAAAATATGCAACAACATTGTACATTTTAGGGAAAACAGTGAATGAAGTGTTGAAATGGATAGCAATAGTTGGGCAGGAGAGATAGATGGCTCAGCAGTTAAAGTTCATTTGTTGAACTAACAGAAGACCTAGTTCAGTTCTCAGCAACCATGCAGTGGGTCACAAACATCCATAGCTCTAGTTCCAGGGAAGCCAATGCCCTTTTCTGACCTCCACGGGAACCAAGCACACACATAGTGCACATCGATGCATTCAGGCAAAACATTCATACCCATAAAGTAAATAAAGCTATTCTTTTCAAAGTGTCCTAGGAATTTCTGAATTTCTCTTGCATTAGTTTCACTTCTAAGTGTAGTAACATGCTTTCTTTATTTAAGGCTGCTTTTCTGCTCTTTGTAGTCGTGCATACATCAGCACTTCTTGTCATCACACAGGTGAGGAGATGGTTTAGGTAATTTCCCATGATTATGAAGAACCCATCTGGCAATGCCCAGTAGCTTGTTTGCTTTCCTGTGAATGACCTCACTCTAGCATCTGATGATTTTGTACTCAAGTTTCATTCTAATTATAAGGACAAGAACATCACTTCCACAAGCAGTTACATTTCGTAGTCTGCCTTCCCACCCTAAGCACCTGAGCACATGTGGCTTAAAAAGTGTCAGGTAACATTTCAATGTTCTAAATATAATTCATTCCTATATAACCCTGTAAAGTACATATCATGGTGCCTGTCCATTTTATTGAAATCCCAAGATGGAAGAACCTCAATTCCAATCCTAGGTGTCCAGCTCCTGAGATGGTACTCATACTTCTGTCTCTGATATCAAGACTGTGCCAGAGGCTGGGGAGAGCTTAGCCCAAAAGGTGCTTGCCACACAAACATAGAGGCCTGAGCTTGATCCTGAGAACTCAATGAAAAGCTCAGAGTGTGTTGACAAGTATCTCTAACCCTAGTGATGGGGTCCATGGGGCTTCCTGGATCACCATCTTAGCCTACTTGTCAAGCTAGAGGCAATGAGAGAAAGACTATCTCAAAAAAACCAAGATGGCTGGCACCTGAGGAACAACACTGGCTGTTATTCTTGGCCTCCATGTATAGGCACATCTGCATACATGTACCACTCAAACATACATGCATTACTGGGCCAGGCCTGATTTTTATGAAGATATCTTGACACTTTCTCTGAAATAGTAGTCATTAAAACATGAAAGAAAAAGGATCCATGACTGGCTCTTCTTGCCAGTCTGGAACTGCTCTGGGTCAATGGAAACTTTAAGTGTAATGGTAAATGAAATAAAGAATAAAAACAAAAACTTACCAAAATACTTGTATTATGAACTCTTGTTCTTTCAGTTTGCTTTATCTTCAACTTCACCAGCTTAAATCAACTCTGAGGATGATGTTTACTTTGGTCTTTTAAATCAGAATTGTTGAGGTTTTGTCTTTCACTGTCTATTGTAAGGCTAAGTGTGGGCTCCCAAGACCTGGAGTCTGCTCATAGCCCCTGTGAACCTGATCGAAGGTATTTCTAATTGGTGAATAAAGATACAAACAGTCAATAACTGGGCAGAAGAGACATAGGTGGAGTTTAGGTTTCCCTGGCTTGGGGGAAGAGGGGAAGGAGGAAGAGGAGGAGGAAGACAAAGAGTAGGAGGAGGAAGAGAAAGAGGAGGAGGAAAAGAAAGTGCAGGAGGGAGAAGGGAAGCCAGCATGGGTTAGGTGAGCCATAAACATGTGGCCCTGTGGGCCAGCCAATTGGAGTTAGGAGCAGCTCAGATGGAACATAGTAAATAGTAAGTAATAACTCAGGGTTCTTGATAGAAATGTAGATTCTGATAGCTTGGAGGCTACTAGGTATCTGCTCAGCTTTTGCACAGATTAAAGCATATTGTAAAAATAAAGACTGAGTGTGTCTCTCATCCAGAAACTTAATTAAGGCGGGGTAAAAACCTTGGGCTGGGATTTAAACAATTTCTACAACACAAAATGTCATTAGCCAATCCACTTTTACCTTCCTTTGAAAGCTTTCCTCCCTATCATGGCCATTTGATCTTGTTGTTCAAGTATATATTTACATCAGTAAAGTTATATTAAAAATGAAGCAGATCAGGTGTGTGTTAAGGACTTCCTTCCTACAAATTAAATGTAGGTAACCAATGTAGAATCAGTCAGGACTAGGTTGGGTTTGAAAAAAATACACCCAAGAAGATTTAAAGTGAAATTCATTAGTCTGTCTTAGAAAAACAACTCAGCATTGAGGGATAGATAAAATCTCTAGCTTCTGTTACATGCAAGCCACTGCATTAAATAGTTGGGATACCAGGGTGGACAAAATGAGATTCTGGCCCTTAAATAGCTTATGGTCTGGTGGAGGAGGTAATTAGAGAGGTAATTATAGCATACAGTGGCAAAGCTAGGCTAGGGAGAGGTATGGTTGCTATGGCAGCAGAGGTAAAAATGGGTTATACTAGGCTTTAGTAACATCTGACATGTGACTTAAGGGTGAGTGGGGGAGACACGAGTCGTGGAGACCATCCATGCAGATGAATAATACCAGTGAAAGTGTGGTTTTCAGTTAGGGAACTGAAAGCAGCCAAACAACCCTCTCTGTCTCTCTCTTTGAGTCTGTCTGTGTCTATCTCTCTGTCTCTGTCTCTCTGTCTCTCTCTCTCTCTCTCTGTCTGAGGGCAGGGTATTTTATTTATTTTGCATGTGGGATTAGGAGAGATGAGACAGGACTGGTAAGTAAGCAGGGCCTTTGTGTGCCAGGTGAAGGCATCTGAAATACCGGAGTACATTAAGAGCCTCAGGAGAATTTTAAGCAAGCAGGTACTGTGAGCCCAGGCAGTAAGGAAGATTAGTGTGGTAGGCAGAAGCAGTTTGTTCCCTCCCCCAAAATGCCCTTGATGTAATCCATGGACCTGTGTGAATGTTAAATCAAAAAGAAATAAAAGCTGATCATGGCATTAAGGGCCTAATTTAATTACACAAATCCCTAAACAAGGAAGAAAGAGGCAAAGGAAGAAAGTCCGCATTAGACACAAGTAAGGAGGAGGTAAGATGGCTCCGTGGGCAAAGGTTCTTGCTGCCAAGCCTAACTACCTGACCCCAGAACAGACTTGGTGGAGCGTGAAAACCAACTCCTGCACCTTGTCCTCCGACCCCTCACTTGCACTCATGGGCTCCGTCCTCCAAGTTATTAGAAAAATAAGGTAGAAAAATAATAGTCAGCAGTGCTGAAACCTCTATACAGAGGGACCGTGGGCAGCCTCAAGAAACTAGCAATGGCAAAAGAGTGGAAGCCTCCAGGGGAAAGGCAGCCTCACTGTCTGGGCTTTTGTTCAAGAAGGGCAAAGCCAGGCTTCGGACCTACAGGAGCCATAAAAGAATTAATTTTTTTTTTTTTTTTTTAGGTTTTAAGATACCAAATCTAAGGAGACATGTGATAGCAGTCTTAGAAACCTAAAGTTAGAAAGCTTTAAAATTGGGAAGTGTTAAAGAGAAAGAATCCAAATTGAACCCAAAGTTTACTCTCTACCTGAGGCCTCTGCCTTCGTCTTCATCATCTATGAGAAGGGCCATGTTTTACAGGGTTTGGGTTTGTTTAATTTCTATTGGGTGGTATTAATGTAACAAATACATTAAGATTAGCAACCAAAATTCAAATATAAATACCACCTATTCTAAGAGGAATGATCCTAAAACCACTATGCTAAGTGAAATATGGCAGTCAAAGCAAACTGCCGAATGACTGAACTTCCGTGAGATACTTCGGACGGGCAATTCATAAGGATGGGAATAGAAGAGAGGGGCTGCAGCAGGGCTGGGAAACACCGAAGGAATGGCTAGTTAATGTTTAGTGGGTACATAGTGTCTATTTGAGGTGGTAAAAATATGATCACAATAAACTAAAATGTTGCAATAAATACAAAATAAACAAATATACTACCTAGAGTGTCTAGTGTTCGAGGAATTGGTATTTATTATACCACGTAAATGAGTATATAGAGTTTTTGTTGGTTGCTTGGTTTATTATTTGGTGTTTTGAGATAAGGTCTTACGTACCCTAAGTTGGCCTGGAACTCCCAATGTAGCCCAGCATATTGTCTACATTGATCCTCCTACCTCGGTGATAAACACTGTTAAAATAAGCCGTGTGTACTACCACATAGGCTCAATATAGCAGGACCCAAGGCATGTTAAGCATTCCTTCTACTTGAGCTATTCCAGGTAAGTAGGGTGTTTTTGTTTGATTGTTTGTTTTTGTTTATTCTTTTTTATTTTGTTGCCGGGAATATGGGTGCAACCTTTCATCTCAACACTAGGATGGAAAAGCAGTTTGATCTCTGTGAGTTCAAGGCCAGCCTGCTCTACAGAGCGAGTTCCAAGACAGCCAGACCTACATAGTGAGACCCGGTCTTGAAAACCGAAAAAAAAGGAAGGAGTGAAGGAAGGAATGAAGGAAGGAAGAAAAAATGTTGTCATCTTCTTGTTGGATTTTAATTAAGAACTTCATACATAAAACAATAGCTTTGTCACTGGGAGCTTCTGAGCTCACCAAATATTGGCAATTACTAGAGCCAGAATGATGCTAGGATGCTAGTCTTCTTCAGCCCAGTGCTCTACTACTCCCTCCATCTTTCCCTCTCTCTCCTCCTCCCCCTCCCCCTTCTTCTCCCCCCCCCCCCCCGCGAGTGTGTGTGTGTCCTGGTATGTGTGTGGAGGTCAGAAGTCAATCACATGTGTCACATCCACCTTTATTTTGTGACAGTGTTTCTTTGGTCTGAGGCTTATAAGCTACGCTGCTGGCCAGTGAGCCCCCTGGTCTACCTGTCTCCGTCTCCCCAGCCCTGGGATTACAAGCACACATCATCATATCTGGCTTTTTCCCCTTGCTTGCAAGGGAAGCATTTTACCAAATGAGCTATTTATTTTTAAATAAAGTAGTTAGATTGGTCATGGGTGGAGCTACGAGACACACCTTAAAGATGATGCAGATGCAGTTTTAAAATTAACTGGCTCAGATTCAAAACAGACCCACCTCTTTGCAGTAAAGTTTAAATTTACAGTTAACCTAATTAAACTTTCAGCTGTGTATAGAAGTACAGCTCTTGTGGTCCTATGTAGATCTCATTTTATTTGAAATTTTGTTCTGAGAACAAAGTTAATTTTTAAAATATTTACTGCATTTGTACAATATCTAAAAGAATACTCAACAATCTTAAATAACAAGTGTAGTGGCTGATAATCTGACTTTCTACATAAAGCAGGTAATAAACCGTGGTGACAAGGGGGCAAGAAAAAATAAAAACTAACACAATATCACTACAACAGCCTCTCACTTATCAGAACTGTATAACTGATTTATGAGTTAGCCAGGACTAGAGAATTTGACCAGTTTTGGGTGGGATAGGTGAATCCTGCCCATTAGAGATGATTGTCGGGTAAAAGAAGTTGAGAAGGTGACTAAGAAATTCAGTTTCAAAGCTCTAGTTTTTTCGCCTTTATAATCTGATTCTACCATACTATAGCTTAGCACTCCATGCACACCATCAGTAATAAGGTAGCCATAATGCAGAATGGTTTATCCATCCCAAGAATTACCAAAAGAAGAGACAGTTTGGTGGAACATCATTTGACAGGTTAAGATGTGTAAGTGGATTGTCATTAATATTCTTTAACAGCTGCATCCTATGAAGGTGGGGCAGATTCTATATTGTCACAGTATTGACTCTCAATACAAAGAAATAAAATCAGGAGGGCCTCCTGCATCCCTTAGCATTTCCCAGGCAAGCAGCCCTTCATCCGCTTGGCCTTCTCTTCCCTCCTTCTTATAGCCATGGTTACCTAAAAAGACTTTTCTCTGTACTTGCTTGACCTTCCTCAAGTCAGTCATTGACGTGGCACCCCACATCTCCCAGATTGTCACTGCTGATCTTAGTCACCAGACCACTTTGTCACTTTTCAAATGCTATTCAATTTTATTTCTCTGCTACAGTTCAGGCAGTTAACCACTTCCTTCAGATGCTCAGGAATTTGATGAGTTTAACAGGACGAGAAGACATGCCTAGAACAGACACCTTAACTAGTAGCCCAAAATTGGGAAGTTCCTTACTGACTGTCCCCTGAAGAGGAGACCAGCTGCCTTCTCCATTGCTGAGCTCACTTACCCCTCGGAAGAATCTGCCGTACTCTGCATGTTGGTAGTAGACAGCATTCTTCTAGTTTCCCTTAACCTCTCTAGTGGTTCTTTTCCTAGTTTAGTCAAGGGCTCTTACTCTCAGCTCTCTACACATAGCCACTCTCTTCTGAATGGCTTTATTTGTTATACTGTACTGGTGTTTGTAAAGGAGTGTTTTAAGGACCACTTGCATCAACATCTGTAAGGACTCTTATTCAAAGTGCAGAGTCCAGCCTTCCCCATGACGCTGAAGGGTGAAAAACAAATTCTGCATTTTTAAATCGGTTTCTCAGAAACTGTTTTTAAAACAACAGATTGGAGGAGCTGGGCATGTAAGTCAGAAACAGTGCTTGCCTAGCATGCTTAAGAATTGGGTTCAGTCTCTCCAAAACAAATCAAACTAGAGAATCACAAAAATACACTCATCCTGAATAAGTTTATGTGTCTCCATCTAGTCTACATTCTATAACTACTAGAATACAACAGAGGTTTAGTGCCTTGGGAAGAACACACTCATGCTGGGTAATTTTATGTATCTCCATTTGGTCTACATTCTGTAACTATTAGAAAATAACAGAGGTTGAGTGCCTTAAGAAAAAAGGAGGTTTGTTCAGCTCAGTCTTAGAGGCTGGAGGTTCAAGATCAGGTGGCTCTACTGCTTTGGTCTCTGGTGAGAGCCCCTTTGGGGAGCCATATGTGTCAGAGGGCATAATGGAAGCATATGTATGCATTAGAGATGAAATGGTGAAGTGGGTAGCCTGAATGAGGAAGGTCCTGGGGCCAGGCTTTGTCTTTTATCATAACGTTCTCACGGGAACTAGTCATCCTATGGGAAATACCTTAAACACTTCTGAGAGGCATTCCAAAGACCTAATGATGGCCTACTAGGACCCACCTCTTAAAAAGTCTAAAGCCGTCTCAACATCACCACTCTGAATAGCAACCTTCTGATACATTTGATCTCAAGGACAAACCACATCCAGACTTCAGCTAGTCCCATGACCCCAGTTACTAATTATATGCTGGTGACATCCGACTCTGTTTTAGCTATGAGCATTACAGTGGGCCGTCTCACCAGCAGCTCAAATGACTACTAATAGTTTGCTCTAGTTCTCAGAATGGTTCTGTTGTACTTTCTAGAAGGGTAAAGAAGGGGAAACAGAAGCGAAGTAATCATTCTAGTATCCTCTAGTTTATACCTATCAATACCTCCTCTTAAAATCCCCCACCCCCCCAAGATCAATTGCCTGGGTTCAAACAATCGTCCTGCCTCCTTGGCCTTGTAAGTCGCTGGAATACCAGGTACATGCCACCACTGCACCAGTTTATGCTCATGACTTGACTCTTGCATCGTACTAAAGTTACTCTCTTACTAAAAGTTATTTATTATCTAGGACTAGCTGGCTGCAGAAAAAGTCTGCCTCTGATCCATCCTGCACAGTGAAAGTAATTGATTAATTAGTTCCCTGCATAAAACTTCCAGGACTTCCCATAGTCTCTGAGGTAAGCACCTGAGTTGACAAACATTGGACTTACCCTGTTCCTGTAGTATCTTTGCAGATTAATCTCTTCTTACTCCACTCTAGAACTGGAATGTCTGATATGGCAGCCATTAGTCTACCATGTTTGGTTATGGAACATTTGAAATTCTGGTAGCCTAAACTGATATATACTGTGAAACATACTTGGATTTCTAAATTTTAAGTCAAAGCTAAAAACTGTCTCAATACTTTTTCATATTGAGTATATGTTGAGGTAGCAGTTTAAATATATGTGCTAAATAAAAATGTTACAATTTGACTAGCTTCTTCATACTGTCTCAATTCTACAGTGGTTTGCAGTGTGGACAGTGTACCTCTTGGGCACAGGCCAGGCACACTGAAGGACTTGTTCTGTCTGCTGTAGTGCTCTGCTTTTCTATGCCTACAGAAGCCCCTTTTCCTCTGCACCTGCCTTCCCACCATCTCTTACGTGTCCTGCAGGACTCCATTGGAGTATAGCTCTAGCTTTCTTACCCCTTTCCCTATTCAAAGCTCTGGTTTAGGAGTCTTCCTCCACACTAGCAATTAGACTCCCCACTGCTGCACGTAGCTTGCATTTGTGGCCTATTTGAATACACTCTGTAAACCAGGATGTGTCCTATGCTCACTAACTCCTTGGTAGCAGGGGCTGTGCCTGGTTCAACATAGTGGTACTTCAATATCACTTAACTTGCTTAGCACAAAGAAGGTACTTTCTGAACTCTACCAGAATGGATAATGCAAAAGGCTTCCCTGAACCAAAAGCCAGGAAATATGGCTGATGACATATGTACAGGATGGCTTATGCATAAATATTCTCTCTTCATTCTTGTCTACATCCTATTCAACAATGCATCCAGCTCACTCTCATTTCTTTTGATGCCAGTAAAAGCTTAAAACTTCACTAACTAATGTGACCGAGGGAAAGGTAAGACAACAAAATGAGCAAATGAACAAAATGTACACAGGTTTGTCTCCTAAATATTTCAAACTTGCTTTAATACTAGAAGACATTCACTGTGTGAGAAATCATCTATTTATTCGTTGTTGGAATACATTTTTATAGCATTTCCTAAGATCAAGTCTTTGCAGGAATTTAAATGAGACCTAAAATCCAATCATTTCTCTATAATCCTGTGAGGCTGGCATTCACAGAGAAGTTTTGGGCACATCAAAAATTCTGGCACACTCACTTTATAATTAAAGTTTACCACCTTACTTGCTGCTTGAAAAAAATAACGTGTGCTAAATATAAAAGCAGTGAGAATAGACAGTAACTATTCACTTCCCTCAACTTCATCAGAGAGAAATTTTAAGTGACATCTTCAGCATCTGTTCAATTTGACCACTCTAAGATTTCAAACAAAACATGCTTTCAATCTTTTCATGCCATAACTACAGCTTTTGTCCCTTGCCATTTTTGATATGATTACGGCTTGTTGAGGATGATATTATATTTTTCCTTGTTGTTTAATGGCCCTAATGTTTCACTGTCGGGACTTTGCACTGTGCAGTCACAATGCTGAGGGAACTGTTTCACTAATTGAGAGTATTTGAAAGACATGGGTGTCCACTAAAAGCACTCCTAGGGATGAAATCTGAAAGGACTTTAAGCAATAGAATCAAGTTTTGTCTTGTGTTATAATTCAAGTTTAAAATAAATACGCATTAGTCTGTACCGATATAAACAAATGATTGAGTACACTGACAAAGAAAACAGAAATATTTCATGTAGAATTAAAAATTATGCTATGGACGTTCAATGAAGAGGTTAGACCTAATTTCCCAGTCATTAGATGTGGTCTGTGCTTGGTAAGTTCCTTTCAAAGAGTAAAGGCAGGAGAAGAAAGATCAGCTGTTAAGTAGAGAAACTGACAAATGTTCTCAGTTGGCTGTCAGATTCCGCAGCAATGATAAGTCAGGTTGCAGGTGTACCTGTGATATGACATGGTATAATGGAACTTCAGGGTTGAGGATGTACTGTGTGCTGGTGCACATGTGTGGGGCAGCTGTGAGGCCATGGGTTTGGTCCCCAGCAACTCAGCATTAGCGCGCACACACACACACACACACACACAGAGAGAGAGAGAGAGAGACTATCCTCCTGTCCAGGATTTATAACTTTGGTATAAGCATGAGAAAGACATCAGAGCTATTATATACAGCAAAGACATGATAACCAAAAGTAACATTAATTTATATGTGATTCTGAAGCATGAACTAAAGAAACAAAATATTAACTTGGGTTGATAAAAGCATATCTGTCTAGAGACAGGCAGATGGATCTCTATGAGTTCAAGTACAATCTGGTCTAGCATAGCAAGTTCCAGGCCAGCCAGCAATACAGAGTGAGACTCTGCCTGAGGAAAAGAAAACAGTGTATCTTCATGAGTCAGGTACAGTGGTATGTGCCTAGAGTACCAAACACTCAGAAGACTGGGGCAGAAGGTCTGCTTGAGCTAAGGAATTAAAAGCCATCCTGGAAAACACAGCAAGGTCTCTAGATCAGGGTCTCTAGATAGATAGAAATGAGATAAATGGATAGATTAATGGATAGCTAGATAGATGGATAATAGATGATACATAGCTAGATAGATAATAAATGGTGAAAACAAATCAATATTAGTAGCAAACATAGATAAGTGCTAGAGGTTAGATATAGGGGAACTGATGTGTAGGATTGTTCCACACTGTATCTGTAACGTTCTATGAAATATTTTATAACTCTAAAGCTGCTCTAACATAGTTTATTTTTAAAAGTCATTATTGACTTATTATAAAATTTTATTGAATTTTGTATTTCATCCTGAATTCTCAGCTAATGACCTCCTTTTAGAAACACTCTATTTAACATCTTCAAACATGCTTTTAGCTCTGAAAACTCACTTCCAATCCTCGTTTCTCAACTCTGAGTGCCTTACCATTTCATATTACACGTCAGGGGAAAAGAAATCAGCAACTCCCACAATGTCAACTGTGTCCTTTAGAGTGAACATTCCAAAGTCTATATTCTGAGTCTAATCTCTCTCGGAAAGGTCATCCTTTTCTTCCAAATATCAAGTGGACATCTCTATGCACAGGCCTTCAAGGATATTCAAGTCAGTGTGTCCAAAGGAGAAAACTCCATTTACAAACCCAAATCCTGTGATGTCCTCAAGCCTGATAACTAGTGGTCTTCAGAGCTTTCCCACGCATTCTACAGGGTCCTTACATATCCTCATGACAGCTTTAGTCTCTGATCTCATAGCAATGTTCTTTTAATCTAATTCAATTTGTTTCCTTTGCTTCCCTCAATTAATTTCCTTGAATAATACCCACACCATCATTTAAAATATCTGCAGCAGATTTGCGAAGTGAGGAGGTGCATCCGAGGACAGCTGAGACCTAAGAGCAGGGTATGGGATAACAGTAGGACATATTACTATTTTATATTCATTATGAAGGAAATAAGACTCACCCAGTGTAGGACAAAATCCATTATTACTATTAGGAGCCAGACCATAGATATAGGATAATCCTAATGGACATAACAGGACCCTAACTACTGTGTCTGTCCATTACTAATATGTGGTTTATCAAGTGAGCGTCTCCTTGGATCTGGTAGCCAAGGACATTGCAGTGTGAGTTCTTTGTTCCTTTGTCAATATTTTGCATAAGCAATCACAATGACGATTGCCATATTGACAATGGGCAAATTCTCCTTTGCTTTAACCCTGACAGGTGGTGGTTGTGTCATCAAGCCATTTCCTGGATCCCTAGCTCAGTCCTCCTTGATAATAGACTTTATTAAGACAACAGAAATCATGTTATCACATGGGAAGCAGATGCTAAGCTCTAAATGGTTAATCTTTAATTAGTTGAAATCAAGTGGTTTGCACACATATGGATTTCAGAACTCTTTTCCATTCTCTAAGTCAGTTAAAGACTACAGAACACATTTGGACATGTAGATTATTTTTATCAATATTTACAATAATATGATAATCTCATGTTTGGGAAATAAATATAAGCTAGTTATACAGAAGCTCATTTTATAATCCCAGAGTTGGAATGCTAAGGCAGGAGATTGTCATAAATTTGAGCCCGGCATGAGATTACATGGTTCAAAAATCAGGCCAGCCTAGACCCCCAAAAGAAATCATGTCTACAAAAGAAAGAAAGAAAGAAAGAAAGGAAGAAAGAAAGAGAAAGGAAAGACATAATAAATATACCATGTATTATTCTAGTTAATACTTTGTAGGAAAAATAATTTTAATTTCATAATTCAGAAAACCATTCATCTTCCTAATTGATGGCATGGTTTCTCATATCTAGTGTTGGATCCATTTTGTTGATTTAGTCTTAAGCTGATGCTACGATTGCTTTCTATTCCCATGTGGGCATTTAATTTAAAGACGAAGGAGGCTTGTAAGAGGCTTTCCACATGCTTTTGGATATTTTTCTTTACTATTACAGTAATATTCAAAACCCAGTAGTTTCTTCAGGGTTGATTGCGACATAGAATCAGGAAAAAACTCAGTGAACTTTTGCACTCTGATATCCTTCAGATTTCCTTTCTTTTACTCAGCTGTGATTTTGTAACCTGTATCAGTCATTGGAAAAGTATTGGTTCACTGGGTCCTGTGGATCTCTCTTATGTTGACATATTTCATCACACACTCTAAAATATCACTCTGGTTCATATTACCACCAATCTCATCAGCTCATCAGAAAAATCTCTCTGTTCTGGAAAACTGCCAAACTCCCAGGGGTAGATACAAGTTTTCCAACATTCCTATTTTACTCCGAAAGCTGGGGTTTTAGCATTTGTGGCAAACACTGCCAGTTGTTTTCCTTGAACTGACAGGGTTATTTTATTCATATACAAGAAATGTCTGCAAAAGACTCAAGTCTGAGCAGCAATGTTCTGCTTGTTAGTTTTTCAGAGGGAAAATGAATGTTATAGAACAGTGAATGTTTCACCTCAGAATTCAAGGACTGCATAAGGGAGGGAGGGACGAGAGAGCACGCATGGAGGTGAAAAACCGAGCTAAGGGACTTGACATGAGCTCCTGACAGTGACGGATTTGACCATAGGCACCATTTGGTGACTCTCCTTTAATTGATGTTAAATTGTGGGTAGAGGTTCACACTATGGTATTTTCAGTGAAGAAGAAAAGATAGGAATTCAGCATTTGGAGAAATGCTTTTAACTTCACGAGCTCCTGGAAAAGGTTTCATGACTTCAGGTTTGGGATCCACTGCTGACCTAAGCAATGAGATGCATTGCTCCATTTCTTCACTACTGAATTCTGGAAGAGACATGTGAGATATGCCTGTCTGATGAACTGAAGGCACCTCTGAAAAGGCACTTCCTCTGAACAAGATACATCTAACTGGAATTTCTCTTTTCTGACTGGTGATTCATGGACTACATGAGAACACTAGAAACCACTCATCTGAGAGGACAATCGACATTCCTGATTTGGGGAAATAGAAGAAAAGACAGCAAGGCAGATTGATGTCACTGTTGAATAAGCAAATTAATTGTTCAACCCAAGACTACCTTCCCTTTCGAGGTCTTGCTATGTGACACAGTTTCTCACCGGTTAAGTGACTTTTACACAGGTATTCTGTTCCTTACAGTCAAAAGTATCTCTACTCAAATGGGTTCTAATACTCCCAATCAACCTACCATTATCCAAAAGGCCCCAAGAGCCCGATCCCCATATCAGATACACTTCCAACTCTGTGAGATGAGCAAAATAAAATAAAATAATCACATGCTGTTTAACAAGGAGCAGAAGCTGGAAAGAGGCATATCAAATTGATCAACTAGAATTCTGGTTTCTACGCAGGCAAGTCTAATCAAAAAGAAAAAGTTAAATTTTAATACAAGAACTTTGAGAACTCTCAAGGAGATAAGAATATAACATCAGGCATTCAAGGATTAAAACACATTATTAATCAGGATCAGAAACCAGGTTTGCAGATGAAAAGCTGCCCAAGTACCACGATGCCAAAGCAAGCTGGGTGATCTTAAGGCCAGTCTGCACAACTGAGTGTGACTCTACCTCAAATACAAAGCAAAAAGAGGTCTGGAGATCCAGCTCTGTGGTGGATCCCTTGCCTAGCATTTAGAAAGCCCTGATGACCACAAACTAAAGAGGTTATACAGTATGAAAGTACTTTTTGTGTATATGTTGGCACAATTAGAGTTTTGTTACCAAAGATGAAGATGTAGTTATGATTAAGAGAAAGAGAGAAAAGGAAATCTGAGAATTGTTAAGTTACAGCAAAGAGATATCTATAAAGTAAGGGTGTTATTTTGAAGTTGAATATAAGCCTGGAGCTTTGTAGTCTCTTTTCATCTTTAATCATCACTTTAATTTCCATGGGATTCAGAAAACGCCATATTTAAATCAGAGAAATGTAAGCGAGGAAAAAAAACTGGACCTATTGACCAAAAAAACCAAACAAACAGAATCAAATGAACAAACAAAAATATTATTTTTCAGTTCCACATCCCTTTTGGATAAAGGAAAAATGGAAAAGCAGAAATGATCCCTGGTTGTCTATGCCTTTCAAGATCTTAGTTCTTATTTCTACAAAAAGAATTCAGTCTACTTTATAGAATAGTTCTGAGGAAAAAAATCTGTAAACATATAAAGTTTGATTCCTCTAATGTATGCTTTTAAAACCAAAAGATGGTGTGTTTCAAGCTCACATGTGAAGGAGACTCAGGTACTTACTGTGGAATGAGTAAATGTGATCACAAAGATAATTAGAAGTTTCAAAATAAAAAATACTGTCTCCATATCAGCAGGTGAAGAGACCAGATTCTCAAGCAGGTGTGGGCCCAGACTCCAGAGAAAAAGATTAGTCCAGGGACCTGAACTGGTATTGGAGATAAGGTTAGACCGATAGAAGAAGAACGGTAACTTGGGACCACGCTTTGCATTTGACCTCCCACTCCAAGGAGATCCTGGGGAAAGCTTTGATAAGAACAAAAAGATGGACTTTGGAAGTAGTTTTACTGTAAAAGAAACAGTATGAAACAGAACAGTATGTAAGAGAACAGACTGAATTCTCTTTTGTAATATCAAAACAAACACACAACCGTGGCCCCTGACATTCAGAGCCTCTGCAATGGAAAGCATATACCTAAATTAGGAGATGCAATCACAGTAGGATAAAACATCCCCAGGAACCATGCTCTGTACAAACAGTAGGTGCTCATATACACTCAGTATCTGAGACCAGTAGCTGAGCATTTAGTGAAGTTGTGAAGACATTCTAAGTGTTTCCTTCTTTATAGCTTATTAATGATGATCAGTACACCCACAGATCTCTGTATTCCTCACTGCATTATAATGGAGTAAGATTGATCTTACAGTGAAGTCAATACTTCCCCTGACCCCAATCTCTGTTGCAAAGAAATATAAATGTTATAATCATATTTTATTATCTGATAAATATTCTTTTTTTCCCTTTCTTTTTGGTTTTTCAAGACAAGATTTCTCTGTATAACCCTGGCTATCCTGAAACTTTCTCTATAGACCAGGCTGGCCTCAAATGAGAGATCCACCTGCCTCTGCCTCTTGAGTACTGGGATTAAAAGTGTGTGCCACCGCTGTCTGGCTCTAGCAAATATTCTTAATCACAAAGTTGAACTGCTTTCTAGGACAATTTTTGTAAACACTTTCAAATTAAATATTAGCAAGGGTTAATTTATTTTTATTCTAAAACACACTTTGTGAAACATTTGATGATACCCACAAAAAAACAGAGCAGGCTACTGGCAAGTATGTTTTGTTTGTTATTTTACTGTGCGGGGGACTGAATCCATGATCATACGTGTCAGGAAAACATCCCATCACTGAGTACTAAGTTAATGTCACCAGGATTAGCTCTAAGTAAATTATCATAGAATGAATTAGGGTAAATTTTCACCTCTAATTTAAGGGACAGGGGTATAGCTCAGTGTTAGAGTACTTGTCTAGAGCGCGTAAGCTTTGTGACTTGATCTCCATAACTAACATACACACACACACACACACACACACACACACATCACATAGACACATATGGAGACACAGACACACAGATACATACACACAGGAACACACACACACAGACACACAACATATCACATAGACACATACAGAGACACAGACATACACACAAACATAGTGACACACACAAATACATAAGCAACAAACACAC
>JADRCH010000006.1:1385508-1491459 GCA_019843965.1 Rhynchomys soricoides | reverse complement strand
ACACACACGAACATAAACACATACACAAACACACATAGACACACACAAATTTCTCTAAACTTTAGAGAAGCAGTTTCTTTTAAGGATAATGAAGGAAAAAAAAGGCATGTTTAGTAGTGTACATCTTGGAGCTAAGTTAAGTTGACGGTTTTCTAACCCGACATTCACTTTGGCATTTGAAATAGAGCTGTTGAATGAAATGACTGCTTCCATTCTTCCATCAATAGTGTGGGAAAATTTCTCAAGTTATCCATTTCAGTTAGGTACCACAGGAACAAATTAGTTTTTAATTATTGAGAGTTCATTAGCCCACAAAAGGAATTGGTGTGAGTCCTTGTATAAGTGGAGCACACTTAGCCCATGACATACCCTAGCCAACATTAGATGCTCTGCTCAGCCTGTGACTATATACAAATACAGATCCTGGGTTTGTGGTTGCTGACAGAAATATGACGATGCAGAAGTAGCGGCAGGAGAAGACAGGAGAATTTTACTACAGACATTGAGCTCACCGGAGAGCCGTGGCTCTAGGCTGTATGAGAATGTGTGTGGAGTGTGTGGATGGAAGAATCTTTTAGCAAAAGAGAGAAGAGTGGAGGAAAGTGCAGGTAAGGAAACGGAAGTGGAAGTGGAAGCAAGGGGTGGGCACTTAATAATTTGCAAAATGTAAGCCACAGCTCGCTGAGGGAGTAAGCCTTTATTAAAGCCAACGACTTCATGTTCAATGACTAAACATTGAGCTGATTTTAAGAGAAGGGAGTCTTGATTTTGGCTCAGACTGTGAGGTAATGGCAGGGTAGGCATGGCAACCGGAGCAAATCTGACAGTAGAGCACTCTGACGGTGGAGAACAAGCACAAGGTACTGATCAGGAAATAGAGATGGAACCAGAATCAAAGCTGGGCTAGACTCTTTGAAAAGCTCTTCCCTGGAACCCTCCTCTGCCTGTCATGTCTTCTGTCCCCAAAATTCTACAAACTTTCAAAATAGCTGAAGACCTGACGACCTAGCTTTCAAACCCTAAAGCCTATGAGGTCAAACTGTAACAGTAACAGAATACTCAGGTCAAGGCCCAAAGATGCTATTGAGCCAGGAAAAAAAAAGATCCTCTCAGATGCATCCAGAGGATTCTTGCAAGCATCAGACTGGACAAAATTGGGTAGACTGAAGAGACAGCCCAGGACTCTCACTAGAAAACTTAGGAATCAGCTTTGCTTTCATTAACTACCCACATGATCTGAGCTTTTGGCTTTTTTCTTTTCTTTTTTCTTTTTTACTTTTCTTGAAAGAGCTTTACTGATGCCTTCACCCAAATCAGTGGCATCTGCCCCATATGCCCTCATCCTTCAAAGAGATTGTGAGTTGTGGCTGACTGGTTTTAGCTGGTATGCCTTTGTCTCTTTAGGAGAAAGTGAATTTTATGAGGGAGAGGCTTTTGTTTCAATCTGAATTCATTGTGCTTAGTACAGTGCCAGCCACACAATACATATCATATGAATACCTAGCAATGAACTGAAGTGATGTTGGTCAGTAGAAGAGGAACCCACTAAGGCTGTAACAGAAATTTAACAATGACAAATTTGTGCAACAGTTTAAAATGCTAGCCAGCTATTTATTTTGATCTCTTCTAAAGGGAGAATAAATTAAGTAGCAAAGAATTTGATAGCTCCATGGCCCAGCACACACGTTGCATGCACCAGCCCTTGGGTTCAATCCCCAGAATGAAAACGCATACAAAAGAGTAAATAGCAAAGGCTGAAAGGGTTTTGGTTCAATGTCGGAATGCATATGAAGACTTTCCATGTTTAAAGTGCAGACGGTTTATCAAGCATCCACTATTCTCTTGTAAGCTCCAAGAATGGAGGCAACATCTGTACCTCCTGATTCTCTTATGTATAATGAACAGCCCGTAAATGTTTACTGTTTCCATGTATGCTTTAATTATAGCTTTTAAGCATCCTCTTACATGCTTTAATTACAGTTCTGGGAATCAGTTAGAAATGACACTGATTTTTCTGGCATTTTGTTAGTCTTACTCAGATTGCCCATTTCTCTAAATGCTTTTTATATCAAAGGTCCTTTTCCAAAATGTGTTTCAGTCTCTCCTTGTGTCTTCCTCCCACTGAGGCCTTAATATGGTGTTCACACAGCAAACGCTACTATTAGTATGAGGTCAGCCCCGTTTGGCTTTGAAAGCCATCCACTCTCATCTTTACAGCTCCTGTTCCTTTCCAGTAGGTTTTCACTGCCCCTCTGTGCTTAAAGGTTCTCAGGACAGTGTCTGACCTTTATACATGATGTGCATCTTTCTTTTCTTGGGTTTACCTGTCTTGTTTCCAATTCCTTCCTTTCATTTCCTATTCTACCAGGCGATGTCTGACTGCGAATTAATGCAGACGACATGTTGGAACAGGTAGGGCTTAGAAGAATCTCTTCTTCAATTTCCAGCTACTCTTGTGGGCATGTTAATTTGAATGATGTAATTGCCCTTACGGTGTACTACTAAAGATGAATAGTTGGTGCTGCCCAAATTCTGTCGCCAGTGTTCTGCTACACAGAATGGTGTACTCAAAGCACTTAGTTAAATAAATACCTACATGCTTACTATGCTCTCAGATGGAAGAATGGATAATTTTGAGACTAGAGCTTTTCTGCTATGACAGATATGCATCACTGGAAATGGGCAGAGGGTGTTTCATTCCAATGTAGATTTCCAAACCTACCATTTCAAAGTGGTTGAAGAAATGGCCCTTGACCAAGATCACCAAAATCATGAAGCAATTTGGAATCTATACAAATCACTGGTTGAAAAGAAGCACACAGCCCTCTCCTGATCTACGTGACCCCCTAGGAAAGAGCAAACTCTTCAGTTGATATAGAAAGGTGATATTTTAAAATATAACTTTAAGGCAACTCTTTGAGCTGTAGAGAATTTACTGATGCATCATCATGAATATATTTCTCCCCAGGAAACATAGATTAATGCTTTGAGATAAAAATGGCCAAGGGATGTGGGGAGACAGTTATGTGCAGAGAGAGAAACGCATCTCCGGGCTACGACTATTTATCAGTTTTTCTGCCAATAAAACCTGCCAGCCGGTTTGTGGGCCTGGGGTACAGATGAGCAACTTTAGATGAAAAAATCATGTCTTTCGGGGGAAATTTGCTCAGGGAAATTATTACCTGTCGGCAATATCTTACCTGGTGCTCCCTGCGCTCTATCAGTACTGTGCACAGATATTCTCCAGTGGGATCTAGCTACATCTCGGCTCTGCAGGAAGAGTCACTTAAAAACTTGCATGATTTGGTTTTTGAAAGGAAGTCTTTAAAATTCAGTTTCCACATAATTTAAAAGATTTTTTTAAACAAAAGTAATTATCTAGATTAGTGATACTTATCAGGCAACCAAGAAAAAAAGTACTTCTATTATGCTTACTTTAAAATTGTGTTTATTTGATTTGATTGATTGATTGACACAAGGTCTCTCTACATAGCTCTGCCTATCCTGGAACTTTGTATGTAGAGCAGGCTGGCATCAAACTCACAGAGATCCGCACACCTCTACCTCCAGAGTTCTGAAATTAAAGGCATACAGCACTACAACCCATTGTTTCTTATCTGTTTATCAGAGAACCATAGGAACACAGGCATCAGGAGGAAAGACAGAAAGCAGTTTCGTACTGCCCCCACCGCACGGAGACAAGACTGGACTCATTGCAATGCAGCCCTTCCCCCTGAATCTCAGTGAGATCCTCTCAGCCTAAGAACAATGACTGTTATAGGAGTGATGTATTCACAGTGGAAAGAAAGAAAACGGAACAGAAGAAAAAAAATTAGACACTTTTAATTTCAAGTTTAGGAAAGCTAAGGAGCACCTAACTTAGAAAGGATTTAAAGTTCTGAGGAGATTGTAATTCCCCATATGTTGTTGAAGTAAAGTCAGTATCAAGATATAAATTGCAAATTACATGCTGACTTAAATTGATAGCTTTTCCATGGCTCCTTTTTTGAAAATGGGGTCAGTGTGAGGCAGAGTGTTTAGACTGGCAGGATGGTTCAGTGGGTGAAGGCTCTTGTCCTCAAACCTGATGATCTGAGTTCAGTTCCCCAAACTTACATGGTAGAAGGACAGAACCAAGTCCTGGTAAATTGTCCTCTGACCACAATGTACACACATGCAAGAATATCAAGTGTGTATGCACATGCACACATGAGCGGGGCAAAGGTTAGAGGGGAGGGGGAGATACTGAGGATCAAGCTCAGGCCCTCATGCATGCTAGACAAGCTTTTTATCACTGGAATATATCTCCAGCTCACTACATTTTTTTCTTTATAAAAATTTCAGTTCGGGCTGTAGAGTTGGCTCAGTGGTTAAGAGCGCCGACTGCTCTTCTCAAGGTCCTGAGTTCAAATCCCAGCAACCACATGATGGTTCACAACCATTAGCAATGAGATCTGACTCCCTCTTATGGGGTGTCTGAAGACAGCTACAGTGAGTGGGGCTGGAGCAAGAAGAAAAAGTGTCTGAAGACAGCTATAGTGTACCTACATACAACAAATAAATAAATCTTTAAAAAAAAAAATTCAGTTCATCCCCACTGAGTTTTCTTCCTCCTTGCTCACAGCAATCTGCCAATGTTGATTGAAAATCCAAAATGGGCAATGGCCTTATCTTAAACCTATGTTTCCTGGCTTGTTTTCTCACCCAAAGACTCATACAAGATGGGTGCTTCCTAAGTGGATTTGGCCTGGGGATGGAGGATGGTGAAGATGTCCTCCTTACACAGCTGGCTAGCTAGAATAAGTTATTAACAGAACTTTATATTGCCAGTGCTTTACTGCACAATTCCTGCTATTGTCAAACATTAGTTCCTGTTCCAGTTAACTTTTAAAGTTTGATCACTTATGGGAAAAGTGTCTACTTTCCCTTCTTCCCGAATAGACAGTTGGCACATCTACATGCAAAAAACAGGCATTCTGTATCTGCAACTGCAGGATTTCTCACTTTGATTTTTCCCTGATCATTGACTTTCTGAAATAATAATGCCTTCATTTTAACTTTGGTCCAATGTTCTCAAATGTTTATACTTGTGTGTGTGTGTGTGTGTGTGTGTGTGTGTGTGTGTGTCGGGGCAAAGGTGTCTATAGTTCTTTATTTGACTTGGTTTTTGATTTTTTTGGGTTTGGTTTTTTCTTTCTTCTCTCTTTCTTAATGAACGAGCAGAATGTCTTTACTATGATGGAATACTTTTGTGTGGTAGATTCATATTCATAACTCTTCATTTGCAACCATTAATAAAAAGCAACTTGTTGAGAAACAAAAGAATAACATAAGTAAACATGAAACATTATAGATGCCCTGTCCCATTTAAAATTCAAGGGGCTGGCAGGGGAGGTGGCTACTTTAGTGGTTCAGTATGCCTAGGCGGTGTGAGCCACGGGGTCTGATGCCTGGCCCTGAAACAAATGGCAATAACTAATTTTATAAAGTGAAAAGTGGTTTCTGTTCTTGGACAAGATTTTGCTTGAGAGCTAAAGCATGAAGTTCATGCATTGTCTTAGACTTTAGCTACATCACCAAAGTAAAGAGAACTCTCCAGAAATAGTAAGCAGAGAATACCAGTTACTTGTTCCATAGTATTTGATTTACAGTGATCTGTTTCATTTAGGGACATACATAGCAGGCACTTTTAGATAAGAATATCTCATACCAACTTAAATTGGAGTTATGTAACAGTGAACAGAGAAGGCATGATAAATAAGAAGGGTCTTTATTTGTATAAATACTAAACCATAGGGTGATTCTAAATTAACTTTAAAATACAGGCATTAATATTTAAATGATATTAGCTTTAACTAATAGCAATTTGTGGGGTATTCTTGTTAACAGAATTACCTACTCAAAATCATTAAAGTCAAGAGGAATACATGCTATGTGATAACTGGGCCCAGGAGCCCTGAACACAGTGACCCTCTCTTATCAAGTTACTCTTCACTCCTGCTTTAAGGGAAACGACCCATCTATGTACCAACTGCTTTAAGAGACAGGACTCATCTAAGCACCAACCCTTGCTTTTCTCATGCTTCTTCCAGTCATGACTTGAGGCCCAGGTCATGACCACTTGGTGTCACTTGGGCAGGGGCTCCTGCTGCTGCACCTTTCATTCATTTCCTCAAACCGGGGCTCCAGTGGTGTCCAAGATTTCTTGATATTTATTTTTCAAGTCAATTTATCAAATTTACCACAATTTATTTTTAAAAATTCTTGAGTTCTCACTAAATGTCTTGCCCTTAAGAGAGTCTCTTTTCCTATGCTTGGATATCAGGTTGACTAGTTACAGGTTGGGGAATATCACCTATTCACCCTTGACGTCACACCAAAGACATTCACCTAACCCAAAAGGATTCTGAGAATTTTAGAATGCTTGCTGTGAAAAGTGTAAATTTTAAATCACTTATTTTGGTAGAAATTTTAGTTATCATGCAATGAGGCACCATGATAGAGGAACACGCAGAAGCACAGTGAGGAGGGCCCTGGCTGAGAACCAGAGAGATTTGGTTTTGAATACAGCACTTCTATTTACTAAGCAAGGGAAATTGTTTCTCTGTTTCAACCATGATGCTCTTATCTACAAAATGTTCCTTACTTTTCAGGGTATTTATGAAGATGTCATGGGAAAATATTTGGAAGGCTTTAATCACAGTTGTTATGTGTTCTAAGTGGACCATGGGGTTTGTTATCAGAACAGGTGATGCTCATGAAAACCAAAACAGAGGTAAGAAACTCAGCTCAGTGGCAGAACACCTGCCTAGTTTGTGCAAGGCCTGTGCTCCCTATCTAGCATTGGGAAAAGAAAAAAAAGTGCTTTACCCTGAAGGCATGTTGGCACATACTCTAATTACAGTATTCTGGCAGGCTGAGGCAGGAGGTCTGCCACGAGTTAAAGGCTAGCCTGGGCTACATAACCAGACATCATCATTGTCGTCGTCGTCGTCGTCGTCGTCGTCGTCGTCCTCCTCCTCCTCCTCCTCCTCCTCCTCCTCCTCCTCCTCTTCATCCATCATCATCATCATCATCATTTCAGAATACTCTGGATTACCCCTCCCCTCGTAACCTCTTTTCAAAGTCATCAATGTCAGCCTAGAGATCAGATTTAGAGTTCCGAATATCTACCCTTTGATATTTATCTTTTCAAACTAAACTTTGTTCCAGTGTTTAGATACTTCATACCTAACAGATTATTCTGGCAGCCTTGTACATCTACAATTTGGTGAAAATGTTACCAATCCAGTGGTCTTTTACAAGCAGGATGGCTCTGCATCTGTTTTCCTTACTCATGTCTTCCGCTCCTTACAGCCTGATTAGGAGAATTGAAGCAATTCCTATCAGGATGAGTCACAGAATCTGGAAGTGTGGAGTACTGCTGGAGCCCATACCCAAGGCCTCAAGCATGCTAGAAAAGTTATTCTTCAGGCCCCTGCATTGTATTTTTGAGATAATAACAACAAGGAAATGATTTTCCAGCTTATAGGGAGCTTTCCAGTGGGCATAAACATCTACGAAGTTATGAACTGCTCAAGCTTAGTCCTACACTGAATTCAGTGCCAAGGAAACTCCATCAAATATTACCTTCAAAAAAACAAAAACAAAACAAAACAAAAAAACAACCTTCAAGGTACATATGACAATAATTTCTATTGTGAAATATAAGCTTAAAATATACTCTTTCGTTGGTCTGTTTTCTGAGTTGTTTTATATTATTAAATATTTGTGAATACAAATATTTATGTATTTATACATAAATGTATTTATGGTATGGTTGTATTACATAAATGAACTACTTAAATGATGCATATTCTAATATTGTCTGTCTCAGAAAATAAAAAATCATGGTCTATGCCAAAAATCCCTGTTAAATACTCTGTTGATTATTATGCTGTCTTATCCATGGTAACAGATTCAGAAAGAAGTGGTAGTCTGTGAGTAATTTCATTCTCAATGACTTTGATACAAATTAAAGCCACAAATAATCCATATGCTTGCTGTTTTTAAAATGTATGACCAAGACTCTTGGACACATGCTTGTTGTTTTTAAAATGTATGACCAAGACTCTTGGACTTTCTGCTTTGTTTCAGCAAAAAGATTCTCTAGTCTGATACTCTAATCTCTGAGATACCAGAGCTAAAGAAGGAAGAGGAATTAGACAAGGTGCCCAGGAAATAGGAAGGGTTACGAGACAGGATTTGAATAAGGTACATACACATACACGCACCTAACAGGCAACAACACCTAATATTTACTGGTACATTCATTACTGTGTAGGTCAATGCAAAAGCCCATGCATACCATAAGAAATGCATTCTTAATTCTCAAGAAAATATGTGTGCACACATGTGTGTGCACACACAGACATACACACACACACCATTACTAGATAAAGGACTGGTTCATGAAGGGGCCCTCATGTGTCTGTCTGGAATGGATAGTTTATGTTTTATGGCAGATATGTAACCAAGATTTGTGGTGGGAAAGTTCTGGAAGGATCAGAACCCTCAGTCTGTAATTAAAAAGTGCTTGCTAACCACAGGGTTTTCAATATAGCTACCTATGCTTTACAGATTCACAGATAAAAGATTTCACAACCTATAGGCAACGTAAGCCACCAAGTTCAGCTCTGATACTTAAGCTCCACCCCAGGAAGTCTTGTCCTATATCTCATGCATTTTAGTTTACAACTTAATCCCTTCGTCTCTTGCTCTGAACTCTAGAGACCTAAGTCCAGGGCATCTGTCTGTTGTGGGTGAAGATGGCATTTGTTCTTTTCTTCAAATCAACTCAAGCACATGTTCATATCGCCACAGTTTTTCCTAATCCTATAATTATCTTTGTTCAGCTTTGAATACGTTCCAATATTTTAATATTTGAAGCTCTAAAGTCTATTTCTGAATATAATACACTGGTGCTGGCAGGTAGAAGCTATGCTAAATTGTTATGGTTACAGCCTTTTAGGCTTTCTCTTCCAGTTTATGTTGTTATGCGATTCCCTCTCTTCCCTCCCTCCCTCCTTCCCTCCCTTCTTGCTTCCTTCCACTTACAATTTCATCTCTTCTGATCATTCAATATAAAAGCAGTGACTTTTATATTGGAATTTCACAAATTTAATCAACTGAGTTTTCTCTTTATTTCCAAATGTTCATAGTATTGACCCAATGCTAAACAAATGGAAGCCATCCAAATGTGTCCTAATACTGAATGGACATCTGAAATCCAAAACCCAACTCTGTTATTACTATGTCTCTATCCTCAAATGTGTTTACCTTCTTATGTTCTCTCTCTGGATCCCCCACACCATTACATACCTAAGGTAGAGATGTTAGTCTTTATTAATTTTATCATCTATCTTAGCATTTATAACTAATTGGTTTCCGAGTTCTGGTGGCTAATTCAGACATATCCTGCTTAGTTTCCTTCTGGGTTGGAGTGCCAGGGTAGCTCCTATTCCCCTGTATTCAACCCTCACAATCCTTTCCGTTCTCTACACTCACACCTTTTCATGCCAGTTTTTCACTTTTAAGATAAAAATGTCATTGTCTCCATTACTTGATGTGTATGTAAGACCCTGATATCACCTCCTTTCAACTGCATATCCTACTGCTTCTTCACAATCAAGTCTTTCACCCAGGCTTGTCAGTGCAGCAGTGTTGATTACTGAAAGTGGCTGCCTGAAAGCATATGGTACAAAGTGCTATGGAACACTGCTGTCATCCGCTAGGAAAGGGAGATCAGGACAGAACCTATGTGACACTGATTTTGCTGCCATCTTGCCACACTGATTTAATATTTACATCTCCTGGACTCTGCTTTTGGTTTGGTAGTTCATAACTTTATTTTCCAAGGACTGGTCTTCTATTTTCAAGTCTTGCTTTTCATTCTTTGGGGTCTGTTACCTTTAAAAAGTTCAAATAGTGATATTTTGATAGGAGATGGACATCCCCCACCCCACATCACACCTAAGTGCCTATGTCATATATCAAATATATATGAAAAGACTAAGGGTTCAAAGCAAACGGGTGGAGTGTCCTAGACTATCACATGAAAGAACTCACTTTTAATTATACGGTGGAGAAGGACTGTGTAGCAATGATTCAAAATCTGGAGGTTAAAATAGGAAAAATAAGCTTAAGATCAAGAAGTATTGTTTTTGTTTGGAATATTTTCTCTTGTCTTCCTTCCTTGTTTTCTTCTTTCCTTTCTCTTTCCTTTCCTTTCCTTTCCTTTCCTTTTCTTCTTCTCTTCTCTTCTCTTCTCTTCTCTTCTCTTCTCTTCTCTTCCTAACTTTTCAGCCCTGAGAAATGAGCACAGGGTCCTGTACATGCTAGGCAAATGCTCCACTGTTGAGCTACATCCTTAGCCCTTTAAGTGATATTATCAAGACTTTGTCAGTAAAGCAAAGATGAATGGGCAAGTAAACACATTAACAAAAACACTCCACTCTAAAATATGAAGAGCTTTGAGAACCAACAACCCATTATTCAAAGCGCACATTGCCAGTGTTCTTCATTGGTTCTGTTTCCTTATTTAATGCTTTAATCTTGACTCTACTTCAATCAACTGGAGAAATAATTTATCTCCTACTTTTAAGAAACTAGTCAGAGACAACGGAAACAGATAGTTCTCACTAAAAATACAATTGTTCCTTAAGCATAACAAAAGCTGTTCAACTTCACTCATAAGAGATCCAATTAAGATATTAAAAGATACCTTCTAACTTTTGAATCTAATGAACATACTATATACACCACAGACATTGTTGAGTAAGAGGGAATGTTGCTAGTGATTTATAAAATTATACAATATTTTATAGATGGCGATTTAACAATATCACTCAAAATTATAGTGTATGACTTTAGGACTCAGCAATTCTCCTCTTGGGAAATTTTCTTACTGATACATTTTCCAATATGGAAAATGTACAGGAATATTTACTGTGATAATGTTTGTAAAAACAGAATATTGCGGTGAACCTTAACTGATATATTATATATAATGACATATAATAAAACAACATAGAGAAGTGATGAAACACAGGTTCCCCAGGTTAAAAAATAAGAATACAGGAGCTGGAGAGATGACTCAGCAGTTAAGAGCACTCAATGCTTTTCCAGAGGTCCTGAGTTCAAGTCCCAACAACCATATAGTGGCTCACAACCATCTATAATAGAATCTGATGATCTTTTTGTCATGCACCATATATACACACACAACACTCAAAAAAAATAAAGATACTACCTAATTAAATGAGAAGAAATATATAATGACTACTTAGGCAAGAGAACATGTTTTAAAAGTAAGAACACAGTACTAAGGATCAGGGTTGGTGATACAAAATTACAAACCTTAACCACTCAGGACTTTGGCAAAAGCATGGTAAGTTCATGACCACCCAAGCCTACAAAGTGACTTCCAGGTCAGCGTAGACAAGTTAGTGACACCTCATTCTAAGATAAAATAAAAAGTTAAGAAGTGGAGCATTTGTCTAGGCTGTACAAGGCCATGGGGCCAATCTCTAGTACTGACTATTCTCTCTCTCTCTCTCTCTCTCACACACACACACACACACACACACACACACTCATGAATGAGTTAAGTGAAAAATAAAGAATACTTAGCATGCATTAATTTGAACACACTTAAAGTATACAAAATTGCTAAGAGTGGTCACCTGACTGTAGACCTGGGTTGCTGGGAGATTGGTATAAGAAGGATATTTTTCAATGAAAAAATATTTCTAATGTTTCTTTTTTTTTCCCTTCAGTGCCAGTGGCTGATGTGGCACCTTGTCCCAGCCTGACCCAAGACCCTGAACTCTACCATTGAGTTACTCACCCAAACCCTTCAGTTCTTTAAAATGTCATGCAAATGTATCACTACTGAAAAACTTAAAAAATAATTTATTTTTATGTTGCCAGGAATTATAACACACTGAATGTTCAATGTTTACGGTCACTCATATTTTCAAGTTGTAATGAGACAGCTAGTTCTATCAGGAATACCAAATGTCAAGACAATATATCTGGAGTCTGTAGCCTCCTAGAGATAGAAACTTCCTGCTTCAATCAAGGTATTAGGAAATAACTTAATTTACCATATGCTCATTAGCTCGGAGGTGTGTCGTTTTTCTGTCATTAATATTTGCTAAGTTTTTTATACTTTCTTTAGGGACTCAGAAACATCTTGCATCCTGAACTCTCTTGAATAAATTCAGTCTCAAGGCCCTTTGCCACTTTGAAACTATGTTACTTCCCAACCAAGTGGTTTACAGAGACCTTTGTTCTCCTCTCCCAGCCCTAACCAGCTGCCTCTTCCGTCTCTACTGTTCCCTAAGTTCCCATTCCTTCCTGTCTCAGTGAACTCTTAGAAGTGTTTTGGCAGATCCTTGCGAATAGTTGGTTTTCTTAGTGTATGAAGCTGCTAAATACTGGCAGGGGAGGCATCTGGTTTCACAAGTCTCACCAGCACCTGATGTGTTTGTTTCAGGGAATCTATGTGCATATTTTCATGGAATCTCTGTTGAATAAACAAACGCATACTCAGTGCATGGTGGGGGGCAAAGAGTTGAAGCCACAGGAAAAGATAAAAGAGTTGAGACAATCTGGCTGCAGGCAGTTGATCAACCAGGGAGCGTGAGATAAATACACATAATTATGGTGTGGTCATTGCCTTAGGAGTTGCAAATTATATTGTGTGAGTCACAGCAAGGTGACTGCCAGAAGGGTGTATGTATGTATGTATTTATTTATTTATTCATTATTTACTGAGATAGGATTCCAAGTAGGAGGCTGGTCTCTAACCTGCCACGCAGCTGAGGATGACTTTGTACTTCTGATCCTCCAGTGTCCACCTTCTGAGGGCTATGATTTCAAGCTTGTACCATCATGCCTGTCTTAATTCAGTGCTGGGGACTGAATTCAAGGCTTTTGCATACTAGGTAAGCTCTCTACCAACTGAGCTACTACATCCTTAGCATTAAAAGAATTTTAAAAACATGTTATAGATCTGGGAGGAAAAGCAGTTAATATTTAAAAATTGCTTTTCAAGAACTAGTGTGATGCTCTCAAGGAAGAGGAAGACGATTAATTTAGAATATCACAAACCTATAGGGGCCAGAGAAGGGCTTTGTGGGAAATGAATGAATTGAATGGGGGGAGGGGGGATAAAAGAGGTCTAGAAGGTTTTAAACCAGGCGGTGTCTTATCTGGGAGATTTTATCCTGCTCAGAACAGAACATTCATTACCCAGGGCATCTGTCCAGTGTTTCCACAGGGGATGAAACCCTGTGATTGTAAATGCTTTAATTGTTCCCATAACAGTACAGAGTTGAAACCAGCTGCAAACCGACAACATGTGCCATGCTTCCTACTCTGCTGGAGAAAGAATGATGAATGAATGTGTTCGGCTGAAGCTGTCTTCAGGCAGGAGGCAATGTGGATTTTTCTAGTATTTACCTAAGAGTTTCTCTGAGGCACTAAAGCAACTTATAGTAGCAAATACTTCACAATAGATAGCCACAAGCGACATTGCTCTCATTTCAGTGGGTAGGGGTGGGTACAGCAACTCACCTTGGCGATTTCCTTAAAGCAAAATTCAAAGGGAATACTGGAAATGAGGCTGAAAGACTTTGGAAGGCTCAGGATGCTATAGTAAAGCTCATCTGCTTAAAATTGTCAATGTAAAGTCACTGCAAAACAGACAAAAAAGAAAACTTTCTCCCTCACGATCTAGCTGGGAATATATTTAGTGTGAAGGAAATGACTGAAGACTTTCATGCACCAAACACTTATGTCTCAGATGATATCCCAAGTCCTCTTCTGTGAAGACCCCTACTATGTATCAGATGCTAACCAAGTCCTCTTCTGTGGTCAGGGACTTTATATATATCCCCAGCCAGCCAGCCTCCTAGAAATCAACGTTATTACTCCTAAAGTCTACGATCTCAGGAGATAAAAGTGGGGTGAGAGAGTCTCTCCCTACCTCCAGAGAGAGAGAGACAGAGACAGAGACAGAGACTGTGGACAGATAAATAGCTTTGTCTATGAGTATAAAGGACCAGGGAAATCCAGCACAGGATTAAGGGAGAGACAGAACACATGAGAGAACACACCACTGGTTTCTCTACATCATTAAAGAGTTTAACAACATCCACAAAATTTAAACATCCAGCTCTCAAGGAATAATACCAGCTAGCACTCTCACTTCTACCTAGAATCTTTATAAAAGACCTCTGTGTGTGTGTGTGTGTGAGTGCGTGTGTGTGTGTGTGTGTGTGTGTGCGCGCGCGCGCGCGCACGCATTTATGTGTGTTGTGCTAGGCAACTATTCAGGAGGTGGTATCTCTCATGCTCTATACCCTAGTCCTGTTCGTCTTTATTAAGTTTAATTGTTATACTGGGTAGTGTTTGTATCTCTGCTGAAGTCTATTCAATCAGTAGTGTAGATAAACATAACTGACTAATTAGAAACAAAACATCATTCAAAAGCTTTAATCTGTTGAATTTCCACTTAACTAAAATGCACATACTATTTCTGAAGCACATTGAGTATTTTTTATACATAATCCACAAGAGCACAAATAAAATAACGTCAGAAAATGGGTTTTCATACAAAGTTTGGTAATTTAAAAACAAAATGTAACTACTGCCAGAATTTTAAACACTAAGAATATAGCCACCGGGACCAGCCTATTTGTTCTCCATGGTTTTATAAAGCATGCATTCAATTTGGTTTGATACAAAGCTTATGTTTGTCTTTTAGATGTGCTCAAACATAAGGAACAAAAGAAAAGAGAAACAATGAATATATTAGATAGGCGAGGCACACAGACTTAGAAAAATAAAGAAAGCAGCAATCTTGATGGAGTTAAAAAGAAAAGGAAGGTTACTATCTTTGAGGCGGAAGAAAGGCGTCCCTTGAACCAGAAACACTTTCCCAACAGTGAGCTCAGGAGGTGCCGGGTTGGGGAAGAAGAGAGGAGGGTAGGGGGAGTGGGGGTGGGGGAGGAACATAGCTTACAGACCTTACCATCAGAACCTCGAATCATAAAACAAGCCAATCCACGTTCGTATGGGACCTGCTTAACTTCATCTGTTGGGAGGTAAGTTGAGTCTCCTTCCCCTTCTTGGAATGAATGGGAAGGCTAGCTGCAGCGCTCTACCTCGGACCAAAGGAATGCATGTTATCTGGAGTTGTTTGGAAACCACAGTCTTTAAAGGAGCTGTGTCAACAGGTTTTCCCTTCAGCAGAACACTGAGCCAATTGTAAATGTTGAATGAAAATCCTGAACACATTAAATAGGACCTTAGGAATTCAAAACCTGCCCCAGGTAGGGTTTTCTTTTCTTTGTTTTTAAATAGTCTCTCAGACTCTATCTTTATCACTTCTGTCTATTTGAACCCAGAGTCACCAAGCAGACAGGGTTTTTTTCCTGGCAACATAAGAAGAGCACATTCTGAGGAAGGAGTGAACGATAGCTTGGAAGTTTGGTCTGGAAAAAACTGAGATGTGTCCCACATGGAGCTGTTCCTGTGTCAAGAAAATGAGGCAGAATAAAGCATGTCCTTCTGGAGAGATGACTAACCTCCAGCCTTTTATGTCTATATTGTCTATTTGCAGTTCTATGGCCACCTCCCTTCAAACACAAATATTTATCTTTCTCTCTCAACTTTTGCCTGTACAGCCTTAAAATAAGGCTGTTTCTAGAACACGGATAATGAGGTAAGGATGCTTTACCCATCAGCCCTTAATGTTTAGGAGCAATTATCATTGCTTCTGAGCTAGGGCAGTGAATCACATGCAAAATCTACCTATGATTGTTAAAGCTTGGAGACCAAGAAGCCTTTTGTGTATAGATGGTATAGGTGTGTGTGTGTGTGTGTGGTGGTGGTGGTTGCTTATGCCAATGCTTGCGCTTATGGAGATCAGAGGTCAACATATGGTGTCCTCCTCCCTTCAGGGTCTCCCACTGAAATCGTAGCTCATCAGTTCAGCTAAACTGGCTGGACAGCAAGCTCCAGGAACCCTTACAGGACCTGCTGGTCCCCCCTCCCAGCACTACTGTCACAGGCATGCTATACCATGCTGGCTTCTTATATGAGAGCTGGAGATTTGAACTTATGTCCTCATCCTTGCACAGCAAGGATTTTACCCACTGAGCTGCTTTCCCAACCCATCTCCCCCTTTAAAAATATTGCTTAAAAAAACAACAACTGATATTCAGATTGGGCTTAGGGTATTTGTGAAGCCCACTGTTCTCCACTGTTTCCATAAGCTTTGCAGTTCATTCTGCTACACCAAAGGACTTTTATTTATTTTGAAAGCTTCTGCCCAACAAATAGGAGACAATTAGCATAGTTAAGACTGCCTATAGGATGAAGAAAATCTTTGCCAACTTTGTTTATTTATTAAGATAGAATTTTACTAAGTAATCCAGGCTGACCTCAAATTTAAAATCCTCCTGCCTCAGTCTCCCACAGTTGTGAGACACCACATCTGGCTTGATGACTGATTTCTGAGGTTCTGTGATGATGTCATATAATTGATTATAAAGTTTTGAAAACTTCATATAACATAAATTTAATTGAAAATAATTATATCCTGATTCTAACACCTAGTAGTGCATGGTGTCACAAGGAATATGTACTTCTGACAACTAAGCAAGTGAGAATACAGGATCTGTGTCTAGGTACTTAATTTATTAATGTGGTAGATTCTACAGCTCAAAGAAGCAGACTTCCATGTCTAGGGACTTTAATATCTGAGGGGGAAAAGAATCACACACAAAAAATGTGTCAAAGAATTTTAGAGGAAGTACAAATCAGTGGGAAAGCTGGTGAGAGCTTCAAATCCTGCTGTGCCTGCTGCCTCCCTGCACCTCTGCGTCTTTCTTTACTAAGATCTTAAAAATCGACAACCAAAACAAACAAGCAAATAAAGTCCAAAAACAAAACAAAAACATTTTAGGAAAAGTCCACAAAGTCTGAACCTTGCACTTGGTGACGTGGTTTGCAGTCTTCTGAGAAACACAAGACTAATCTCTCCAGATTGTCTGGGACGTGCACAGAAGGTTTCCATAGTAGGGCACAGTCTGTAATCGCCTAAGTCCTACCTATTTAGCCACTAAACATTAAGATGGTGTCTTTATAAAACAGGAATCATGAGTTTTAAGATTTTATATTGCTCGCGTCTATGTACTTTCTACCCCCAGACCCTTTCTGTTTTGTCTTTACAATTTGGAGCAACAGAAATTTTATCTTCATTTGAATTCTGATACTGAGATAATACAACTAACTAATGTGGAGCCAGATGAACTGAGTGCTTCTAAATCCTCCCATCTGTTGCCACAATTTCTATGAAAAAGTAAAGATTCTACACGGGGGTTCTTCCTGCCTCAGCCTCTGACCTGGGATTCTGAGGCTGTATTAGCATACCCAGAGAATTCCTAACTTAACCATTGTTTTCCTCCCTCATTTCCTGCCTTCCTCCCTATTTGCCTTTCTTCCAGGCTTTTGGAGTTGCTTTTTCTGGATTCCTCACCCTGGAAGTTCATTTCAAACACTGGATGCTGGCACCAGTATGAAGTAGATTTATCCAGCTTTTCCCTGGAGCTTCTTGCCCTGCCGTTCTTACTTGTGCCTGAATTTTTGATACTGAGCTTCTAACCAATTTCATCCTGACTGTGAAAGTGACTTGGAAACTCTAGATCAAAATCAGTGCAGACAGCTGTGGACAATCCTAAACCTAAACATTTCATTCAAATAATGTATGTGGGGGAGGAGAAGTAACAATTTAGGATTAATCTCTGTTGTACACATATCTGACTATTAATGAGCCACTGGGAGCTAAAGCTTCCCACTTTCCACTGGAAACTCTGGGTTTCCAGGAAAGCAGTAAAGTTAACCAGTAAAGATGAGCAGTAATGGTTGCCTCTGAATAGAGGCTCCCACAAGGCTGTTTAATGAGGCTTATTGAAAGGGCCTTGCGGTAATGTTTAGGCCTTCAGGAGGGATGGAGAGCAGTACCCGGAGTAGTACAATATTTGGCAACCTAAACATGATGGCTCCTTAAAGGAAGGAGGAGCTTCCCATTAAAGCCTGGCATGGACAAAGGTATGTTCAGAGAGAACTGTAAGGGCAACACAGACCAAGTCCTAGATAAAGGATAGCTTAGACATTTTAGAACCCTTTAGAGCTGGGGGATGTTTTGTATCATGTGATTTAGTCCAGCAGAGAGTATGTGATGAGGAGCATTGAGGGGCTAGGTACCATAAATTGAGAGCTGCCCAATCATTGTACAAAGTGCTTAACTGCCCGAGAGAGACCCAGAGGGGCATGGTGGCCTGATTCAGGCTATGGGATCTGACCTAAAGATGCAAGCCCAGGTTCCAACAGTGTGCAGACAGGTACCAAACTCAGGTTCATCTGACTATAAAGCCATTTTTTTTCACCACTACACTGGGAAAACTCAGAGCATGGTGGGGCATTCCTATGGTTTCAGTACTTCAGAAGCTAAGACGCGTCAATCTCTAGGAGGTCAAGGATAGCCTGATCTACCTAGGGCATTCTAGGCTAGCCAAGGCTACATAGCTACTCTCAATCTCAAAAATAAACAAAACCAAGAAAACTCAGAAACCAAAACAATAGCAACAACAAAGCATTTACCCATAATGCTCAAAGCTAAACTGCTCTTTTATATGATGGAGAGATAATGTCCTTGAGGTCAAAGGCTGCTGACTCTTGTTCTTATATGACTAAAACTTATAGGTGTTGGGTGCATTATTTCCCAAGAGTTAAGCATGATATAAATATTGTGTATACAATATTATATATATTTGTGTGTGTGTGTGTATATAGTTATGAAAGCATCAAAGTCATTGCCATTGTTGTTTTCAATTCAATTTTCTGAAGACATTTTTTTTTTTTACTAACTTAGCCAAGCAGTGGTGGTGCATATCACCTTTAATCCCTGCACTTGGGAGACAGAGGCAGGTAGATCTCTTAAATTCGAGGCCAGCCTGGTCTACAGAACAAGTTCCAGGACAGCCAGGGCTCCACAGAAAAACCCTATCTTGAAAAACCAACAATAACAACTTAAGATAATACATTTAAAAAGTAAAATCAGGAAAGCCTACAACATTGAATAAGTTAGCTTTTTGGCAACTTAGCTTATATGTTATCCTAGCAATAACAAAGATAAAACTGACAACTGACTCAAAATAGTAAAAACAAAAACCCACAATATGTAAACACAAGGTCTTTTGTTTACACAAAATGAAGCCTACAACTAAAATTGACTGTTATTAAAATTATGCTCTGATGACCAGTTTGTTGGACTATAAAATACCTAAAACAACAAACAAACAAACAAATCCTGAAAACACTTCTCACTGAGTTGTCTCTCCTTGCATTTAATTTCTCATGCAGAAGAAAAGCCCTGAACAAGATTTAAATTCCTTATACCCTATACATGAAGAAACAACAACAACAACAGCTCCACTCTGATTTCACTTTCTTTTCTTTTACATTGAGTTGTGGTTTGCTTTGTGCCTTTCCTGTTGATGAGTTTTCATGGTTAAAGTGACTCTGAAATCCAAGGTAATGCACATCAGTGTTCCCTTTCTGTTATAATAATTGAGATCCTGAGTTCGACAGATGGGGATCATTCATAATTCAAAGTTCTATCACAGAATAGAAATCTTCTTGTAGTAACAAAGGCTTTAGTTTTCAGATAGAAGTATCCAGATTTTCGAGATTGAAGTTGTATTTCTGCATCCGAATTATGTGGAATGAATTGTTTGTGTTTCTGAACCCATTTGTGGGTAAACCACCTAGTCACTACTAGCTGACAAATTCCCACTTGGGTTCAGGGATGAGGTTAGGAGGAAACAAACCACATTAGTATATCTGTCAATATTTTGTCTTCCTTATTTTTGTTCATGATGGTACTGATAACATAGATGCTCCTGTCAGCTTCATAATGCCTTCCTCTGCAGTGTAAACCTCCCTCTGCTCTCCACCATCATCCCTACAGTGCACTCTTGGGAGTCTCCTTTACCTTGAGTATCATTAAAAGTAATGATTTCATGACCAAAGGAATGTCTATGTTGGCTTATTTTTAAGTCTTCAATCCTTTTGAATTATTTTTAAAGAACAGTATTCTACTGACTCTTGTATGCAATCCATTGCCCACATTTTGGTTTATGCATCATACACTTTGGGCACAGGTTTCCTTCCTGTTTCCATTGTCTCAGCTTCTCCCAACTCTAAGTCTCATTTTGAACATGTATGTTTTTGTATGAACTAATTTTGTGTGAATCTGTTTGTGTGTGATTGGTAACTACTTCTATTTTAACGTCACTAAGGTTTTTCCTCTTGTTCCTCATCCTGTGGTGATGCCAATACATTAATACATCCCAAGTTTGCTTGCTGCTACTCTACAGTAAGAAAGTTCTGGGGTGTGTGAGGGGAGGAGCATGTCTGTCATTTGTATTGATCCCTGTATGATGAAAGGCACTGTTATTCAGAAGTAAAGTAGTAAAATATTCAATTGCTTAATCCATGGCATATAATTTGCTAAGCCCCTAACCACACAACAAATGAAAAACAAGGAAAACTTACCCTTTAAAGAAAGTCTCAGTAGATGCTCTAGGCTCTTTGCCTCTATTTCAGCTCTCTCCAGCTCAGATGTCAGTTACAGAAGACTCTTGCATCTGGGAACTAGACAGACACAAGTAGAAAATTAAAGCAAGTCCCTCCACCTAAGTTTGCACCGATTTAGACCAGTCAGTTGCCAGGGCTTTACATGAGGTTTTTCTCTTGAAGGATGCTTAGTAACCTTACCCAGCCAGCAAGCATCTTAGGGTCTCATCTTCTTAAACCTGCAAGTTGTTCTTACTGTTCTTTTTATGCTGGATAATTTTCAGGGTTTTATTTCCGACTTCCATATTTAATGTATTTTAATTCAGCCTAGCAATGATCTATATATACATGCATCCATGAGCTCATCTTTCCCTTAGGACTTACACAGGTAGCAAGGACCAAGTTGGCATTTGTTATTACTTTCTGGCAATTACAAGTCTGACTTCATAAATACCTTTATTCCTGCACTTGCATCCAAAAGTTTCAGGAAAGAGTGTGGTTAAATAAATGAAACAAGGTCTCCTGGACCCATCCTTTTACAGTGCCCTGAATGTTGTAAACTAGAAGCACCTACATTCTGGCTTCCCCTCTTTACATGGCCCTTCTCCAGCATTCCCCTTTTAAATGTGAATTATGCTTTTAAAATCTTGCAAGTTTTATATACGTTCCAACAGAGTGAATTATGCTCTCAACTTAAATATAATATTTTGTATGATTCACACAGTTGGGTAAAAATACAGTTTACATTTAAAAACAAAGGATTTGACCGTATATTAGTTTCTTCATTTTAAGAAGAAAGAATGATAAAAGAGATGGAATAGAATTAATCCCCCACCCCCAGGGGACTCAATGGTAAATGCCTCTTTCAAGGCCATAGTCCTTGGAGAATCTTGAGTAAAATGGTAATAGATTCCACCTTCTAATTCTAAGGACTCAGAAGAATGATCTAACCAGGTGCACAGTTAAAAGACTTAAATAGACATTCCTCAAAATAAGATCTACATCTAGTAATAGGTGTGTGTGTGAAAGTATTGTTTAGCATTAGTCTTCAGGAAACTGTAAATTGAACCATAGTCACCAAAGCCTCAAACCAGTTAGACCAAATATTAAAAAGATGAGAGGAGAGGAACACTGGCAAGATGAAGAAATGAAAACTGTCCTGCACAGATGGTGGGAGTGTCAGTTAGTCCTACTGTGATGGAAGACAGTGTGGAGATTCAAACAAAACAAAACATAAAGAAAGTGCGAAGAAGGGAAGAGAGAGAAAACAGCCAGCAACATCTAGAAGAGTCCAGACTTAACTGAGCCATGAGAGGAGAGAGAGGTAGAGAGAACAAGAGAGGAAGAGGAGAGAAGAGAAGAGAAGAGGAGGGGAGGGGAGGGGAGGGGAGGGAAGAGGCGGGGAGGGGAGGGTATAGAAGAGTGTGTATGTGTGTGTGTGTGTGTGTGTGTGTGAGAGAGAGAGAGAGAGAGAGAGAGAGAGAGAGAGAGAGAGAGAGAGAGAAGTGCTGATAGGAGACACAGACACTGAGTGAACCTCAAGGCCAAGCAGGTGCTTCTCACATGCTAATAGCCACCTGCTTACAGGTTTCTTTGGGGAGTGACAGAGCCTTGCTGGAGGAAGCACTTCTCTGTTGGTGGGCTTTGAGTTTATAGCCTCACCCTACTTCCTGTTGGTTCTTTCTACTTGTGTTTGACACAGGTGTGATCTCTCAACTTCCTCTTCAGCTACGTGCTGCTGTGCCTCCCCCACAATCATCATAAGCCAAAACAACCTCTTCTGTAAGTCGCTTCTGATCATGGTGTGTAGTGAGAATTTTGGTTTCCTTAAAACCCAGTGATGTTATGTGAATGTTTTTGTTTTAATCCCAGGTGTAGGATATGTGGCTGCTTTAGGTTACCCACAGCCACTAAGTACGACTGTCTCATGCTCTAGGAAGGGTGTGATTTTTGCCAGCTGCAGATAGTTTATGTTTGGAATTCTGGGGCCTCTTGAGAGGGTATAAACTGGAGACCTCTAGAGTGCCTGTGATGAATAAAGTAGACCCCTCCCTCCAAATAGCATCTACAGTAGTATTTCAACAGGGTCACAGAAAAGTGACTTGATACATTTGCAAAAGCCAAAACATGGATGGAGCCAAGCTAAGTATTCACCTGAGATGAATAAATAAAGAAAGCGTCACAATGTCACAATAATATTTACATTGGAAAACCATCCAGCTTAAAAATGGGAATCTTGTCATCTTTGACCACATACATGAACCCGGAGAAAACTATGCTAAGTAGAATAAACCAAGTATAGAACAACATGCTATGGATTCTACTTCCATATGAATCCTAAGAGACTGATTGTCAACAGAATGATGTGACCGGAAGCTGAGGAAGGAGTTACTGGGAAAAGAAACACTGTTCATCAAGTCATAGTCATACAATTGTAACCTGGCATGGTGGTGCATACCTTTAATCACAGCTCAAGGAGCTAGACAAAGATGGAAGGCTGGCCTGGTCTACAGAGAAAGTTTCAGAATAGCCCGGGCAACCTAGAAAGACTGTCTCAAATACACTGGAGTAATACACCTTACTGGTCTCCTGGAATGAATAGTAACTATAATAAATAATAATCTGCTGCATACTTCAAAGTTGCTCATAGGTATAGTACAGATTTCCAGTACAAAATCCAAATAGTAAAACAATGAATTAATTAGCTTGATTTAATTATTTCATAATATGCACATATGTCCAAACATGACTTACTCCATATATTTACTATTTATGAATTTTACATATTATTTAAAAACTTTTAAAATGCCCCATCCTACAACAACTACCTACACATCTGTTCAACCAGCTACAAAGTACTCCCTCATTTAAACAACCGTCAAACACTTCCTTTGTAGGGACTGTTTTCTTTGTCTTATTTCCTCTTTTGCTTCATTTTCTTCTGCTGAAATAACCTAGCTCAGTCAGTCCTTTTAAGGATGTTGAATAAATATTTCCTAAATTAAAACAAATTTCTTGCTCTTGCTCGGGATCCCTTTGTCTAGTAAGCAGAAAAAAGAAAAACCTTATCTCTGCGCTTCGACCTCACAGCTCGCTGATAGAACAGATGGGGTTGGCCCAATGCAGCAATGTTTTCTAAACTGAAGACCTCAAAATGAAGCTCAGTGTGGCAGTGCACACCTGTAATCTCAGCCCTTGGGAGGTGGAGGCAAGGATATTATGAATTCAAGATCAGTCTTTGATATATGAGAAGCTAGCCTGAGCTACATGAGACCCTCTCTACACACACACACACACACACACACCTCAAAAAGAAAACAAAAGGACAAATAAAGAAGAAAAGAAAAGAAAAGAAAGACTCAAAATGAGCAGAGTTTAGAACTGAATGGGAAAGAACTCACACAAGGGGCAGACATATTTGTGTGACTTTTAAATTCTTTCTGGCCAGAATAGGTAATTTTAGCAAGTAATTAAAATGCATTAAGTTCAACATAGTTCCTACTTAAGTTTGTTTTCAGTTTTGTCTACATGATTCCTCAGTGCAGACCAGTGAATTCCTGGGCTGCACATCTTCCTTACTACCTCACAGTCCTCCGGTGTAGAAGTCGGACTAGACTGCCTCCATGTTTTCACCTGTACAACTGCACTGGGACAAGGGAAGGGAAAAATGGAATAGGTGAGCATGTAATTCTACTGTGTGCTCTGTATCTCATTCTCTGTTCTCCTCAATGCAAGGTGAGGAGAACCAAACATCACCAGTGTATAAGTTTGGTTAAGAAAGAGGCAATATTGGTTTTTGTCTTACACTAAAGATCAAAAGACCTTGTTATAACTTGATCTTGTTATGGATAATTGCAACTAGATTCTGAACCTCCCAGAGTTAGTCAATTTGTTCATCCTGATTTGTTCTAGGTCATCGGGGTCTTCAACATTTTATGGTTAAAGGAAGAATGACTAAATTTGGAGCTGAGAGTGTAGTTTGATAATCAAGAGTTGCCTAGCGTTCTCAAAACCCTGGGCTTGAGGCCTGACTTCTATTTCTAGCACCAAACAAACCCCCCCCCCTCAAATGAGCAAACCAACAAACTAATAAATAATAGAATGAAACAAACAAACCTTTAACTTACAATGAAATTTGCATATGTTAAAATGATATATGTCTTCTGCAAATACCATAACATTCCACTTAGTGAATGGGTATGTAGTTCAATATAATTGAATCTCTCTCTCTCTTTTTTTTTTTTTTTTTTTTTTTTGAGGTAGCAAAATTTAGTGAGCATTCACAGTACTTTGGCTTGGAGAGGAGTTGCCTGTGCTTCTTCTTGGGATTGGCTAACATTTTCAAATTGCCAGCTTGGCTATGTATCCAGCAGTTACAAAGCAAAAAGGCAAAAGAGATTGAATTATTAGAAGCTACTAAAACCGAGGAGTAAAAATAATCCTACTTCTATCATTTTTTTAAATCCAGTTAAATTCTAAGTACAAATAAAAAATTTCCTGGTCTAGACGGTGGAGCACCGCTCCCCAGTGAACTCTATGATTAGATCCTGGTGTGCTTGTTGAGGGTGAGACACAGCCTACCTCTGGCCCAGGACCAAATTCAATATGGACAGGTAGTTCCCTGTCTATGTTAGACTCTAGAATAAGGCGGAAAAGGAGTGAAGGCAACGGGAGGGAAATTCAGGAGACTCGAGATTAGGGAACAGGCAGAGACAGGCTCTGCTACTGCCTGTAAAACTAAACGTAAATTGGGTCAAGAGGCTAAGCAACAAGGTCCATTTGCATGTTGCTCTCTTGCTCACTCTACTATGCTCAAAGTAAAGCGATTTGTTTATAGTGCAATTTTTTCTGGGGGGGGGGGACGTAAGGGCCATGAGGTAAGACTTGATATTGCCATATTGCTGATAATGTCGATAAACTCATATACACCCATGCTCTCCGAGGCTAGGTTTCTTTCTACACAAAATAGGAGACGTGTACCTATCTCATGGGTACTTGTGCAAGTTAGATGACACTGTGGGTGGCATTCTCTGAGGAATATTAGTTGATCATAATGACACTTTATCGGCTCAGCCTCCATCTGGAAGGAGAAAGCATGAGGAAAGGCCATGTAGCATGGGAAGCTAGGGGAGCATGTCTCTGAAGCAAGGCCATCTGGTGTTCATTCTATGTTTCCTTTTGTTTCAGACTTACTCTGTTTCCTCACGGTCAGAGGCTGCTTCATTCAAAAAAGCTCAATAAATGTGGCTTCTGTGCCAAGTGGATTGGCTGTATGTTGAGCGTACACTGGTGAACACATACAGAGACAGTTGAACAGACAGCAGATCCAGAGCCAGGCAAACTGACTGTAATCCCAGCATTATGGAAGTTGACAGAGGATGACTGCTGATTTTCATCAAGTTACATATGAGTTCCAGGCTAGCCTGTGGGAAGCGGGAGTATTCTGCTGAACTAGTCATCAAATTTGTACACAGTCAAGGTTCAGCTTAGCTCTCTGTCATTTCAATACTCTAAAAGACTAATACCTTTCCTTTTCTTTGTTAATTTCCTCTAAGAAAACCTTAATAGAAATCAAGTCTGGAACTCATCAAGTTGCATATGAATTCCAGGCTAGCCTGGGCTACAGAATGAAACTTTATCTTTGAAACAAAATATAAGACCAGGACTTCTCTTGCTCTCTTGCTCTAGCTATCCCTCCCTCCCATTCCCTTCACCACCCTCTCTACATGCTCATGGCCAGTCTCTACCTCCCCCCCTCTTTCTCTCTGCCTTTCTCTGCCTCTACTACCCTCTTAACTCCCCTTCTCATCCCATGCTCTTAATAAACTCTATTCTATACAAAAAGGAAAAAAAAAAAAGACCAGGCCCATGGACACACTCCTCTGGGCCCAGCTTTTAGAAGGTGGCACAGGTAAAAGGATCCTGGCAAATTCAGGGCCAGTGTGGTCTACCTCACACAAAAGAACTAAGTAACAATTGTTATATGTGATAATTATCTCTTTTATGAAAAAGAAGAAAAAAAAAGCTCCAGTATTCAAGATGGAGTGGTCTGTCAAGAAAAGACCTGATTGAAAGGGAAATTTAAGCCAAGACACCAAAGGGCAGATTTTCTGTTTACCCTCTCTCTGCTGAACTTTTGATAATCAGCCTTCACCTGTAACTCCCTATCAGTGGCCATTACTCCCTAGGGGTTACAGATACTGGAATGTTCCTAAGACAGACCACATTCTCATCTAGAGGAACCATGGCAGTTGCTGTGTGTCAGCACAGGACTCCAAACAAGCCGATGGGTGTGTAGGAAGTTGAGTTTGCCTGCCTAGGAAGAGGAGACTAAGCAATAGTCCAGGGCACACAAGGAGGCCATCTCAGAACCACCTAATTGGATTCTTAAAACAGGACGCAGAAGGAACCCATTACTCCTTACTATAGACCTGCACCCCCATACAGCTCTGTTACCAGGAAATCTGTGATTGCCTTCTGGTATCTAAGGGGGTCAGAGAGTGCTGGCTTGCTCACTGAGTTTACGGTTGACTCCTTACCAACCAGGTAGCTTGAGTCACCTGCACCTTCACCTTTCCTAGCCAGGGCTCCTGCTAGGAGCCTCAATATGGTAGTGCTGTCCCTAAACTGTGGCTCCTTTTGGGGTCCTCGACATGAGTACTTTTGTGGATTTGAGACAATTCTTGTTCACCCTACAGTAAAACCATTCTTACTGTTGGCAAAAAGCAAAGTGCTGAGAACTCCTTCTGGGTTTAGTAATATGTGGGCAGGATCAAAGAAGGAAAGAATGAGACATGAGTTAAAACAAGAGAATGTCAAGGTGATGTTTGCATACCTGATGTAGTGTGTAATTAAAAGATTTCAGGGGGTAAGGAGAAGGGTTTTACAGGGATTGCATTAAGTTCGTTTCAATCTGTTTAACAACAAAAAAATCACAAGTAATATTCTCTTGGCTAGCTTTCTTACATATTAAAGCCTAAAATTATGCAGATAAATTCTCAGGCTAAGACATGCCTTACCTAATTGAAAACAGACTAGCAAGCAAGTCTCTGTGATTGCAAAGATAGTATTCATACTTAATGTAAAAACTAGATGAGCCGGCCAGACTTGATTTCTATCAAGATTTTCTTAAAGGGAATTAACAAAGAAGAAAGAAAGAAACAGAAGAAAGGAATGGTATTAGTCTTTTAGAGGATTGAAATGACAGAGAGCTGAGCTGAACCCTAATTGCTTATGTGTTTGATAGGGATTAGTTTAGTTGAACTGCCTAAGTAAGAGCAGAATACTACCCCTTACCCACAGGAGGCCGCACCTATGATAACTCTACTTAACAGGTTTCACAACTACAAACTGGTCACAAGCCCAGTCCAGAAACCCTGGCTTTCCAACATACCAGAGCATTTATAGAACTTTCAGGGGCTGTTGTAAAAGGCTCAAGATAAAATTAATATTGATTTGCCTGAATTTTAAAAAGACATAAATGTGAAATATAACTTTGGGGGGAAACATGGAGAATGCTCTGAAAAGACTGATGTCTCTGTACCAGGCACTGCGATTTTTATTATGAGCCACAAACACGACTGATATCTCTTTTAAAAAGAGTTATGCAAAGAACCAAAAGCCTTGCAAAGACAGAGTAAAATAATAATAAAAAATTGAAGAATATCCTTCTACAATAATAAAAAAAAAATCAGTTGTCACAACATCCCTTCCTTCTGGTCCCCTCCATTCCCCATCTTTAGCTGTTCACTGGGAAATGAGATTTGTCATATTTGTGTTTTAGTGCTGGGGGTGGATTTACACACACACACACACACACACACACACACACACACACACTTTTTAGTACTGGGTGTGAACCCAGGGCCTTGTGTAAGCTAGACAAGTTCTACACTGCTAACCCTGGCCCCAGCCCCAGCCTCAGCCCTGTAACATTAAGGTCCTTTTTTCTTTCAAGACATTATTGAAAGGCAGCAACATCAGACTATAAATAACTGAGAATACTGTGCACACTAGTGATAGATTTACAAAAGGACAGCCTTCCATGTGATGTTTATTTGTGGTTGTCTATAACATATTAAGACAAATTTGGCCAGGTTTGATATTCTTCAGCATGTCCAGCATTTAGAATTCTGAAGCTGGGGAAGGTGACAGTGCTAGAACCTGAGTTTGCTCTTGATCAGCACTAGGTGCTGGTGAGGGGTGGGACCTAAGGAGGTGGGAAGGAGGGAGGACACAGAGAGGGAGAATAGATTCTAATAAGGATAAAAATATTAATACTCATCTGTAGATCATGTATTCACTCATCCATCCATTCTGTTATTCATACAAGTCATTTATAAAGAATCCACACATCTTGGCACCTGGGGCAATGCAGCAAACAAAAAACTATCAATACTGCCAGACAACCTCACCTAACTAACACACACAGAGCACTGTATCCAGAGCCTATACTTTCTTCACTGTAAATGGAACATTCAAGAACATGTAGGATAACCTTGCATAGTGTTCCACTCCAGGAATCCCAGAAATTAGGAAAGCTAAGACAGAAAGAGGAGGAGTTTGAAACCAGTATAAGCAACATAGTGAGACCCTGTCTCCAGTAAACAAATGAAAACGGGAAGAAATGATATATAAGGTTTTTTGTGTGTGTGGTTTTTTTTTTTTTTTTTTTTTTTGGTTTTTCAAGATATGTAAGGATTTGAAAAGAAAGAAAATATGTCTATGGTCATAACAGAAAAAAAAAAAGATAAGGTTCAGGGTAATGATAGGCTTACTTCCAAATATGGCACCTTCGCATTTGAGAGGACTGGAAGCAGGGAAATCTCTGACCTTCCTATAGTTCCTCTTCTGTGAATCAGACATAGGAAGTCCCTGAGAACCTCATTCTTAGCAGCCACCTTTGCTAAGTTCCTCTCAAGAAATGTATATCTGACCATAAGCTTTCTATGACTTTTCACTACTTCTCAAACCTAAGCATAAAATTATGCAACAGGTCTTCTGTTTCTTTGGGTGTGCATTTCTTGGGGTCTCCCAACTCATAAAAGTGATGCTAAGTTGGTTGTTTTCTGCTGAGGATTGGTCTGCTGCTATGCACTGTAATGCTCAATTCTATACCAGAAGGTCTAGGCTTAGGAGTGAATTCTCATATTTAGAAGCTTTGGTTGTACAAACCTTGTTCCTTAATTTAAAACTATTGGTTCAATAAAATTGGCTACAGCCAGTTACTGGACAGATTAGAGGTGGGTGGGTTTTGAGTTACCTGGTTGGGAGTGGAGAAGAAAGAGAAGTGAGGAGAGACCAGGAGAGAAGGAGGAAGAACAAGAGGAGAGGAGGAGGAAGAAGCTGCTATGAGCGGAGATGGACCATGAGCACGTGGCCAGGAGAAACAGCAAGTATCTGGGGCACACCATTGTACTGGCTGGTTTTGTGTGTCAACTTGACACAAGCTGGAATTATTGCAGAGAAAGAAGCTTCAGTTGAGAAAATGCCTCCGTGAGATCCAGCTGTAGGGCATTTTCTCAGTTAGTGATCAAGGCGGGGAGGGCCCCTTGTGAGTGGTACCATCTGTGGGCTGGCAGTCTTGGGTTCTATAAGAAAGCAGGAAAAAAAAAAAAAAAGCTGGGCAGTGGTGGCACACGCCTTTAATCCCAGCACTCGGGAGGCAGAGGCAGGTGGATTTCTGAGTTCAAGGCCAGCCTGGTGTACAGAGTGAGTTCCAGGACAGCCCGGGCAACACAGAGAAACCCTGTCTCGAAAAACCAAAGGGGGGAGGGGGGGAAGCAGGCTGAGCAAGCCAGGAGAAGCAAGCCAGTAAGAAACATCCCTCCATGGCCTCTGCATCAGCTCCTGCTTCCTGACCTGCTTGAGTTCCAGTCCTGACTTCCTTTGGTGATGAACAGCAGCATGGAAGTGTAAGCTCAATAAACCCTTTCCTTCCTAACTTGCATCTTGGTCATGATGCTTGTGCAGGAATAGAAACCCTGACTAAGACAACCATTGAGGAGGTAGCCAGGACAGCTGTTAGAAGAGTAGATTAAAGATTACCCCCACCCCTGTAATTGTCAAAGCCAAATAAAATAACCATAGTTTGAGTCTCATTTATCTGTAAGCTTAAGGTAGTTAGTTGTATTACAGCTTTCATCTGGAAAATCTGTCTTTTGTTTTAGAGATTTGGGCCTTGTACCTATCGATACATGAGGAAATGGCCCAATAAGCTTTGCCTGTGACATTCGAGACCTTCCTCATTCTTCCCTTAAACTAATTTCTAAGGCTTATGAATCACATGTTCATATTCACTGCAGAAGCAAGCCTACTTCTCACTTCCAGTTTTCCATAGTTACTATTCTCATCACCGTTACCAAATATCTGAGAAAGTCACTTAAAGGAGGAAGCATTTAATTTTGGGCTCACAATTTGAGGAGACCCAGCCCTTCTGGACAGGGAAAGCAGGGTGGCAGGAACCCTAAGGCTGTGGTTTTTAGCTGGGGTGCCTTACCTCTTAGCAGAATTGGAATCAGAGCGAGTAGGGATTGTCAGGGAAGCTCTAAACTTCAAGGCTCATTCCCCAAAGACCCACTTCCTCCAACTAGGGTCCACCTCCCAAAGCTCCAGCAACCCATGCGCCAGTATACAGAGACCAAGTGTCCCAACACATGATTCTGTGTGGGAAATTTCATGTTCGAACCGTAGCTTTGAGAAGTGAATGCCCTGTAAAGTGGATGATAGGCAGGGAGACTTGGCACTGGCTTGTAATACTCCCAGCATTAGGAGGGCTGAGGCAGGAGGATCACTTTGACTTCGAGAAGGAGACCAGTATGGAAACTCAGGAGAAGCCTGTCTTAGAAAAGAAAAATAAAGAGAATTGTTTTAAAGATGTAAAAATAAATACCAATTGATAGAAAGTATATGGCCCAAAAGTCAGAAAGGAAGACTTGTAAAAAAAAGACAAAACAAAACAAAAATAACTAAAAGTAACAGACGTTTAATCTCCAAATCAGAACTCAGAAATAGAGAAAAACTTCCAGCCAGATGGACAGGGCTTTGTGCAAAGCTGGAGTGCTGATTTGTGGCAGCCAAGCCGTGTAAGTCATTTCTAGAAATTCTGATCTATATTACGTACATTTTTTTTTTTATCTAGAGATCTGACATTAATTAAATCCTGTTTTTTGCAACAAGCCTCACTTCCAACATAGACTCCCTAGCTTCTGCAGAACACACTTCTTGCCAAGGCACCCTCCTTCCATTTCAGGTTGAGAGTTGTCTTCCTCTTTTTGGCAGTCAGACCTTTGGCTCTATAGGCAATGAAGATTCCCTGTAGATTTGCAGCAGTGATCCTGACTGGTCCTGCAGTTGCTTTTTTACAAATCACTGTAAACTAAGGCCCAAAAAATCTAAAAGTCCAGTGTATTGAATTAAGAATTCACATTTTTCCTTGAAAAGCAAATGGTTTACTATTGTGGTTATGAACAACCATGACCAAGAACAACCTGGAGAGGAAATGGTTTATTTGGCCTAGGTATCCTAAATTGCAGTCCCTTGAGGGAAGCCAAGACAGGAACTTAAACAAGGTGGGAACCTGGAGGCAGGACCTGATGCAGAGGCCATGGAGAAGTGCTACTTATTGGCTTGCTCTTCTTGACTTGCTCAACCTGCTTTCTTATAGAATCGAGGACTACAATCGAGGGATGTCCTTACTCACAATGGGCTGCGACATCCATCACCAACCACTAATTAAAAAAATTTTCTACAGGCTTGCCTACAGCCCCATCTTATGGAGGCATTTTCTCAAGTGAGGTTTGCCTCTCAGAGGACACCAGATTATATTCAGTTGATATAAGGCTGGCCAGCATATAAAACATCCTTGTTACCTTTGTATCAGGCCACTACTATCTATTTGATTTACTGAAATTGTTTAAAAGACATACTAGAACATTTGGTACCAAATGATTTGACAGGTACTCATTCTGGAAGTAACTGCGGTGTCAAATGCTTAAGGACAGAGCTGCTGGGAGGGTATGACCTTCAGAGAGTATGCTTCAGCCTCAATAAGAATAATCAAATTCTTGAAAAGGCTGCAGAACACGAAAGGAAATGACTGATCCTGGCCGAGCAGAATCTTTTCCCCAGCACATTGTGTGTGTGTTAGGGCAGGGGGTGGGGGGCAGTGAGATTCCTGGCAAGCCTTAATGGCCTGTGAGGAATAGGAGAAGGATCAGAGTGGAACCCTTACCTGTGCCTGAGCTCACTGTGCTGATAGGCAATGAGCTCTGAATGAACTCTATGTGTCAGCGGTAGGGCTGTAAGAGTCTGTGAACTCAGCCCTCTGAGTCTCCTCTCACAGAAGCGCTGTGATGCTGATGCTAAGGCTGTCTGTTAAGGCTGAGGCCCAGCTACACTATGTTTGAAGGCCACCATTCTGCCTCTCACCTGCTAAGACTAGAGTGTGCACTTCCACACCCAGTTTTTTCTGGAGTCGGGATTTGAACCCATGACCTCTTGCAAGCCAGGTAGACACTGTGCTTATTGAGCTATGTCCCCTCACCCCAAATCTTATAATTTGATAGTATATTTACATCTGTCTAAAATGTAAGTATAACTTTTTTTTCCTACACAGAAACAGTGCTCAGTCACTCTTGGCATGATTTCCAGTTCTCTGCTTCCTCCCAGTTTCTAGGGTAGCTGGATCCAGTTATCTACTGTACACAATGGACTCCTTACTACCTCCCTCTGGAAGAGTTAGGTAGTCTAGATGACTCTCCCACTGATCCCCACACTCTGTATGAATGGGGTCAGTATCCCACACTGGCCACCCCTAATCACATTGTGATTGCGCTGAACTTGGGCCAACTTGCCATAATGTCCTAGATCCCAGTAAAAAGCTCTGGTCCGTGGATGGCTTGCTTTCTCTTATTTCTTACCTAGTAACTAAGCATGCATGACCCAGAGGGCATTGCCCCTGACCCTGCAAAGCAAGTTGTCTGATTTTTCTGGAACCTATGATTTCCGATGCATTTGTTACTTCATTTATTATTGTTAGGTTGCCTCTTCTGTGTACCTGACCAACACTCCTGAATGAGGCCTCTCCCAGGGTAGTAGTTGTATTGGCAGAAGCAAATAGGCCAAAGGTCAGGTGACAGCCTCCTAGTGTATGCAAATATGAGCAAGTGTCCTGTAACAGGGAAGTCTGGTCAGACAAGGCTCTAAGGCATTCCACTATCCATCATGATAAAGAACTATTTCCTAAAAAGCACCCTGATTATCTACAAACATCTACTTCCCAGAGCTCCTGCTGAGCCCATCTACCATCACAGCAACCCAGCAGAGAAATGGTCCAGTCCAAATTAGAAGAAAATGCAAGCTGAGTATTATACCTCACTGTTCGCTTGGGGTGCTAATACTGGCATATGCACTGCCTTTACTTACAGCACAAAGGAGTGGACTCGCTTTCCTTCGTAGTCTACCAGCCTGAGTGTAGAATGAATAGTTACATGGTAGCCAGGGATCTCAGAATTATGAGGAGAATCTTGGGCAGTTCCAAGGAGTATTTCCCCCAGAAGAATATCAACCACAATTTATAACAGCAGAAGAACTGAGGCACACCCTTGTCCAATAAAGTGTTATACAACCATAAATTCAACTGTATATTAAAATGAGCCACCTTCAAGCACTCAGAGAACATGCTCATGTTTTTCTGATTTTAATAGTGAGACAGAAACTAGGCTAAATGAGACTCACAAATAGACTTCTAATTCAAAAGAATTCCTTTCCTGGGCTAAAGGAAGCTGCTTATCTTTTGCCCAGAAAAGTGCTCTGGTGGTTCCTGGATTTAATCAAAGATGAAGGAAGTCTCAGGGGACCTTTCTGCAGGCCCCCTTCCTTTGTACTTTTCCAGAACATTCAACTTCAGTTTGATAAACAAGGTTAGAAAATGCACTTTCATATACTAGCAATTAATTCTGGAAAAAGAATCACGAAGTGATGGTATCTCTATAATTTCCACTTGGTTGAAAACACTGCATTTAAGTTTCCTATGGGAAAAAGGAAATGCCTACAAATTCCCCCGAAAAGCTTCTTGTTTTCTGTCAGAGAAATTACTTAGAAGCCTAATGATTCTTCTCCTTGTCTCTGAATCGTACCTTCTTCATGGTTAATCATAGGAGTGTGGACTCTTTTTTTGTTCTCTGTATCAGGACAGTGAGGTTTTATTGAAACAACTCTTTTTAACAGAGTATTGATATAATCTGATTAATGACATTGTTAGATCATTCAAGTTGTACTCTGGCAAGAGTGGAGACCATGATTTATGTCAGAGGCCAGCTAGCTTTTTCTGCAAACGTCCAAATGGCAAGTATTGGGTTTTGCCCGACATGTGGTTTGTGGACAACTGTGTCAAAGCAGTTGCAGACAGTCCATATGTTAACAAGAGTGCCTGCCTTGCAATCAAACTGTGTGCATGGGTGAAATTCATCTTTCATATTACTTCCATCAGTCAAAAATATTCTCTTGTATTTTTCTCAGCCATTAAAAAGTTTTTTAAAAAACCCACTCAAACCTTATAAATTGTAGAAAAATAGATAAGAAACAAGATCTAGTATAAAGTGAAGGTGCTCATGTTAATCCATGTCATAGTATGTAATTGCTATAGAGAGGTTTAAATTAAAGGTAAGTCAGTAAACTAGAATTTGTTTGAATAGTCAGGAATCTATAGGTTGCCTGAATCTTGATTTCTCTTTTTCTTATATTTTTAGGCTAGCATACAAAATAACATTTGCATGTATATGTCATTGTACGTTACTATCATCTATACCCCTGCTCTTCCCAAACATTTTATGCCCCTCCGGCTGGCTCCTCCCTTTTCCTCAGGTAGTTGGCCCACTCTTTGGCTTTCTTTCTTCTGTAGTGCATCATATAGCCTGGACTTGGCCTCAATTTCCTGTCTAGTTGAGAGGAGCTAGAATTCCCAATCTTCTGGTCTTTTGTTTGCGAGTGTTGAGATCATAGACTCATATACTCACTGTGTGCTTCCCCCTCTCTTCCTGTCACATTTGCTCCCATTCCCAGGTTCTCTATCCTCTGCAACCTCTTCTTCCCATCTCATCATGTCATTTCTGGTCTCATATCCCACACTCATAACTACAAACACACAGAATTCAAACTCTGGGTTCTAGATGTCGGAGAGACACTGCAGCATTTGTCTCTCTGAGCTTGGCTTATTGCACTTAACATAATGATTTCCGGTTTTCTTCTAAACATGATTCGCTTTCCTTTAAAGCTATGTAAACTTCTGTACCTTACACTTTATACATATGCCACATTTTCTTTCTCCATTAATCTATCAGTAGGTAGCTGGATTGGTTCTAAATAGCTGTAGCATCAAATACAGATGTATAAACATTTCTGTGATATTTTGATTCAGAGTCCCTTCACAATATATCCAAGAGTGTTATAATTTTGCTCCATGGTAGTTCTTATTTCTGGGGGTTTGCCTTTTTGTTTGTTTGTTTTGTTTAGTTGTTTTTAAAGATTTATTTTACTTTATGTGTATGAATGCTTTGACTGCACACACACATGTATGCTCACCATGTGTGTGCTAAGTGCCTGCAAAGGTCAGAAGAGTCCCTAGAACTGGAGTTACAAATGGCTTTGAGTCACCATGTGTTGCTGGGTACTGAACATGGGTTCTCACAAAAGTGGCAAGTGCTTAACTGCTGAGTCATCTCTTCACAGTTTTCACCTGTTTTTGTTGTTATTGTTGTTGCATTTTTTTGAGGCAAAGTTTCATGAGGTTCAAGTAACCTCCAACTTCATCATTTGTAGCTGTGGATAACCTTGAATGTCTGAACCCTCTGTTTCTACTTACAAGGGCAAGGATTACAGGCCTGCACCACAATAATTAGTTTTGTGTGGCATTGTAGATTGGACCAGGCCTAGAATATGCGAGGAAAACTCCTGTGAAAACTTATACTTCCAAAAGCAACGAATGGGCGGACCTTACTCCCCAAGGTCCTGCCCTCTCATTAGTTTTCTTGACGATGACCATTTTGATAGACTTTGCTGAGTGTGCCTACCATTATAGGAGCTTCTGTGAAGGTCTTAGCATCTTTCAACTACAGGATCATGCCTCTAAAAGCAGAGGGCGTTTGATCCCTTCTTTTTCCATATCCCTTTTATTTCTTTGTCTGTCTCACTGCTCTAGCTGTGCTTTCCCGCACTACTCAATAGTAGTGAAGAGAATGGGAACTGTTGTCCTGTTCCAGAATTTAGAGGAAATAATATGAGCTACAGGGCTGTCATAGCGAAGGTCATGTAATGATTATGTCGAGGGAAGAGTTTTTGTTGTTGTTGTTTGTTTGGTTGGTTGGTTTTTCAAGGCAGACTTTCTCTGTGTAGCCCCAGTTGTCCTGGAGGTTGATCTGCTACAGACCACTCCGGCCTTGAACCCAGAGAACCACCTGCCTCTGCCTCTGCCTCTAGAGTGCTGGGATTAAACACCTGCACCACCACTACGGGGCTTTTCTTCAGGGATTTTAAACATGGATCAATATTGAGCTTTGTCAAAGGTGTTTTAGTCTAGGTTTTTTAAAAGTTGTTACAAGGTACTAAACAGGGGAATCCCTCGGGGAGTCTTTATGAGCATGTCTGACAAGAAGCTGTGTGATTCCTTTAGGGTCTATGTTTTGTTTTAAATGCTGCATTGTATTGAGCTTCTAGCTCCCAATTCAGCTGCAAATTTTCAACTTCTAAGAAGACCTCTTTGTTGATTCAGATCCCAGAAGGCCTGTTTGCTTTTTCAGATCTATTTCTGCAAGAGCATGGTCCACTGCTCTGAAAAGTCCAAGTGGTGAAGTCAGATACTACCACAAGCAACAAGTCAGATAAGGGGTATAGTGGTACAAGCCTGGAATCTCAGCTACTTAGGGGCCAGAGACAGGATGATCCCATGTTCAAGTCCAGCCAAAGCTACAGAGTGAATATAAGCCAACCTAGTAATGTAGTGAGACCCTCTAAAAGTAAGGGAGGGGAAATGGCTCAGCAGTTAGCAGAACTTAATGACCATCCAGAGGCCCTAAGTTCCATTCCAGCACCTAAGTAGGGTACAGCATAACTGCCTGTGACTCCCATTCCAGGGCATCTGATAGCCTCCTTTGGCTTCAAGGGCACCGAGTGTGCTTTCACAGACCCACACCCAGACACACATTGTTAAAATTTAATAACATTAAAAATTCCATTATTAAAAATTAAAATAAAAAATAAATTAATAAAAAACAAAAAGTAGCTTGCAACTGTGGTTTAGTGGTATAGCTCTTACCTCATATGTACAAGGCTCTGGCTTTAGCTCCAGGACTTCAAAAAGCAAACAAACAAATGAGCCAGTCCCATCCCAGCTATAAGCTTCCACTAGGAATAATTGTTCTAATAATTATAACCTTCTGCAACAAGAATGTTTTCATTTCTGCTTTTCTGTCAAGAAAATCAAGAAGGGCTTCATGTACGGTCAGAGTAACTGGGGGGAGAAGACTATAAAAGCCTTAATCCACTGAAATGGAATCTTCTGTAAGTAAAAACAAGAGACAAATGAGACAAGCAGAAAAAAATTTATCTTGCACCTTAGATTCCTATGTTAAGGTGCACATGCCAATTATTTCGGAGTCCTGATTGGTTAGCCTTGATAACTAGGCAAGTCCTCTCTTTCAGGTTTAGCCAGATTCACCAGCTGATATCTCTTTTGTTTTCCTCCCTAGGCATCGCTTCAAAAGTTCAAACCAATATCATCAGCCAGCTTTGATTTTCTTCCAAAAGATTCCTTTCAAACTCTTTTAGTACAAGTGTTTGATATCCTCTTTTAAGAGTTTAATAATAATAATAATAATAAAAGTAGCCTAAAAGTTAATAGTTTCTTAGCATGGTAAGTTACCATGGCAACCGTTAGCTTACTGGAAAAAAAGTAGCAAGGGTTTTTATCCTGTTTCCATCAGGATGCTATACAGTCTCATTCTGTCCTTTGGATCCTAAGGTGAGATCAGTGCTAATTCTTCTGCTACAGATTGCTCTTTTCCTTCAAGGTGTAAAACTGGAAAAACTCACTCACCCTCCACTCCCCTCCCTCCCTTCTTCCCTGCCTCTCTCTCCCTCTTCTTTTCTGAAATGGAAATGATTGCAATCAAAGGACTTTTTATTGAAGAAAATAGTTTTGCTTTGGCTTTTGAATTTTTTATATACCTCCATTTTTTCCTTACATGATAGATAGGTATGTTAAACTTAAAATCAAGTTTTATAATACTTGGTGCATTACCATCATGACTTTATAAAGACTCAGTTAGAAAGGATGCCACTGTACTCAGAAAAGAATCTAGACTCCAACTGCGTACAGTGCTTTTCCATTGCAGTTAGTACTTTAGGCCAGCAAGGGCAGAGGCATAGCAAAGACAGCTAAAGTCTTTCCTCGAGAGTCCATCAGAGAGTTTGTGGCATTGCAGATGTTGAAAGTTGGGTACGTCTGGCTTAATCTTTCCATTTCCTTAAATTAAAGAATTTTTTTTGGGGGGGGATGGATGGATGACCCATTTAGTATCTGAAGTCTGAAAAGAACATGGAGAAATGTCTCTATATTAGAAAGTCTCCAAGCTTTAGTTTATTCTGAGCTGCTTTTGGGGGCATAATCTTATACACTAGCAGTTCTAATTTAGAGCCTTCTTTGACATAGTTAAAGGCTTTAAGTTTCTCCTATAATATTCTAAAATGTTTTGATAGTTTTAATGCTCATCTTGACACAACCTAAACTCACCTGTGAAGAGATTCTCAAAGAAGGACTGTTTACATCAGGTTGGCCTGTAGACAAGTCTGTGGGGATTGTTTTGGTTACAATACTAGATGTGGGAAGACCCATCTCACTGTGGGTTGGAACTTTCCTTGGATTTGGATTCTGGACCATACAAGAGTGAAGAAAACAACCTAAGTAGTAATTATGCCTGCATTTATGTCTCTGTGCTCTCGACTGGGCATGTGTCGTGATTATCTGCCGCAAGTCTCTACTTCCCTGACTTCTGCTTTTGTGGAGGTTTTCTTATCACAACATCAGGTCTGAAATTAGGGCAAATGTACCTGTATATGAGCACTGCTGGTTCCTTTTGGTTTTTATTTGTACATAAAGCCGGATTTCTAGACAAAAGCAAATGATATTATTCACTTTCTTTCCCTCTCTTCTCTTAGCACGTTTAGAAGCAACAGGTCTTGTCAAGAAATGTGGATTAAAAAATGGTGAGTCAAAAAGTTCCATTTCTTCTGGGATGGATAGGCAGCCCAGCACTTAAGAATATTGCCATCTCTTCCAGGGGATCCATTTTTGATTCTCAGCACATACGTGGTGGCTAACAGCTGTCTGTACCTCCAGTTCCAAGGGGTCCAGTGCCCTCTTTAGGCTTTCGCAGGCATTGCACTCATTTAACTTGGAGTACTCATGCAATAAAGGCAGACAACACACCCTTTCAAAAAAAGAGGTTCTGAGTTCAGTCCCCAGCAGCCACGTGGTGGCTCACAACCATCTATAGTGGGATCTGGCGCCCTCTTCTGGCATGCAGGCATATATGCAGGCAGAATGCTATACACATAATAAATCTTTTTTTAAAAAGGAGTTTAAAAGAGGATAAAATTGAGTAAAAATTTAAAAATGTCCATCTCAGTACCTTGGTTTTGCCTTCATTTATTATTGTAAGAAAAAATTGAAATATTAGCACTGCCTACTTCAAAAAACTTTTCAAATTAACTATTAAACACTGTAGTGTCTGGAAAAAATTGTAAATACTTCATTTTAGGGGTAGAGATAGCAGATATGAAGATTGAGGAATTCAAACAATTCAAAATACCTCTTCTTTTGTAACTAGGAATCTACTCACAAACATCTAAACATGGCAGCTCATTGCGATACTCCAGGTCCCATAATGAGCATTACATCTGTGGCTCACCCTTACACAGCTCACTCACCTTCAAGGCCCCCACACCCAATTGCTAAGCTTTAGTACAGACAATGAATAAAGTAATGTTTCTCACACACATGGCATCCTTGTGAGAAGTTCTACTGTACCAAGTTTGTCCCTATGTGAGACTTTTCTTAATCAAGCCACTACATTCCACTCCCTGCTGCTCAGAGGGTACATGACCATCTCATGATACACAACACATTTAGCCCAACTTAAAAACTCTCCCTAATTTTTATCAGTGCCCACATTGTTCAAAAGTCCAAGGACTCTAACTATGTATGACCCACTGTAAAATCGAAAGGAAAATCACATTCTTCTATTACATATGTATGTACATTCTCATTCTGAAAGGGAGGAACAGAGGCATAGTGGGAAAATATTAAATTAAATAAATACAGGGACTCAACAGAGCAAATACCAAATCCTGTAATTCTGTGTTTGGTGTCTGGAACTTTAATTTTAAAGGGCGTAGATGGCTCTGCTCTTCCAGATTTATTATCTACAATATACACATCTCCCAAGGGTTGGTTCTCCTCCCTGCATGTAGCTGTGTTTGCTAGATGTTACATGGCTCTAGCATCTTGGCTGTTACTGGGCTCTGGCTCACCCTGAGCGCAGCCTTCCCATTGCTCCATAGCAGAGCAGAAAGCATCTCCTTAACAATTTACAGCCTCCCTCTTAACTCAGGCCATGTTCTTTTTTTCCTCTACTTTGTACATTTTGCATTTCTGTCTGCCCTTCTTGGTCTTTCTTTTGTAGATTTGTATAACAATAGCCAGTAATGACAGTGCCCCAGACTCAAAGTTATGCTGTCTTGAAATTTCCCTTAAGAAAGAAGTTGGTCCATTACTTTTTAGCTTTGCCTTTGGAAAGTTCTTGAGACAGAGGTTAGAGGTAGTCAAGGTTTTGCCAAAGTCTCACACAAATGGACTCTGACCCAGTTGCTAATAGAGACCTTATTGCCCTCTGAGACCACGAAGCTGGGCCTCTACCTTCTCCATTACTTTTAGCAGTAATGTTTCCAAGCTCCTGCTAGAATGTCTATAACCAGCATCAATAGTTCCCCCTAATGCAGTGGTTTTGCTTTAGTAGTTCTGGTGTCTTGTTAATCATAGCTGACTTTTTTTAGCCCCAGCTAACCAAAACCACAGAATCTTCACAATCAAAATAGCAATGGCCTTCTGAAATATTACAAGCCAGGCCTCCATCTTCTGCACTGTTCTCAACATTATCTTCCAAGCTCCTACAAAACACCCCACAGAGCTCTTAACATCCCAATGACTCTTCTAGCTCAAAGTTCCAAAGCCCTTCCACAGTCCTCCCAAAAACATGATCAGATTGTCACAGGAATACCCTGCTATGCTGGCATGAATTTGTCTTAGTCAGGGTTTCTATTCCTGCACAAACATCATAACCAAGAAGCAAGTTGGGGAGGAAAGGGTTTATTCTGCTTACGCTTCCATGCTGCTGTTCATCACGAAAGGAACTCAGGACTGGAAGTCAAGCAGGTCAAAGAGCAGGAGCTGATGTAGAGACCATGGAGGAATGCTGCTTACTGGCTTGCTTGCTTCTCCTGGCTTGCTCAGCCTGCTTTCTTATAGAACCCAAGACTATCAGCCCACAGATGGTACCACCCACAAGGGGCCCTCCCACCTTGATCACTAATTGAGAAAATGCCTTACACCTGGATCTCATGGAGGCATTTTCTCAACTGAAACTCCTTTCTCCGTGATAACTCCAGCTTGTGTCAAGCTGACACACAAAACCAGCCAGTACAAAACTCAAACTCAATTCCTCATGACTGTAAAGCAAGTCTTTACTGACAGAGTCTTCTCCCTAGCCAGACAACCCCCAACTGTCAACTAGTTTTGAGACAGGTTCTTACTGTGTAGCCTAGTGGCTGGCCTTGAACTCACAGAAATCCAACCCCTCTGGCTCCCAAATGTTGGCATTCCCACTTTTTTGAGGCAAGGTCTCCCCATAGCTCAGGATAGTCTTAAACTAGCTATTTAGCTCAAGCTGGCTTCATGCTTCCTTGATTCTCACCTAGCACATTTCTTCTATCCCAATTTCAACAGACATGAAACAAAGACTCTGAAACTCACTTTACTGGGGTTAAAGTTGTAGCTCAGGTTAGTGTTTGCCCAACAAGTACAAGGCCCTGGGTTTGATCCTTATGATGTTCTCCCTACATACACAAAGACACACACACACACACACACACACACACACACACACACACACACACGGGGTAGAGAGATAGACAAATAGAGAACTGAGAGAGAGAGAGAGAGACCCTGCCTAGCTCAGCACATACTAACTCTAACGGTAACTATGATACCTGATGAGGCCCTGGTCCTAATTTTACTGTGTTTATATGCCTGCCCTGTTTTAGTGAATGACAAACTTTCATGAGGATTCCACATGCCTACTCCTGCCCCCGCTTTCCTGATTCTTTCACCTGAAGTTTCTTCTTGATCACTTAGTTTCTGAAGGAAGAGTTTGGAAATCTGAGCTCGAAATACACCTCTTACATTGGGCAGCCAGGAGTGTCTGAGGTTGGAAGATGGTTGTAATCAACAATTAATTCACACTTCAGCTTTCCAATAGCTGGAGTTGTAGTTTTACCCAGGAAGTGGACCCCCCTGTGTGCTTCATAGTTGGCACTGACCTGGAATGCCTACCTATCTGCCTGGGCCTGTAAGTAATTTTCTTTTATCTCTAAAATTGGACCTTTGTTATAGCTAATCTCAAGGTGTAACACACACACACACACACACACACACACACACACACAGAGAGAGAGAGAGAGAGAGAGAGAGAGAGAGAGAGAGCACAGTGCACACATAGTGCAATGCCAAGGGAGATAAAGAAATCAGGATTTAAAATTTTTACCTCTTTTTCTTCTTTTTTTTTTTTTTTTTGGTTGTTCAATAGTAAGTCCTCAGGAAATGTGAAATACTAATGCAGGATCATAGCTCTGGTTTTGTCAATCTTTGACTCTTCTATATGTAATCCCAGTAGCAGGAATACTACACATGTTTTTAAGCATGTTTTAATGTGTATACTTTCTTTTTGTGTGTGAGTGTGTGGCGTGTGTGTTATACTTATGTGTGTATAGATGCACATCTGTTCATGCATATGCTTATGAAGACCAGGGGTCAGCCTCTGGTGTCTTTCCTCAGGAACTGTTCACCTTGGTATCTTTTGCATTTTTGACTTTAGACAGGTCTCTCTTAGGCCAACTGGGGCAGGTTAGCAGGAAGGCCCCAGGGACCCTCCTGTCTCTGCCTCCCCAACACTGGAGTGACAGTTACTGCTGCCTGTCTGGACTTGTTTTCTACCTTCTTTCTTTTCATGTGAGTGCTGGGGATAGAACTTAGAAGTGGAGGTCAGAGGACCACTAGTAAGAATTGGTTCTCTGCTTCTTCTATGTAGGCTTGAACTCAGGTTGTCAGGTTCAGGCAGCAAGCAGTTTACCCACTGAGGATACTTTTTAATGGTCAGTTTGTCTTGATTTCTCGAGTATAACCTATAATGTAAACCAACCATTTGGGGATTAATGATCAATTGCAGGAGATAAGCGCATGCTAGCAAAATTATTCCCTTTTCATCACTGCTTTGCATATATTATTTATCTAAAAATTTTAATAATTTTCTAGCTTTTTTTCCCCCTGATCTGTGTGAACATTTTCCTAAGTTGCTAACTACTTTGAAGAGTATTTATTGTTCAAATTACTGTGATGTGGAGAAACATCAGCATGTACCTGGGCCACTATCCTGGATAGAAAATTATATGTCATGGTAGGAATGAAAATGTTTGGTTGCTGTCTCCTTCTGATCTGATCTGAAATGTATTTTTTTTTTTTTCCAGGAATTAACAGCCATGGGAGGAGGAGGATATTGCTTTGGACCCTCACTCATTGTTCTTTCAGATGCACAGTTTTAGGACTACTAATCAAAAGGCTTCAGCACCTAAAGCTTATTTCCATCCCAGAATGCATTCTACTGAAAACCCTCTTTCCTAATTGCCTTTGGTTCTCAGAGATCTCCCATTGATATCCTCAAACATCTGCTCATCAAGTTGCAGTTTCCAGTCTTTACAAGTTGCTATTAGATGCGTGGCTCCCGAGATCCTGTGCTTTGTGAACGTTTGGCTCATCTTCTGCTGTGGTGATGTTCTGTCTGTTAGTATCATTTGGTCGGGATAACAGTTTGGAATGTATGGCTAAAACAGATGGGCTTTACATTTTTAAGGTAAGTGACACATAAGTAATTAGTGACAATAATAATCGCAGTACCTAAAGGATTTTGCTTTTATTGTATTTAACCCAATTACTGAAATAGTTTAAATGAAGCAGCCATATGAAACATTTATACCTGTGTAGACTTGTTTTAAATTAAATACATTTCTAATAATATATGTATTTATTTTTAAGAAGAAAACTTTCTACGGTTTGATAGGAAAGTTAAATTATTTTTCTATTGATTCTAATAACTAGGTTTTAAAAAATTTGAATGGATGGTCTTTTCATTCCATTTTTTCTGTATTTTTTTTCCTTTTCCTCTAGCCTTCCTTTTGGCTTTCTCTATTTTTTTTTTTTTTTTTACAGAAAGTAGTTTAGCAGGGCATATTGCACATACAGACAAGGGATGCTGAGGCCAGCATCAACTAAGAAAACTCTATCTAAAAACATACATAAATGTCTACAATGAAAGGAAAGAGAAACGAAAAGGTAGAATTTACACAGATAGGAGGAATCACTGAGTGTTAACCCATCAAGATTGTTGAGGCTCTGATAAAACATGGGACGTGGAAAACAGCAAGTAACTTCAAACCACCATGGAGAAGGAAATCTGCAGTCTGTTGTCAGAAGTGCCCAGCTCCACGCTAGGTTAGCATAGATTTTGAACCTTTTGTGAAGTTGTAGTAGGTTAATTTACATGTCCTTGGGAGAACCCGCAGTGGTCATCTCCATTTGAACTGTATACACACATGAGGGAAATTAAAACAAGTCTACTGAGCAAAAAGGAGACCTCCATGCCCAGTTCAGATGGCCTCAGTTTAGCTAGAGGTCAAAACAGGAAGTGCCATTGTTAATGTGCAGGAACATGAAAGCTTCTTTCTTTGGAACACCTGGAAGCTTCTTCCCCAGGAGGCCATTTTGCCTGCAGGAACTTTGGGTGGGATCATATGGCTTCCTGCAGTTTCTTCAAAGGGGTAAAGTTTGTTTTTGTTTTAAAATACAGCTTGAAGGAAATACACTTAGCCATTTTAGAAGAGAATAACATTTAGCTGATTTTAGATTGTTGAGCATTTGTGATCATAAAAGATGACCAAGCCTGATAAAATTATATTTAGAGAGAAGACTCAGTACATTTTTCCTCAAATAATTTCTTTGTAAATCTCTACCTGTTTGGGGAAAGCTTTGTCTGTCCACTCTGCTGAGAGTGGATAATCTGCTTTCATGGTGGACATCATCCTCCCAAATACAGCCGTGGTGAAAAGTTCAAGTGGTATGCATTTTGAACTTCTTGAAGCATAATTTCATTTCCTTGGCTTCTTTAGCAAGTATTCACAAATCATTTTTTATAATATCTGCTGCCTTGGAAGGATATTTTAAATAAAGAAAAAAATCTTTAGACTAAAAAATGAAGGTAAATTCAAGAAAAAAAATATACTAAACACTGTTTTGACTTTTTCTCCTATTCTTCCAAGGTTTTCATAGCTCATGTTTGATGGCAAATAGTCTGGAATGACTCATCATTCAAAATAAGTATAGGCAGTTTTTTACAAGTAGAATGAACTTAAACTTCTTTTCTCATCTCTTGCTGGAATATGACTGTTACAGGCCCAGCTATATCAATATACTGAGGGACTAGATTGACAATTGGTAGTTGTTTTTACCCTAAACTGTAAGCATACTACAAATACTATTTAATTCAGTAATCTAGCAGAAGGTGAAGTCCCCACAAAATAGACCAGGAAGCAAGGTCAGATGCTGCTCTGCATCCACCCAGCTCCAGCCCAGGACTTATTTCAGGGAACCTTCTGTGGATCTTCTTTGTGATCCTTTAAACTCAACACATCCTGCTGCTGATTGTTACTTACAATGATTTTTGCTCCAGGTTGTGGAAGAGGAAATAGCATCTTACTGATCTGTGCAGTTTTTGGTATGAGTGGCCTTAAGGAAAAATGGGCATTTTGCAGAAACATTGAACCAGTATCACAAAATTTGCTTGAAACTGTGTTTTTTAGTACAGAAAGAAACAAGCCAAGAAAACCGCCAGTAAGAATTAACAGAGTAGAAGAGGGAGTGGTCATAGTCTACATCTGAGACTGATGCAATCAGAGGTCTTCTATGTTAGTTACCACTTTCTCTCTCTAAGATCAGGGCACACCTGCCCACTTCCTGTTTGACAAGGTGTGTTGAAAATTTATTGGTATTATTCATGCTGTTGGGATTTTGAAATAGAAAATTTAAACAAAAGAAGCACATGATTATTGAATCAAATTTCTATTTAAAAAGACAATGGTATTCTTACAGGAAACATTTATAAGATAAAAAAATTTTCATTTAAAAAGTATTCTACAGTTTAAAAATCACTTTCACGTAAAGTCACTTTACAGTTTTATATGAGGGTCCAGGATTATAGCCTGAGAATGTCGGAGGATAGACCCTAAACCATGTAGCTTGTATCCCCATCCACCACTGAAGTTCATCTCTTGCCTGTCTTTGCCCCTCCTCTTCCTCCTCCTCCTCCTCCTCCTCCTCCTCCTCCTCCTCCTCCTCCTCTCTGTGGTTCTGAGATGCACTTCATGAATACTGAAAAAATAGATTAACATTTTTCTGGGCACAAATTTAGTATGCTACTTGTCTTTTCATTTCCAGTACTGAATTTCAAATGAATCAATTAATGCTTGTAGAGTAGATGAATGAGCACAACAGAAATTAAAAGGCAAATTGAAACATCTCTTCAGATATTACATGAAAATAGAAGACTGATATCATAGTTTAAAATTTTTAATTTAGCCGGGCAGTGGTGGCGCACGTCTTTAATCCCAGCACTCTGGAGGCAGAGGCAGACGGATTTCTGAGTTTGAGGCCAGCCTGGTCTGCAGAGTGAGTTCCAGGACAGCCAGGGCTACACAGAGAAACCCTGTCTCGAAAAAACAAAATAACCAACAACAACAACAACAACAAATTTAATTTAATTTAATGTAGCACTGAGGGTTGAACCCATGTCTCCACAAATGGTAAGCAGCCACTCTACTATTGAATGACATGCCCAGCCCTAATATTATAGTTTTTAGGTAACTATTCAGAATGGAATACTTTATTAGATGTTATCCACAATCCAGCCATTAATTTATGTGTATCATTTGTCTATATACTTGTCTTTAATCTTGTTAACCTTTCATATAGTACATTTTAATCAGTTATTAACTACAGATTTTCAGGTCTTATGTTTTTAAAAGGCTTTTGCCATATTGATAATATAGATGTTAGAATACATTATGTAGTATTATAAATTTAGCATTATAAAGTCTATGGGAATACAATAAATTAAAATGGCCAAACTACTGTCATATCTGCAAGAAAATAAACCTTTTCATTAATATACATTTACTTCAGTTTTGTTTATAACTGTTATATTCCTTAATAACATACATGTTTATGAAAGCACTAGCTGATCATTTTTGTACTATTACATGCACATGACTTATCCATGTTTATATGTATGTGTATGTTTATGTACCTGCATTTGCATATATGTACATATACTTGCTTATCATATAGACATCCTAGATGTATTGAGCTTTATTTCCCAGAGCCAGAAGCATTGATACAATGTGTTTACAATTCTCAGAACTACCACCTCCACCTCCACCTCCACCACCTCCACCTCCACCTCTACCTCCACCTCCACCACCACCACCTCCACCTCCACCACTACCACCATCTCCACCTCCACCAACACCACCTCCACCTCCACCTCCACCTCCACCACCACCACCTCCACCTCCACCTCCACCTCCACCTCCACCTCCACCTCCACCTCCACCTCCACCTTCATCTCCTCCACTTCCAACACTTCCACCTCCACCACCACCACCTCCACCTCCACCTCCACCTCCACCTCCACCACCATCTCCACCTCCACCATCACCACCTCCACCTCCACCTTCATCTTCTCCACTTCCAACACTTCCACCTCCACCACCACCTCCACCTCTACCTCCACCACCAACTCCACCTTCACTTCCACCACACACACACACACACACACACACACACACACACACACAATCTGTAAGGTCTCTAAGCAAATGTTTGTACACGAGACTTGGAAAGTAAACCTTATAGGAAGGAAGAATCAATTAATTGTTGAATTATGGTCTAGGAAAATACATTGAGGGAAAAATCTCAAAGAAAAAACAAATTTCATAGAGCCAAACCTATAAATTCTATAAAAAAGACTCATTTATTGATTAAATTGGGGAGTAGGAGGACTTCTAGAGACTAAACCCAGGGCCTTCAGTCCCCTTCTGAGCTATGTTCCAAACCTTAGGGTCAGATTTAGATTCTTATAATTCTATCAAAGGAAAAAATTGCTGAAAAATAATTCAAGCTGTTACTCTGCCAATTTAGTTACTGCTGTCAAGGAATACTGCACAATGCCCTCTAGTGATGAGTGACCACGGATGACTATTCGCATAGAAATGACTGGGTGACAGTGGGAAATGTTTCCCAGAGTATTATGCACAAAACAGAAAATCTTCCTAAGAGAACTAAGGTTGACAGAGATAAGTTGATTGACAGAGAAGGGTTATATTGATAGTGGTGAGATATATTAATAGATGAGTCTTGTCCATAGGGATGTGTTATATTGATACAGATGAGCAGTATCGAGAGAGATAATTAGTATTGATAGACATGAGTTATGTTGATAGAGATAAAATGTACTTACAATAACGAATCATATTGATAGAGATGAGCACTGCTGAAAAAGATTAGTACAATTGAAAGAGTTGAGTTGTATTGATGGAGATGAGCTGTATTGATAGATATGAGATGTACTGATAGAACTAAATCATATTAAGTAGTATTGATATGATAGACAGGAGCTGTGTGCTCCCAGCATGTGAAACTCCATCCCTGGCTCGCATCTAGCCATGTTTACGCTGAGATACTGTGTTGCACCTACCTTAGATCTTCATGTTCTGCTGTGCCCTCACATCCAGGCTGCAGCTGGGTTCAGAGCTGATGATGCTTTCTAGGCTGCATCCTTCAATAAATGATGGTGCAGAGGTGGAACACATTGAAAACTATAGTCGACAAAACTTGTTTTTCCAAGAAAAAGACTTCAAAAACGGGAACCAAGATAATTTTTGAAAGAATCTGTGCCAAACTAAAAGTAACAACAATAACAATAAACTGTTGGGAGTTCAAAGAGTAAACTAAAATAGGGACCAGAGGAAACTGTCTTTGTTTTGTCCAACTAATGGCTGTGAAGAGCTGGCTTCTTGTACCCAAGCCTCTTCAAAAGTGCCTAGTCTCTCTCTGGTTGGCTGCAGGGATAGTTCCCAAGGGAAATATTTTCCACAGCATTTCTCATTTGTTTTATAAACAGATGGCACAGTGGTTTTTTTTTTTTTAGAAATATCAATAATCTGTCAACTGTAAGATCCTACAGCCCAATAGATTTTTATTGTTAGGCATTCACAATTACTCAGTCTTCTTGCTCTAGATACATTTAAGACAATGAGACATTTTAGTGTATTCACATCCACCTGTTTAAGCTCAGTGAGAAAGTTTCAGTTGTCTTAGAAAAACACCAAGTCGACAATCTTTGTATCAAGTGCAAAGAAACTCTTATCAAAGTCTCCAGCTTTGAGTTCTTTCAGTTATTCCCTTGTAATTGTTGCCTGCGTGCTGTGACAGATACACATGTGACAGGGACAGGGTCACAATGACATAACGATTTCCACAAATCAAAGCTATGGAGAAATGGGCAGACCATGTGGAGCTGATGCATTAACTGTAGACTCAAACAACCTCCTCCTCCACCAATGCCTTTAATGTTTTCTTTCTTTTAAGCATCAATCATCTCTAACTTTGGCCATCTCTGGAAGTTCTTTTGTATACTGGCATTGCTTGGGGTGGAATCCAGAGTCTTCTGCATGCTAGGCAAGTGCTACTTTCCCAACCCTCTGTATTTCTTTGTTGTTGTTTTTACTTTATCTTAAAAATAGTTTATCTAAAAAATATAATTGTGTAGTATTAAGTATTTAAGTATTGAGACCATCCAGAAAACAATCAGTATGATTTCTGTGACTCAGGAAATAAATCTGATTCCCTCAATCCCTCTACTCCCAGGGTTATTGAGATAGGGCGAATCCTTTCCTTATTTATGTCTCATTTAAATGGTATCCAGTCAGATGGTTGGATACCTACATGCATCATAAGAGCAAGAAGTGAAAGACCTGCCTCTCCAGCTTTCTGCAGAGGTTTGGTTGGACTTCTGCAAAAACCACACAACACTTCTTTTCCTAGTGGAAAAGCATCAGTTGAGAATTGAAAACTTCTGTCCAGTAAATACCTCAACAAGCAAGAGAGTTGAGGGGTTCCCTGCATTCTGTTAGAAATCAGAAGAAAATGGATTATGTGAAATGAAATTCTCCTGTGGTATTCTGTTAGTCCCTTCAGTGTTTGCTTGGTTGTTGTTTTTCTATTTTTGTTTTTGCTTTTTTGAGACAAGTGTCTTATGAAGCCCAGGGTTGGGATGCCGCTAAGAATGACCCCAAACTCACAATCCTCCTGCTACCTTAGCTTCCTTTCAGTTCTTGAAAGATTTTGAGGAAGTGGTAATATATGCTTTGACACTTTACCACTTGGGTTAGAAGCTTAATTAATATCTTCTTAGGTACCTAGGCTTATGATAAAAGTTTTGTTTTCTTCTATAATGTTTCTCCCCAAAGAGGTGTTTTGGTGGTCCATAAAATGAATTTCAGAGATTGTAAGGTGAAGAAAGTGATTGAAGCACAAATCTGATCAGTCACACAGAGTCTAATTTTTAATCATGATGGCTTTTAAAAAAGTTTTTAGTTTTGCTGCTGTTTTCTTCCTATCAGTTCCATCCCTGGGACTGTGCTATGGCTATGTGCTTTTCTGGCATCTCCTAAATGGAGCTGTTTCTTTCCTGAACAAATGTGCTTAGTGTCTAGGTTTATAGATTTGCCTTGTTACTGCCTTTAATGACCACCTCTGGGAGTCTGTCACCAGGTCAGACCAAACCAGTTAGAAGATGTTTGGGATGTTTCACTAGCCACAGAAATAACTGATCATGGAAAGGAGGAGCTGGGGTTTTACGGTTAGAGGAATGAGAACGCTCCATGTTAAGTCTTGGTCAGGTGCATATCAGATTCCAAGGGAAGCTAAAATGAAGCCTTGCACATGGAGCTAGCACAAGAGCATGTAAGCCACGCTCAGAAAGAAGCAGGGGCTCTAACTGACATTTGAGAAACCCCTTCTTATATCAACACCTTTCCTACTCCTCATTAAGTATTCCATTTTCCAGTGAGATCAGGGTGAGCTGGCTACCTCCAGGGAACAGCTTTGATTATCTTGGTGTAGTGAGCAACATTACATTCCGCCCTTAGTGGGACCGACTCAAGGTTGAGCATGGGAACCAATTACATTCCGCCCTTAGTGGGGCCGACTCAAGGTCGAGCATGGGAACCAATTATGGAGAATGAGATTAGGGAGACAATCGCTCACGTTTGGAAGAGAAAATTCCCCGATAATCCACAGGACCTACTTCAAGATCCTCTGTGCTTTGTTGGATATAATTCAGGAAGCTGGGGTTGCTTCTAACTGCTGTTCGGGAGATGTTCCAGGAAGGAAACAGCATCATGCACCAGTGGAAAGAAGCAGTGATACTCCAGAGCCTTAGATTTTCTTTTCTTTTTTAAAGGATTTACTTATTGTTATTTATATGCATACACCGTAGCTGTCTTCAGACACACCAGAAGAGGGCATCGGATCCCATTTCAGATGGTTGTGAGCCACCATGCCGTTGCTGGGAATTGAACTCAGGACCTCTGGAAGAGCAGTCAATGCTCTTAACCTCTGAGCCATCTCTCCAGTCCCCTTTAGGTTTTCTAAAGCCAGACATCCTGAGACACGTGGACCTGGAAATCAACCATTTAAACTATTTGGTTAGATTTTCTTTCACGTGTAGCTAAAACCTTACATTTGGATGAGTTAATGTTATCTACCAAAAAAACTCACTAGGAATTAATCAGCTCTAAGTAAATCAATTTTTAGTATGACTTCCATTGTGTTGCCTGACATATGTTATTTACATCAGCAAAGTTTCTGATGTGATAAGTTCCCTCATACCTTCTTAATGAGGTATCACTTTTCTGTTGCTGTGTGAAAATACCATGACCAAGACAACTTACAGAAGAATGAGTTTAATTGGGCTTATGGTTCTGGAGGGATAGGTGTCTGTAAAGCAGGAGCCATGCCAGCAAAATGAAAGCTAACATCCTGAGCCAGGAAGCAGAAAGAGAGAACTAGAAATGTTGCTTTAAACTCTCTAAACTCTTAAAGTCTACCTCAAGGGAAGTACTTTCTTCAGTAAGACCACACCTCCTAAACCTACTCAGCCAGTGCCACCAACCGTGGACCAAGTATTCTAAAGCCCATGACTGTGAGAAACACTTATTATTCATTATTACCTGTATAAAATCTTTGAAAGTAGCATTTTTTAGAGAGGCATTTTGTCTTTCAGACTGTGAGCATTTTGTCTTCAGGAAGATAAACAGTAATATTAATGACGTGTTATAAAGCTGAATAAGGAAGAAAACAATTAGATTAATCAAAGTTGTGGGGAGTAAAAAGACAAGACAGCACATATTTATTATATAGATTTCACAGACACCTTTATTTATGTGGGCTGTGATAAAATAATATGACCATGGAAGAAAGAAGAGTTTATTTGGACTTATGGTTTGGAGAAAGATTCCATAATGGCAGGGAGACGTGGCAGCAGGCCACTGGCTCAGGAAGCTGTAACTGTGGGCTTTTTTTACCCATGCCCAAGTTCCCTGAAATAACAACTCTGAGACTGAATTATTTATAAGTAATTGCCTAGGCCAAAATTTTTGACTCATTCCTGTTAGCTTGTAACTCACTTATCCCATTTATTCAAATCTTAGTCTTGTCACATGGCTAGTTACCTCTCCTCGGGATCATCCACAACACATTCAGGGTAAATATCCAGTGCCCGACTATTTCCCATAATCTGATCTCTCACCTTTTAATCCTGCCTCAAGTCATTGGCCATAAGCTTTTCATTTACAGGTGGTGCTTCCACACAGTTCATAAAGATTCTATCTACATCTTCCCCTTTTAGTCCAATAAAAGACTCTCTTATAAGTAATAAAATATATACAATAATAACAATTATGAAAGCTATCAGATAAAATTACATTTACTATGTCCAGTCCATATGCTTGGAGAAAACTCTACTATCGATCTTATATTTGTGAGTTCAGAGTTCTTTACCTAAATCAATTTCTATCATAACTTGCATTACCAACTTAAAACATCCTCTTAGAATTAAAAACATTGTCTTAAATCCTAAACAACTTAAACTTATATGTGAGACTGTAACCATCTAGTCTTTAACTCCACCAGAGACTTCCTTTGTATGCAGGAAGTGTAGGCAAGCAGCTTCCAAAACTATAAAAATGACAGAGAAAGCTGGCTGCCTGGATACTCCTCCCAAATTTCTCTGTGTTGTTAGAGCATCACATCTTCAGCCTTCTGGCCCAGTTATCTGACAGACCTTTTATAAACCAGGAATTATGAAGTACATGCTTACTATGTCTTGGCAAAGCTCAGCAGTTAACTTCCCTCTATTTTGCTTGTCCACAGCTTGGACAGTTGAAGCAAGGGCAGTTTCTTGTTCAGTGGATGGCTTGCCACTTTTGAAGCAACATCCAAATAAAGGTTTTTTTGATGCTCATCATCTTTTTTGAAGTAGAATGGAGGTAGTGACAGAAGCTGACATGTCTCACTATAAAAAAAAAAAGCTTTTTATTTACAAAACATCTTTAAATGCCATGTTCTGTAAATCTCTGAGGTTTTTGAAGACTATCTATCTAACTAGTATATCTTAATAGGCAAACATTGCTAGTTTCTAGATATTCCTTGGAGACATATTTCTGTAATTAACTAAACTAGTATCTAACATGAGTTTTATTGTCTATTAAATTGTGTTTCTTAATTATCCTAAAGAGTTTGTGAGAACAACTTTCAAAATGTTACATTTTTAAAAATTACATAGGTATAAAACCTTAAAAAAGAATGGAAATGTGTGTGTGTGTGTGTGTGTGTGTGTGTATACAGTATTTTGCAATAAAAGATAACCTTAATCTGTATCAATATATAAAGAGCTATACCAATGTAAGATTTTTGGCTAGTAGTAACTCTATATTTTAAGAGTAAATGTAATAATCTGCCCTTCATTCCTACCATGTCATATTTTCCCTATATTTCACCTTCCTTTTTTCATTCATTCTCCACCTTCCCCCCCGAACACTAGATAGGAGAGAAAGAAGGGTATGGACAGAAAAAGAAGAAGAGAAGTCCCTGAGTCCAGTCTCCTACTTTTTCCCTTTCTCCCTGATCAAGACCATTAACAACTTGCCCAAACAAACCTCTTTTAATGATGACAAATCCATCAAATGACCAAAACCGTGACTCTGAGACTGAGTTATTTATGAATAATTGCCTAATCCAAAAGCTTTGACTTATTCCTGTTAGCTTGTAACTCAGTTATCCCATTTATTATATTCAAACTATTGTCACACATGACAAATCTCCCATACCTGACTATTTCCCAGAATCTTATCTCTATTTCCTGGATGTTCCACCTTCTAGTCCTGCCTCAGCTCATTGGCCATAGGCCTTTTATTGAGAGGTGATGCTTCTACACAGTACATACGGATTCTTTCCACAGGAAGCTGAAATAAGACAGATTCAGCTGTAAGCATGAAATAGAGAAAATGATCTGGATGTGTGTGGTAAGGCTATAAACCCTTAAAGCCCACCTCCAATGACATACTTCCTTCAGCAAGGCTCTACCTCTTTAAGCCTTCCCAAATAGCTTCATCATGTGGGGTCCAAATGTTCAAATATGTGAATTTATGGAAACATTTTTCATTCAAACTAAAATAATATCTACCATGATAAGGCTTCTGAAATGGAAATGAAAGTCCTTACAAAAATATTGCATATATTTCATAGAGTAGCCCTAGATCTTTGGTGTATTATCTCATGTAATTCTGACAATCCCACCTGGAAGGTCCCATTTTTTCCATCAAATAAGTGGAGAAATTTAGGAATACATTAATTAACTTGCCTAGATGGTCCACTTTGGGGCTAAGGATGTAACTTACTTGGTAGAGTGCTGGTCTCAGGTAAAAGACCCTGAGTTCCACTCCCAGCACTGCATAATCAGGAGCACTAGCAAACACTTTCAATTCCACCACTGCAATCCTATGTAGAGGCAGGAGGATCAGAAATCTAAGGTAATTTTCCATTACATAGTGAGCTGTGCAACTTAAGACCTTGTATTTTTGTTTTTGTTTTAACTCACTACTACTTTATGATAGTTAGAAAATGTAATTAATTCATTACCTCTTGGACATTATCATGTTTAAGTTTCCATGAAAGGTATGTTAAAGAATGCATTGAATACCGCTGGAAAAATCAGAAGAATTTATAACCGTGTTTTCCTTCAGGGATGCTAACTGGATGGCAGGAAAGTTGAGATTTATTGCTCACTGTTCAGGACTGTGTGCCTTTTCAAGTTTTGACCATATGCTTTCATTATTTTATCCAAAAAGGATGACATATTTAGAAAACTATCATATGGAAAAAATTCATCCCATAGCACAAGAGACCCATCATAGATAACGTGGAAATCTCTTTTAGATCTAAAATGATTTCATTGTATGAATCTTTGAAAGGCTCCCATCTTAAAGAATTCAAAGGCTTCTACATTGATAGTCTCCTAAACCACTGGATTGAAAAGGATAACTAGATAGGTCTCTTGTATTTTTAGCAGTAAATGGCATGTAAAGTGATCAAATGAATTAAATTAAATTTTGGAAGCAAACCTTCAGATTCAGATTAGTACAAATATCTCTGGGGTCTAGTAAAACTGAAAGGGATCTCAAGGGACTTAACAGAATAAGGTTTTGTGATTAACACTAAACTACCCAATGGTTGGAGAGAATAACAGTTTAGAGTCTGACAACTAATCAGAATATCCCATGAGTGTGGATAAGCAGGAGGCAAGGTGGGTCTGTGGGGCAGGCTTTGCCTATTTCTATTTTCTCGGGAGCACACAGACAACCTGTGCAATCACTAGGCAACACCCCACAACTGGAACAAAGGGAGATAAAGAAAATTTATGTGCATCAGTACTGGTAATTTGTCTCATTTTCTAATGACAAACCGTATAGGAAACAGAACCCCTGAAGTCTAGCCTTGTCTGAAGGTATCTTAGTGTGTGCTTGTGTGCTTTAACATAAAGACTCTACCTTGACTGTGCCTCCGATCTCAGAAATACTGATTGTATATCACCACGAAAAGCTTTTGTTTTAAGCACACTACTGTTTTTAGGTACACCTGTTTGAGTGTTCATACTTTTGGACAGCTTGAAATAGTAAAAACAATGAGAAGAAGCCTTTTGATACACTGGAATTAACATGGACATGATGCATATAGCCAAAAATCACTGCTTTTAGCATGAAAGACAAGCACACCTAATTTTGTTGCTACAGAAAGCAAATAAGTTTTTGTAGGTAAAGCTCACAATAGTTTGCACATTACTTTCCTGAATTCCTTCTATTCTTTTATTTGAAATGGAAAATAAAGTCTACCCTAACACATTTTCTGGAAAGTCTATGTGTTGTTTGATCTCTGCTACTTGTTCATAAGTCACTCTTGTCTGAAGTGACAATGAAATTTTGTATTTTTTTCTTTAGTTCCCGTACTGACTTCCCCCTCTGAAGCCACAGCACTCTGCTTTAAATTATAACAAGAGGAAGCAATGGTGCCTGCTGTTAAGGCCTCAGAGCTACAGGAAGAGGATCCTTGGGTCATGTCCGTATGAGATCCATTCCCATACTCTGTGTATCCAACCAATCTCAGCTTTTATGAGAGGATAGAAATGAGATGTGACTGGGATCCACTATATATCTGTAGCTGGCCTCACAGTAAGTCTGAAGAAAAGACGACAGAGCTGTTATCTCTCTTTGCTACCCGGGCCTTTCTGTAGACCTTCCTTATGTTGGGTCAGAATTCTAAGCACCTGTGCTGGAGTTCACAGTGGTGGTACCACATGGGCTGTGACACTTGGCGGTGTTGTCAGTTATCAGACATCACATGGGAAGGGAACCTGGGAGGTCCATCTGAATTGCCTCCATGTTCACACTAGTATCTGTTAATTCCAGAATAGCTTTCAGATTACGCCCCCTCCATTCCAGTGTGATGAAGCCTTGTGGGTGCCTCATAAAGTTTCATAGGTTAGTTGTCTCATTTAAACCACCTCCGAATCTTAAGACTAATAAACTTTAATCCATATCTACGGCCTAACTTCTATTCTTTTTGTAATTGTTTAATGGAAGAAGGTAAAATCTTTTGGGACTAAGAGTTTACAACCCCTCTCGTCTCATCTGGAGACCTCTGCCCTATTTTGCTTGTTAGAGTTTTATAAAAGTATCAAGACTTCTCTTAATGAAGACAACTTAGAGACCTTCTGTCGTGAACTTTGCTCAACTCAAATCAGAGAGCTGGCAAACAAAAACCCATTAATTCATGTAAACCCTTAAGGAGGATCCTTAACACGCTGGCTCAGACTCTGTATTTCTTTGAAATATAGCTGAAAATGCCTTCCTTAAAGGGATGTTTTATGACTAATGAGACAATGTTCTTAATGTGCTTTGATATCTTAGAGCAAAAGTCCTACATAAAGAAAACAAATATTAATTAATATTAACATCCAGATGCAGGAACTATAGATATCCTAAGGACAAAATGAAATACAGGAGGGTTGTAAAATTTTACTGTTATCAGCAAACTCTAAGGAAAAATTGCATATGGCAGATACCCTTTAACAAATATGCTAAATATATACATACATAATTAACTCTTGCAATATGACAAGTGTCTTCGAGAACTGTCACCAGAACCCAGTGAATATCTTGGTGTCCTGCTATGAAAAGGAGAATTCATCAGAAGGATGGTGAATATTGTAAAACACAGTTCTTTGAACAAGGAATTGCCATCTTCATTAGGTCAGCAGAGTCTTGGTTATAAGCAGTCATCAAGAGCAAGCATTATTGCTGAAGAAAAGACACTATGCACTTCAAACACAGGACTGGGAGGATCTGACTTGGATCTGATGTGCAGTCCTCTTCCTTGAAGACTAGTTTTCATAGTACTAGAAGATGGCAAGATATCCCTAAATTTTGGTGGTAACCAACTGTCCAAGTGTTTTTGCCTCTTTCAACAGGGATGGGATGGGGAATGGGGTAGGGAATCATGCCTGGTAGTGGAAACTTCTAACTTGCCAGGAATAGTGAGGTCATAGACCTTAGAGGAAAACCTTATACAACCACTTTACTAAAGCAGCATAATTCCTGATTCTAAGTACTAATCCTGATGCCCAATGATAAGTATAACTTTCACGCCTCATCAAAGAAGCTTCTCTTTACAAATGACAGAGACCACTTATAGAAAACCACAATTCTTCAAAATGCAGAGAACCACTGATTATTGGGTGCTAATCCCCAGTAAATATGTTTACAACAAATTTCCTGCAACTGAGGCCCAGGAAACATTGAGAAAGGGAGGCAGAAAGATTGTAAGTGCCACAGGAGCAGGAAATCGCATATGGGATTGTATCTCTTAGAAATGATAGTACTTTAACAATATGGCTGCTGCCAAGCATGGTAGCACATTCCTTTAATCCCAGCACTCAGAAGGCAGATACAGGTAGATCTCTGTGTATTGAGGGCCAGCATGATTGACATAGTAAGTTCCAGGCTAGCCAACTACATAGTAAGCTTTTGCTTAAAATAAAACAAAACAACAAAATTAAAAAAAAATATAGATACCTAAACAAGACCCAAGCAAAACTAATAGTCATGCTAACACGGAAGGAAGAAATCTTGCTGTGTCCCACCCCTAGACAAAGAACTAAAGGTAACTAATGACTGCTGAGAGCAGGAGAAAGTTTCCTTCAGGGTTGAGACTCATAATTGACTATCTAATATCAATTCGTCAGCCCTGAATCATATACATACAAGTAAATATATCCATGTATATTAACAATTAAAGAAAAAGAGGCCATGAATTTGTGAGGAAGCAAAGAGAGAAATGGGAGAGGTTGGACAGGAAGGAAAAGGAAAGGGGGAAATGATATAATTATATCTTTAAAAAAACCCTTTTTATTGATTTTTTTTTTTTTTTTGTGAACTTCACATCATGGTAATCCCCCTCATCTCCCTATCACTCCATATCAACCCTCCTCCCTTGCAACCTTTTGTGTCAAAAGAAAACAAAAATTAAGAATAAATAAAAAGAAAAAAAATCATCTCTTCGTTGGAAGCTGTGGTGTGTCATGGTGTGTCCCACAGTATACTCTTTTGCCCAAAAAGCCTCTCCTGCAAATGTTCATTGTAGCAAGTCACTGGTCTGGTTTAAGGCCTCTGGCTTCTGCTACACTATCAATGCTGGATCCTTATCAGGACTCCTCTCAGATATCCTGTTGTTACCCTGAATCATGGAGATACCTCAGCTTTGGTTCTGCAGGACTGGCCCTTTCACATGCTCCAGCAGTTCATAGACGGGGTAGACGTTAGGGTGGACCAACTCAAAGCTCTGGATCATGGCTGAGTTGGTCTTCCCACCTGCTCTCCTGCACCGACACAATCAGGGTGTGTTTTACTGCTTTGCCCGAATGAAGGGCTGGGCCAGTTCTCCATCTCTCATGTCCTCTCTCACCTGCATTCCTGCCATCAAGACCAGCTCTACTTGCTGCCTGGATAAGGTGTGGACCCCATTCTTCTGGGTGTTGTAGCCAGTGAGGGGCTGGGCCTGCTCTGTACAGCCCTTGAACATCTGAGCTGCTCCTGGTGGCAGCTCAGAACAGGGATGTCTACGTGGGTCATGGACGTGGACACAGACCCCTGCTGGAGGGCCATGGACCCAGACATGGTCCTCAGCTGCAGCAGGGGATAGGACCTCATCACAGTCTCAGTGGCAGTGCAGACGACTCACATCCAGCTGTTCCTCACTACCTTCTTGTCTCTAGTTCTGTTTCTCTTCATGGTACACACAATGTTCTGCTTCTTGTTCCCCCCATCTCTCTACCACTCACTTTCTCATCTTGTGGCACCAGGGCCTCTGGGTATCTTTTACCCTGTCCATACCATATGGTAGCAGGTGGGGGTCTTCTTGCAATTACATCTTAGTTTTAAAAAGCATTGGGAAAAAAAAGAGCAGGCTTGTTGACATCTTTCAGAAAAAGAGGGTGTGGGAAAATTCAGGGAACATCATCTTAGATTTCAGCCATTACCTCATGCTTTGTAATTTTGTCTTAGTTGTGAGTGTGTTTCCAGAGGTGCTATAGCACTTAGGAAGATTAACTGAAAGGGGCCCTATCTATGCATCTATGGTGAAACCATTGTCCGTGCCTAGAGAAGACTGCCTGGGATGTTCCTAGAGTCACCCATGCTCTAACTGTTAATTCAACCTCTGTATTTAATCACAATAAACTTGTTGGCTCTCCAGGGTGAACTTGGTGAAACTGTACTTTGGTTTGTGTGTGTCCTCAGGACATGAGGAGGAGGTAAATGTTTATGTCTCCCAGGGAAGGAATTCTCAAAGCAGGTTCATGCGTGTGTATTTGAGATGAGCACCTTTCCTTACCACGGGTAGAAAGAAGTGTTGATAGAAGAAACTTTGCTATTGTAGTTCTTAGCTCTGGTGTGTGGGAGTGATCCATGACAATGCATTTGGAGGGCAATCTGGCAATGTGTGTCATGATAGCAAATCTGAGCACACTCTGACCCAGCCACTTGATAACTAGTACTTTATGTGTGCACCTCCACTGCAGCAGTGTTAGCAAGCGTTAGAACCACCGGACTTTTTGTCGATATGAGACTAGCTTCCTAACTTGTATGTTCAGCTGCATATTTTGTAATTAAGAAAGAACGAGGAAGATTTGTATCTGCAGATTTGAAAAGATCTTAAAGACATGTCTTTCAGCAAGATAAAAAGCAGTATGCATGGCATGGCCTTGCAAGTGAAACAAAGAAAGTGTGCATAATGTGGACTGTAATACACAAAATAGTTTTGTGTTTTATATGTACCAGTTAGTAACTGGTTAATTTGTAGGGAGAGAGAGTAGAAAGAGTGTTCCAACAACAACAACAACAACAACAACAACAAAAACCTATTTTTATTTAATATTTAAAAAAGTACATATAAACTTTATTTTTTGAGAGAAAAAGCCTTAGTGAAACATATTCACAATGTATATGTGTTTTGTATAATTTTGTGTAATGTCATATGTATTTAACTTTTAAGAAGGGACTTCTTTCTATCCACCTCAGTTTAGAAGCTAGGCCTTCAGGCAGCCATCATACTCTGGAAACACAGGAATCTCATTGTTACCCTAAAGTAGTTGCATAAGAGCCACCTGCAGCGGATCTATAGCACCCTGAGACCAAACCTTTCATCTTCTAATCGAGGACTAGAAGCTGGAAGACAGAGATGATATAGTGTTTATTGGTCCATGGGTATATTTCAGTAGTACAGCAACTGCTTAGTATATGTGGGTGCTTTGGTCTGGTTGCCAGTATGGGGGGAAAACAGTTCTTTTTTTTTTTTAAATCTTACACACTGTACTTTTTAACCAGTTAATTAATTTTAGAGCTGGGGATTGAATTGAGGCCTTACCCATGGCCTGCTCCCTTCAGCCCTCAAATATGTTTTTATTTTAAAATATTTATCTGCCTCAAATTAACATAAAATAGACCTATGACTATGTAAATAAAGATCACAAATATTTATTTCTAACTATCATAAATCTATTAAAGACTAAATATTTCTCTCATGAAATAGCTATTTCAATAATATTTAAGCTTGTGCATGAACATTGAAAATATTACTCTGCTAACTTTTGAAAAGTGAACATGTATTATTTTCTTTGATACTCTTTTGGTTTGACAGTCTGTATCCAATGTATAGTTGTGGGGAAAAATACTTACATACTAAAAAGTATATTTGGGAGAGCGATTACTTACCTAGGATGCATCAGGCCTTGGGTTTGTGAGAAAAAATAAGTTATGCAAGCTTGAAATTACAGAGAAGTCCTGTACTTCAGTTTGTTCCAGTAAATACAGCCTACACAAGCTATTTCAGGCTTCTCAGTTTAAAAGAACTTAAAAGTAGCTGCTAAAAGGACTCACAGTCATGACGAACACATGCTGTGCAGGAATGCACTTATGAATCATAAAGAGGAAGTCATATTCAGGCACAGTAAGTAGGGTTTTAACATTAACTTCATCTTCACTTGGATTCTTGTACATCCCAAACATCAGGAGGAAAAATTAAGTCACAGATCACTTCTCACTTGAAATAAGTTAAATTGAAAACACGTTCTTTGATAAGAGATAAACTTAATACTTTTTATGTGTTGTTTAAAACCTCCCAAGATAGTTTTGGGATGAATGAGATTTAACAGAGGAAACAAAATATTGCTTGTCTTTACCTTGACCCACCTGAGCTGGCTGAAACATCTTAAGGATGTATGGAATATTCTCCTAATTTACTTTAAAAGACTATGTGGGTAATTGCCTCCATGACCAGAAATTTGTGTGTGTGTGTCTGTGTGTGTGTGTGTGTGTGTGTGTGTCTGTCAGTCTTTCTGTCTGTCTATGTGTGTATCTCTGTCTGTCTGTCTGTCTGCCTATGAATCTCTGTGTGTCTGTCTGTGTGTCTACATGTGTGTTGGTCTGTGTGTGTTTGTCTGTGTGTGTGTGTGTCTGTCTCTATCTATGTATCTTTTGTGTGTCTCTGTGTCTGTCTGCATGCGTGCATCTGTGTGTGTAAGTGTGTGTGTGTAAGTGTGTGTGTAAGTGTGTGTGTGTGTGTGTGTGTGTGTGTGTGTGTACAGTGCTGAGGATGAAACTCAGCCTTTAGGCCTATAGAAGCACTCAATCACTGAGCCACCTCCCTACTCCTTGTGCTTTAAATGACATCCCTCACCCCGGACATCACCTCCTGATGAAGAACAATATCATAATTCTATACCTGAAGTTTTCCTCCTATGGGCATCATTAGATTTCTATAACTAATTAAAATACCTGAGGAAGTTGACTTATACAAAGAAAAGCTTACTGTGGTCTACAACTTTGGATATTCTAGCTCATGACTGATTGGCCCTTTTGCTTTGAGACAATAGTGAGACAGTACTTTTCATGGTGGGAATGTTTGGTGAAATCAACCATTGATGTAATGTCTGGGTAGGGAAAGAAATGAAGGGGACCAGGGTACCATGATCCTTTTGGGGGTACATACCTAATGACTTAAGGATCTTCCTCTGGCCCAACACCTTCCACCAACACCATCCCTGGGAATCAGACTATTAAATGCCTGTTGTGTTAGGGAACCATTCATGAAGTGAATCATCCATGAGAGCCTGGACCAGTATTACCAACTGTTCCAAGTAATTCTTGGACCTAACTGAGTGCTGGGTCCAGCAACCTGTCTATTTTTCCTCCTCCTCTTTCTCCTTCACTTCCTCCTCCTCCCTCCTCTTCTTCCTTCTCATCTTCCTCCTATTCCTCTTCTTCTTCTTTCTCCTCCTCCTCTTCCTCCTCTTCTCTTTTCTAAAGAAGAACTGTCATTCTTTGCAGTTGACATAATCACATATACAAAGTCTGATAGAATCCACACAAGGGTTTTAAAAATTAGTGGGTTTAAGGGCATTACAAGATCAACACATGAAAATAAATACTGCCTCTGTAACTAAGAATGGACACAAAGTCAAAATTAAAAATAAAGGTCAAAAAATTAAATATTTTAGGGGTGAGCAGGATGCTGAGTGATTAAACACAAGCTTGCTGCTGATTCTGACCACCTGAGTCTGATCCTCGACACCCACAAAGTAGAGAAGAAAACCAACTCCCACAAATGTTCTCAGACTTCCACATATGGATTTGGCATGTGCATGCCTCCCCCCACAAATAAATAATTGAGCGGCTGACAAATTAAAGAGTCAGAGAAAGATTTGATAGAATGAATAAGGGATAGGATATGGCCAACTCAAAAGATAACAGCACAGGAAAGAGAGGTGAGTTAAGAGAGCAGCATGATGTGATAGTGAGGAGGGAGGCTTCCGAGCTGTCAGCACATTGTTCCTAAATATCCTCAACACAGGTTTCAAATTGTTTGTGTTATATAATCTGATGAACCCCAAACAAGGCTTTACTTTTTCATAGTTGTTATCTGGAAATTCAGTGGTTCCTTTGAGATTCAAAGAAAGACATCCACAACTGAGAGTAATTTCATAATTAAACAAATATTTAATTTTATTATGTCCAAGCATTCTACAATGTGGGGCAAAGATAGTGTCTTACTTAAGGTTTAAATTACTGTGAGGAAACACCTCGACCAAGATAACTTTGGGAGGAAAGGGTTTATTTTAGCTTTTACTTCCAGATGACAGTCTATCACTAAGGGAAGTCAAGGCAGAAACTCAAATTCTAGTCAGGAATCTGGAGGCAGGAACTGATGCAGAGGTCATAGAGGGGTGCTACATACTAATTTGCTTCCCATGGCTTGCTCATCCTGCTTTCTTCAGGAACCCAGTACTACCAGCTCAGTGATGGCACCACCCACAATGGTCTGGGCCTTCCTTCATTAACCACTAATTAAGAGAAGGTCCTACAGGCTTACCTATGATCCAATCTTTGGAGGCATTTTATTAATTGAGGTCCTTCCTCTTGAGTGACTTTTAATTGTGTCAAGCTGACACAAAAATATCCAATACAGGTAGTGAAGAAAATCAACAAAAACCTTTATGTTCTTCAGATTTGATTTCTAATAATAAAACAAAAGTGAACTTGTTGACAGAGATAATTAGTGAAGTTAGGATTTTTCAATGCTTTTGTTTTTAGTAAAGTTGTTAAAAAGTGCAAGGAAGGCCTCCCTCAGATATGACCTTGATTCCATAGTGACCTATCTGTGTGCACTAAGGCAATGGGATGAGATGTGGTCACAGACATGATGAACATGATACTTCACATGGGTTTCTATGTGAAAGTATCTGACTATGATTTGTAGTATTCTTGTGGACTTGAACTCTCTAGGCTTGATCTAATAGTTGATAGCTTCATGGCAAAGCACACTCCTTTATCTTGCCCAAGGGAAACATTTGCCAATTTTATAGTTGGATAGTTCCTTTTAAAAATTAGTAGTAATGTGAGCTTCAAGATTTCCCATAAATTAAATCTGTGTAGATTTCCAACAGAGTTATAATTTTACCAAAATAATAGAGCCCTACTAATTACTATGTTGAGTAAATCCTCAGCCTCTCAGTAAATAATGTAGGTGGTGATTTGCCCTTCTTTAAATGTAGAAATCAAGCCACCTGAACTTTAAATAATTTGTTCAAGGTCACAGGGTAGAAATTCAATCTAAGCACCTTCATTACTGATTTTATTTTATATCAAGTCATTTCTTTCTCCATATTTTAATTTATGGATACAAGTTACAAAATAACAAGTTTTCATATATAAAAATTTCTAGAAATAATAGCTAATTTATAAATATCTTATCTACTTACTTATTTTGTTGTCATAACCTCAGAATCGTGGTAGTGTTGATAGGATTGTAAGTAAACCCAGTAAGATCTAGTGAATGATTAATTATCTGCAAGAACAGAAGGCCTCAGGGGGATGGATGAGTGTTAGTCAAAGAAACATATACATGCCTAAAGTTTTCCGGACATTTGTGCAGGAGAATATAGAAGAAATTTTAATTGAATTTTTCTTACTAAGGATGAATCTCCTCATAGGCCCTCTCCAGGCAAGAATGTTCTGTGAGTAGCTTTTTGGCCATACAAATTGTCTTTCAAACATATGATGAGATCCTAGAAAAGAGAAATTAGACATATAAGTTAATTTTCATTTTTCTGTGTTTAAAAGAGAAAATTTTCTCTAACCTAAATTATGAAGGAGTATGTTCAGTTACAAAGTTATTACCATCACAATAGCTTTTTTCACCATACAAATATAAAGTTTCTCCCTGCATACATGTCTATGTCCCAGATGCATATACATGTCTATGCCTCCATGTGCATAGATGTCTGCACCCTGCCATGCATACATGTCTATATGCCTGCATACATGTCTATTCCCCAACTTGCTTCATGTCTGTACCTTCATCTGCATAGATATCTGTGCCATTTATAGAGATGGGTGAAAGACACAAACCAAACATCTTTAAATGTTCTAATTCTAGTGGAGGAAAGATAAGAATATTTTTCAAATTCTCTTGTACCTTATAATAATGAAGTATAATAATTTTCTACTCACTACTCATTGTAAAACTTTCTGTCTAAAGGACATGCTTAGAATGACAGAGCACAAATGGTATAATCGTATATAAATTATGAATTTTGGTGTTGTTTTTGTTTGCTTTGGTGTTTGATTTCTTTTCCTTTTTGTTTTTTGTTTTTGTATTTTTTTTTTTTTTTTTTTGAATCTCACTATGTATGCCAGCCTGGCTTCAGACCTGCATTACCTCTTGTCAGTATCGATAGTGCTGGGACCTCAGGCATGTGCCACTATGTCTGGCATAAACCATGACTTCTAAAGAGAAAATCTGCGGTGATGGTTTTCCTTAGATCATAGGCCTAGTCAGAATAATCATGTGTGAGCAAGATGCCTCAGACCAAATAAAAACTCTCCAAATATCACAGAAAATCCATACAGCATTGTTTATTTTATATATAACTCATATACACAAAATAAATGATCACATGGAAGGGTCACATTGCTCAATAATTTTTCTAAACAGAAATTAATACTGCTTAGCTGAAAGCATGTTAGCCCTGACATCTACCCTTACTCATAAGTCTCACTGAATCTGCCCAAGAAATGGCTAGAATTATACTTCTGGGAGTTAAACTAGTCTGGAGGAAAGCTAATTTTGGAGAGTGTTAATTTTGATCATAAATATTAAAGGAGATGCCCTTCTGTCATGCACCTTACACGGGAGCAGATCAGCAGCTTGTCTGCCCCTCTGAAGACTCCAGAGTTTGAAGGCCTCCCAGGAGATCTTCTGTACCCAGGGTAACAGATAAAGTACCCTCCCAAATAACAGCAGCAGCTAGGATCCCTAAGGAGCCCAGTGGACTAGGGACCTATCCCCTCTGCTCAAACTCCACCTCCCTTCTGGCCTGTGCCTTCTGCCAGGGCAGATCATCAACTTGTCTATCCCTCTGAAGAACCCACAGTCTGAAGGACTCCCAGCAGTTCTGCTGTAACCAGGGCAACAGACCCTAGAGTCTGAAGGCCTCCAAGGAGATCTGCTGCAACCAGGGCAACAGATCATCAGGTGTGCATGCCCTCCTGAAGACCCCACAGTCTGAAGGCCTCCCCAAAGATCTGCTACATCCAGGGCCATAAGTCTCCCAGGAGACCTGCAGCAATACAGGGACTCAGGAAGCAGGCTTCAGACAGAGACACCCAGGCTAGTTAACACCACAGATAACCAGATGATGAGAGGGAAGCATAGGACCATAAACACTAGATCCAATACACTTTGGCACCATTAGAACCCAGTTCTTCCACCACAGTAAGCCCTGGATATCCCAAACACACCTGAAAACCAGGATGCTAATCTAAAATCCTATCTCATGAAGATAATAGAATCCTTTAAGGATGATGTAAGTAACTCACAAAAAGAAATATTGGAAAACACAGGTAAACAGGTAGAAGCTCTTAAAGAGGAAACAAATAAATTGCTTAAAGAAATATAGTAAAACATAAACAGGTGAAGGAATTGAATAAAGTGGTCCAAGACCTAAAAAAGTCTAAAAAGGTAAAAACAATAAAGAAAACACAGGTGGATGCAACACTGGAAATGGAAAACCTGGGAAAGAGGTCAGGAGCTACAGATGCAAGCATCAACAGTAGAATAAAAGAGATAGAAGAAAGAATCAAGGGCTTAGAAGGTATTGACACAACAGTCAAAGAAAATACAAAACATAAAAAACTCCTAACCCAAAATGTCAGGAGCCACGCCCCCACACCCTCCCTGGGAATCTGCTGGAGCCTCTACACCATCCTTGGGAATCTGACCTTAGTGACTTTCTGAGAACCAGTAGTGTTTGCACAAGATAAGCTGGAGATGCCTGGAGCCAGGATCTTCACACCATTCCTGGGAATCTGACCCTTGTGACCTTCCGAGAACTAGTTGTGTTTCCTCAAGACTAAACTGTCCTTCCCACCTCCTGGAAATAGACCGATCATAAAACAGTTTGACACCGGATGGTCTGGCTTGTTAAAATAGTTAAACCATGACAGCCGGGGGGCCATAAGCTTCCTTTCCCCCTCCCCTCTGCATTCCTTTTTCCTTTAAAAGCTGCATGTGTCTGGAATAAAGCTGAGACTTTGACAAAATTCTGCTCAGCCTCCCTCCTCTCTCTCTCTCTCGCCCATTTTCTTTTCAGGCTCAGTCCTCCTCGACACCCCACAAATAACGGGGTCCCACTGGACGGGACACCAAAACATCCAGGAAATCCAGGACATGATGGAAAGACCAAACCTAAGAATAATAGGAATAGAAAAGAGCAAAGATTCCCAGCTCATAGAACCAGAAAATGTCTTCAACAAAATCATACAAGAAAACTTTCCCAACCAAAAGAAAGAGATGACCATAAATATATAAGAACACCAAATATAGAACTATAGAACACCAAATAGATTGGACCAGAAAAGAAAATCATCTCATCACATAATAACCCAAACACTAAATGCACAAAACATAAAAAGAATATTAAAAGCAGTAAGGGAAAAGGGCCAAATAACATATAAAGGCCGACCTATCAGAATTACACCAGATTTCTTAATAGAGACCCTAAAACCCGGAAGAGCCTGGACAGAGGTCATGAAGACCCTAAGAGAACACAAATGCCAGCCCAGGCTACTATATCCTATGAAAATCTCAATCATCATAGATGGAGAAACCAAAATATTCCATGACAAAATCAAACGTAAATAATATCTATCTAGCCCTACAGAGGATTCTAGAAGAAAAATTTCAACACTAGGAGGGTGCCTACACCAAAGAAAAATAAAAAAATTAATCATTTCCTAACAATACCAAAAGGCAAGAATACACATAATACCACCGACAACAACAAACATAACAGGAACTAATAATCATGTTTTTACTATCTCTCAATATCAATGAACTCAATTCCCCAATAAGAAGATATAAGCTAACAGACTGGATATGCAAGCAGGACCCAGCATTTTGCTGCACATAAGAAACACATGACAAAGACAGAGTAAAAGGCTGGAAAAATGTCTTCTAAGCAAATTGTCCTAAGAAACAAGCAGGAGTTGCCATTCTAATATCCAATAAAATAGACTTTCAACCAAAAGTTATCAAGTGAGATGGGGAAGGACTGTTGCGAGAAATATTAAGAAAATGAACCGACAGTTCCTGCATTTGTGCTGGCAACTCTCTGCCCCATGGAGCTGGCTGGCCGTGAACTAGCAGGCAATGGCCCACCTGTTTTTGTCTCGTGGAGACTCTGACTCAGAGGTCCAGAATCTCTCTACCCAGCTCTGTAGGTTCCCACTGGCAGGTCATTACCATGACAGCCCCATGCTTCAAATCCCCCATGGCCTCTGTGGTGCACATCAGGCAAACCCACACTTTGCTGCTGTACCTTTCTCTCTTGAATGCAGACCAGCTGGCACATGAAGGAAAACACAACACAAACTTAACTCAGAAACAATGGCAACTCAATCGCTGGGCACAACAACTAAAACCTAATCTTGTAAGCCATATCAAATCTAATTTCTCCAGTGGTGAATCCTGGGGTATTTAGCATAGGCTGGGAGACACTAGTAGCTACATCTGTCCTCATGCTATACCTGTCCAAAAAGGCCCTCTCTCTTCCTTCCTCCTCTCTTCCTCTATCCAACCCAGAAGTACCTCCTACTCGCCCAGTGATTGGCTTCTTTATTCATTAGGGGATTGGTTCACAAGAAGTCACCTGAGTACGTGACTCACTCCTTGTCTGCAGCCCCTCCAAGGAGAGCTGAAGTAGCATCAAAATACAAATAACACCAGGCCCATCCACAACAAAGGACACTTCATATTCAAAGGAAACATCAACCAAGAGAAAGACTCAATTATGAATATCTATGCCCCAAATGCAAGGGCACTCACATTCATAAAACAACTTTACAAAAGTTCAAAACACACAAGGAACCCCACACAATAATAGTGAGAGACTTCAACACCACATTCTCATTAATGGACAGATCATGGAAACAGAAACTAAAAAGAGACACAGTGAAACTAATAGAGGTTATAAACCAATTGGATTAAACAGATATATACAGAACATTTCATTAAAACAAAAGAATATAACTTCTCAGCACCCTATGGTACTTTCTCCAAAATTGACCATATAATCAATCACTAAACAAGCCTCAAGACTGTTACAATGTCATGCATCCTATCACATCACTACAGACTAAGGCTAGACTTCAATAATAACAAAAAACAACAGAAAACCCACATACACATGGAAACTGAATAACTCTTTACTCAATGATAACTTGAGAAAGAAATTAAAGACTTTCTGGAATTCAATGAAGATGGTGAGACAGCATACCCAACGTATAGGACAAAATGAAAGCAGTGCTAAGAGGAAAATTCATAGCACTAAGTACCCTAATAAAGAAACTGGAGAGTTCCTACACTTGAAACTTAACAAAAAAGCCTAGAATTACAAGAAGCAAACACACCCAAGAGGAGTAGATTCTGGAAAATAGTAAAACTCAGGGCCAAAATCAAGCAAATAGAAACAAAGAGAACAATTCAAAGAATCAGCAAAACCAAAAGCTGGTTCTTTGAGAAAATCAACAGTATATATAAATAAACCTCTAGCCAAAATAACTAAAGGGCACAGAGATAGTATCCAAATTAACAGAATCAGAAATGAAAAGGGAGACATAACAACAGAAACTGAGGAAATTTAAAAAATCATCAGATCCTACTACAAAAGTCTATACTCAGCAAAACTGGGAAATCTAAATGAAATGGATGACAAATATCAAAGTTAAATCAAGAGCAGGTAAACTAGCTAAACAGGTCCATATCCCATAAAGAAATAGAAGTCATTAAAAAACTCTCAACAAGAAAAGCCCAGGGCCAGATGGCTTTAGTGCAGAATTCTACCAGACTTCAAAGAAGAGCTTATACCAGTACTCATCAAACAATTCCATAAAATAGAAACAGAAAGAACACCACCTTATTCATTCTATGAGGCCACAATTACCTAAACCACACAAAGACCCAACCGTGAAAGAGAACTTCAGACACATTTCGCTTATGAATATTGATGCAAAAATAATCAAGAAAATAGGGGGAAAAACACCCTTCACAATAGTCACAAATAATATAAAATATTTTGGGGTAACTCTAGCCAAACAAGTGAAAGATCTGTATGACAAGAACTTCAAGTTTCTCAAGAAAGAAATCAAAGAAGACCCTAGAAAATGGAGAGATCTCCCATGCTCATGGATTGGTAAGATTGACACAGTAAAAATGGCCATCCTACCAAAAGCAATGTACAGATTCAGTACAGTCCCCACTAATATTCCGTCACAATTCTTCAAAGACATGCAAAGAGCATTTCTTAATTTAAATATGGAAAAACAAAGAACCCAGGATAGTGAAAATAATTCTTAACAATAAAAGAACTTCTGGGGGAAATACCATCCCTGTCCTCAAGTTGTACTACAGAGCAACAGTGATAAAAATGGCATGGTATTGGTACAGAGACAGACAAGTAGATCAATGGAATAGAATTGAAGACCCAGAAATAAAACCACACACTTATGGACACTTTGACAAAGTGGGATCTTTGACAAAGAAGCCCAAACAACCCTGAGATTCCACCTTACACCAATCAGAATGGCTAAGATCAAAACCTTAGGTGACAGCAGATGTTGGCTAGGATGTGGAGAAAGAGAAACACTCTTCCATTGCTGGTAGGATTGCAAACTGGTACAACCACTCTGGAAATCAATCTGGAGGTACCTCAAATAATTGGAAATAGATCGACCTGAAGACCAAGCTATAGCACTCTTGGGCATATTCCCAAAAGATGCCCCACCATACCATAGGGGAACTTGTTCCACTATGTTCATAGCAGCTTTATCTATGATAGCCAGAAGCTAGAAACAACCCAGATGTCCCACAATGGAAGAATGGATACAGAAAATGTGGTTCATTTACACAATGGAATGCAATTCAGCTATTAAAAATAAGGACATCAAGAGTTTTTCAGGCAAATGGAAGGACTTAGAAAATATGCTGAGTGAGGTAACTCAGACCCAAAGGACGTGCATAGTATGTACTCACTAATAAGTGGATATTAGCCAAAAAGTACAGAATACCTGGGATACAATCCACAGAACTCAAGAAGATTAACTAGCTGAAAGGCCCAAGTGAGGATGGATGCTTCAATCCTATTTGGGAGGGAGAAGAAAGCAATCATGGAAGCCAAAAACTCTGACCCAGAATTGTCCCTGTGTAAACTGCAGGGACAGAAATGGAGTGTGAAAGGAGGTCCAGTGACCACCCCAACTTGGGATCCAGCTCAAGGGGAGGATCCAACTCCTGACACTATTACTGATGCTATGTTGTGCTTACAGACAGGGGCCTAGCATGACTATCCAGAGAGGCCCAACAAGCAGCTGACTGAGACAGACCCAGATACTTAACTCAACCAATGGACTGAAGTCAGGGACTCCAGTGGCTGAATTAGGGAAAAGCTGGCAGAAGCTGAGGAGGAGGGGAACCCCATAGGAAGACCAGTAGTCTCAACTAACCTGGATCCCCCTAGATCTCTCAGATACTGAACTACCAACCACACAACATACACTAGCTGCTCCAAGGCACCTGATACATATACAGCAGAAGACAGCCTCCTCTGGCCTCAGTGAGAGAAGATAAGCCTAACAACCCTTGAGAGACTTGAGGTCCCAGGGTGTGGGGAGGCCTGGCAGGGGTGTGGTGGAGGGATGGGGGCATCCTCTTGAAGATGGGTGGGGAAGAGGAGGAATAAGATGAGGAACTGTGGGAGGGTGCACCTGGAGGGGGATAATGACAGGACTGTAAAAAAAAATAAAAGTTAAAAAAAAAAGAAAGATTAAAGGAGATAAACTATCACACATTTCTGGGTTAACCATTTTCTTGCACGATCAGTTTCTTGTTTTAAAACTCTGGCCCAAAATGATTTGAATTATCAGATCTTAACTATTTTTTAAAAATATCTTTCATTCAGTTTATATCCTGATTGCTGCCCTCCTCCCAGTTCCCCCTCATACTTTCTCAGGATAATTGATCACATGGTTTTCTAAGCGCTTTTACATTCCATAAGTTCATAGTAAGTTTAAGGCAATAGGTCACGTCATAGATTAATAAGGAGTTACAGCAGAGTTGTTTACATGCCTTTCCATTAAGACTAATACATTCACTATCTGTTACTAGCTCCATAAGTTCATTATAAGTTTAAAGCACTCTGCTCCACTTCTATGAGACACATAAACTGGGAAATTAATACAGATGGAAAGCAGAACAGTGGTACAGGAGTTAGGAGGAAGAGAAAGTCAGCTGGTTTTTTGATAATGCATTCTTTCTCATGGTTTTAACTCTTCTTAGTTATGCTTTAAACTTTTTATTATTCAGTTTATAGACACTGTCTTTCCATTTAGCATCACATTTGCTGATGCTTGCTTGTCTTGATCTGAGTAAGGAATATTGTTCCTTTGACAATGTTTCATGAAAAACTGGACCAAGGCCAATGGCTGCATTATTGTTTAACATCCATCATAAGTCTCAACCTTTTCAGACCTGGTTCCCTTACTGTATTGTCAAGGGCTCACCTTCTCAAGAGCTCCATACACTGCATTTCAGAACCTAAACATGTCTAACTTCAGTGTTCCCAGAGAACCTGCTGCCTCTTCTCCACAAGAGATTGTCTTTGGTAATTCAGAGAAGCCAATGTGATGTTCTGATGCTCTCCAGAGAAGAGAGTAAAGCTCACATTCATTATGTTCTCTGCTTTTCTTATTGCTGTGCCAAAATATCTGGCAGAAGCAGCCTGAGGGAGGAGGGTTTACTTGGCTCCTAGGTCAAGATTATAGTCCATCATGGCAGGAAGGGAACAGCAGTAAGAGCCTGGAGCAGATGGCTATATTGTATCCACAGCCAGAGAGCAGAGAGTTGAATGCTTGAGTTCATCTAGCTCGCTCTTTCTTTTTCTTTCTTTCTTTCTTTCTTTCTTTCTTTCTTTCTTTCTTGTATTTTGTTTTTGTTTGTTTTATTGTTTTTTGTTTCTTGACCTCTTAGGTCAAGGTCCTGGTCTTCTTCTTCTTCTTTTTTTTTTTTTTTTTTTTTGATACTTTATTTACATTTCAAATGGGAGTTCATCTAGCTCTTTCTTTTTTGTTTACCCCAGGACCCTTGCTCGTGGAATGACCCTGCCCACATTTAAGGATAGTCTTCCCACTTCAATTAACCCAAGCTTCGATCTCTCTCACAGACACCATCAGAGTTTCTCTCTAAAGTGATCTAGACTCAGTCAGGTGACAACCAGTGTTAACCATCTATAGAAGTGTACACCAAGTCAAATTTGGAGAAAGATAACTTTTTTTTTTTTTTTTTTTTTTTTTGGCTTGGAAATTGGTCCACATCTTCAATTACCAGGAAAAGAGGTATTTGGGCTGGAGAGATGCTTCAATGGTAAGTACTCTCTTCTCTTTCAGAGAACTCAAAATACAGTTCCCAGCATCCATTTTGGGCAGTTTGTAACTTCCTGTAACTCCACTCTAGTGTATCTCACTCATTTTTTGGCTTCTATACTCATGTGGCACATGGATTTCTCACAATTTTTTTAGAATTTTGGATTCCCATGGCTGGGAAGTCCATGATCAAGGAACTAGAAGACAGGGGGTTTGCTGAGATTTCTCCGCAGGTCTTTAGAATGCCATCTGCTTGTATTGACCCCCTAACTCTTGTACATGAGGGCTCCACTGTGGCACAGAACTTCTCCCTAAGGGTTTACCACCCAATATCTTCATATTGGGGTATATGAATTGCAGTGTATGAATTTTTGAAGGTAAACAAGCACTCAGCCCATAACACATTCATCAAACACACTGAATTGGGTATCAGAACCAAATACTTGTTTCTCATTACAATTATGTAAATAGAGAACTATTATTCTATGTTTAAAAAAAACCCTACTTACCTAGAAAAATTTAGCTTAGTAGATAATTAATGTATGAAGTGTTAGAAACAAGATGGTAGCAGATGATTACCCTCCTGGACAAGCCAACTCATTTTAGCAAATGCTTATAGAATGCCTACTATGCCCAGGCACTGAACTAGACAATGAGTCTTCACAAAGTCATGAGTTTTGCCAAAGAACTCATCGTCTGATGGAGGAGCCAGGCATGAGGGAACATGCCTCAGGAGGCTGAGGTTGGAGGATCAATTGTGGACAGGAATTTAAGAGAGTGAACAAAAAAGTCTGCCTTGTCTCTCCTTCCCTCTCCCTTCCCTCCTTCCCTCCTCCTTCCCTCTTTCCCTCCCTTCCTCTGAAAATAAAGCCAATAAAACCAGTAAGAAAGACTTAGGATTGTTAGCTCTGTAGGGAAGGAGGTGATTCATATTTTGAAAACTTGTTTTTAATCTCTGAAGAGAGCTATTGTCCCAGACAGCACAGTTTTACCTGGGAGGCTGAGGCAGGAAGGTTGCTGTGAGTTGGAGAACAGCCTGTGGAAACATAGAGGCAGCTTTTCTCAAAAAGACAAATAAAAAGGAGGAGGAGGAGGAGGAGGAGGAGGAGGAGGGGGAGGAGGAGGAGGGGGAGGAGGAGGGGGAGGAGGAGGAGGAGGAGAAGGAGGAGAAGGAGGGGGAGAAGGAGGAGGAGGAGGGGGAGGAGGAGGAGGAGGGGGAAGAGGAGGAGGAGGGGGAGAAGGAGGGGGAGGAGGAGGAAGAAGAGGAAGAGGGGAGGAGGGGGAAGAGAACACTAAGATTTGGTTAGAAGACGTCTTTTAATTGGTTTTTTTTTGGCCTATGGGCTCTGTACTTGATCTGATATGTAAAACCGTGGTAACAAGTGTTATTTTATGTTTCCCTACAGTTTTATTTTCCCCAAGTAGCTTTAAAAACTGCTTGATATATTTGTTTTTAACCTACCTTTTGTCTCTACCTGGGAAAAATCTAATGAGTGAATCAGTGTAATTGAACCTGAAAGCACTCAGTCCTCAGCCGATCTAGGAACTCAAGCAGATCAGCTAATAGATCTCAGTCTGTATTGATAATGACACCTGCGGGTCAGTGCAGTTCTTGAGTGTCCCTGTAGTGTGTCCATTCTCTTACTTGGTGCTTCCAGGTGTCTTTGCTTGGGCAGTCTATAAATGAAGTAGAGTAGAGAAAGCTATGCTCCCAAATTCACTGAGTGACTCATTATCATCCAAATCCCAGCCATGCTTCTGTTTATAAAATAATTCTGCAGAGGGAAATGCTGTAAGCTCCAGATCCAAAAAAAAAATTAGTTATGCAATCTCAATTTACATAATCAGTTCTTTTAAAAAGCTTTTTTCAATTTTTATTTTATGTGTCTGAGTTTTTTGCTTGTATGCATGTCTCTGCACTATGCATATGCTTAGTGCCACTAGAGTCAAGAAGAGGTGCTGGCTTTTCCAGAACTGGAGTTACAGATGGTTGGGTGGCACCATGGGATTCCTGGGAACAGAACTCAGGTTCTCTGCACAGCAGCACTGTTTACTGTTCATGTCTCCAACCCTTATTTATTTATGCTTTAGGAATGAGTAATGGCCTTTGTTATAAGATAGTCTTTTTATGTAAACATGAACTCAAGGTTTTATTGTCTTCTGGGTGTAGTGGCTCATCTGTGCAACCCCCCAGCACAGGGAGACTGAGACAAGAGGACTGTTACTAATTTCAGTCCAGCCCTGTCACATAGTTGCAGGCCAGCCTGTGTTGCAGAGGGAGATTTTGACTTAAAAGAAAAACAAACAAAAAGAATAACATGATTTTAGTATCTTAATAATAAAACCAAAGATGAAATTAAAAGCAGGCTCACTGGGCCCTTTTCCCTCCAATCTCCTAGTTCACAATGCTCCTGTTTCCTAGCAGCCAGCATTCTTCATGATAAGCACATGGGTTCATCACACTCAAGCCTTGTAAAACACTCTTTGCTGTTTTACCCCTTTTCTAAAAATCAACAGAGTTTGACTACCACAGAGACTTCCTATCACAATGCCATTTCCCTCAGCACAGTGACTTGCCCTTGAATTCTGTCACTTTGTGGGGTTGGTGTTGGCAGAACTTCTTACAGAATGTTCAGAGGGTTTTAAAAACGACCCACTATATTCACTGAAGTGGTTTTGGCACAAAAAGCTATCAGTACTTATGTACAATGATCATGATTTTATTTACTCAGTATTTTTTCCTGACCACATGTATTCCCTCAAAGGACTACATAGCACAGCCCTATGGATCTGCTGTGTTCGATGTCTGCTGAGTCCTCTCCTCTCTGCACTTCTGCTCAGCAACTCCCAGCTGCTGTGGATCTCCTTGGACAACTAGATCTGTGTACTAAGCACAAGACATCACCTAGGTGTTATCCAGACAGTTTCTCTTAAAGCAGGCAGATGAAGCATGCCAGGGACTCCTGATATTTGTTTGCCATAATGTTGGGATCACTTTGTATTTCTGGTTAATGCTCAATTTCTTGAAAACTATTGCTTAGTATATTTAATCTGAGCTGTGCAGGGTCGTTTAGGCCTGTAATCTTAGGATTTGGGAGGCTGGGGCAGGAGGATTGCTATGAATTTGAAGCTAACCTGAGTTATACAGTGAGTTATAGACCATTATGCACTACAAAAGATTCCATCTCAAAAAACAAAAGAAACCAGTGTATGTATACACACACAGATAGACACAGACACAAGCAGACTCAGACACAGACACACACACACACACAGGTACAGACACACAGACACAGACACAGACACACAGACACACACACATACACACACACACACACACACACACACACACACACACATTGTTTTCCTTATAATTTCAGCCAATAGAATGTGTTTGTTTCCAAATATTCTTTGAGGTAGGAGAAGTTTCCAGAATAGAGCCTTAAACCAAAAAGTGTGAGCATGAAGAAGAGCCTTGTATGCTGGCTGTGGCAGACCGATAGAAATACTTGTTTGTGGTTCAAATGGCTATTAAAAAGTATATTTGCCCATGATAAACAGACTGATAAAATTAAAAAAGACATGCCTTGGAATGGAGGATTTTAGTGCTGCATTCCAAGGCATGTCTTTCTTAAGGCCTTAATGTCTTTCTTGCTGCATGGGTCAATTACTAGCTACCTGGCTTTTGAGTGAGTTCATCTTTTTGTGCCCTGGTTTCTTTATCTGATGATGATAAATAAATAAATAAATAAATACCTGCACATGACATCATCTTAAGTATTAGATGAGGTGACATGTGAAAACTGGGACAGGGTAGTTGCTAAACACAAGTCATTCTTATCCTTGTCACCCCCCATGCCATCTGCCAGTGTTGCTGTTCCCTACAGTCAGGGTGTGTTTTCTATTGTGGCTTTATAAAATCCCCACAGCAAAAAGCCTCGTTATAAATGTCTCCAAGAGACAGGGTATAGAGTTTTTGTTCCTTTCCTCTTTTATTTCTTCACACATCAAACACCTGCTCTATGAAAGAGAATGTGCTGCAAACTGTGGAATAAAACTATGCATGATCAGCTTCTAGCTGTTCAAGAGCTCACAGACCAAGAGAGATGGGCAAGAAGCACAGGATGTGATAAGACATCACCTTACAAACACCAATGTATGAAAAGCACTGGAAACTTGCTGGCTGACAGATAAAAGCCTCTGTCTGTAACCAATACACATTCACTTCAGCTTCTGCTTTGTTTACTTCTTCAGTATCTGATTTATTTCCAGGCTCAAGCTCTGATCCAGTTGACCCTGTCACTACAGAAACCATTTGATTCTTCCTACTTAGTGTGTTCAAAAGTCACGTTGTGGCAGACCAAATCCTTAATGAGCTGACAAAACATGGGCCAGAGTTCCCTGAGTCACAGACCCTCATCTGGGGGACTCATTGCCTCTGGACACAAACTGATTACCTAAGGTCCTGATTTAGGAACAGATGAAAGGCTTCTCTTTGTAAGCCTTCCTTGATCTTGACATTGAAGGCCTAGACAGTGGCTTTCTCATCAAGCTCTTCCTAACTCATCACCAACCGATCAATAAGAATTTGGCAGAGAGGAACAAAGAAAGGGCAGGATTCCTCTCCTTCTGGCAGGGAATTAAAGCTAGCATAAAGAAGGGCAAATTTACAGAAGAAAGACTGCAGGACAGAGCAAGGAGACAGCTTTCTGTCTTATCCTTTTATGTAAAACAGCATCACACAACTGCCATAGTTTTCAAATCCTAGGCTCTGCCTGTGGAAGCAATTAAATGCTGTGGAACTATGCACATCATGGCGGGGGATGTGCAAGCATGATTTGCTAGCTTTTATGTTATTTTAAAATGTATTATTTTGGCAGAGATAGTTTAAAATTTATTTCAGTCCAAATAAAAGACAATTTTCTTTCTGACTAAAGGAAAGTAAGTAAATGCTTCTTTCTTTAAATGCTGCTTTAGTAGAAATTGAAGGGAAAGGCTTACAAAGAGGAAGACCTTAAATGGCATGATCTGCATGGCCGTGAAGACAGACTACTGCTCCTTTCACATGGCACTGGCAGTTCGGACACAGATACGGCCTTTTTGGTCTGTATCATATCAGAGGAAATCACCCCACTGGCTAATGGCCCAGGGTTCATTAAAATCTTCTGGGGTTGATGCCAGTGTCTATTTGACCTTGCACATCTCTGAGCTAGTTTTGGGATTATAACCTGCTATACTCTCGGACCTTGAGGGAGGAAGCTTTGTGCTTGCTAAGTACATGTTTAATGAGTTCCCGGCACTCAAAACCCATTTGCTGCTCTTCCCTCCTCCTTGCCAATTCTCCTCCCCTCCTTCCTCATCTTGCTCCTCCTCATTCTCATCCTTGTCCTCCTCATTTTCCTCCTCCTTCTCCCCCTCTCCTTCCTCCTCTTCCTTGTGAGCTACACTGCCTGCAAGACAGCAATGCCCAAGGTTCAGTAAAGGAATCTGAGATAAACTACTCCAGAGATGGTTTCTCAGGGAATAGCATCTGCTTTATTTAGGGAATAGCACATTACCTAAAATTAGACAGTGATCTCTCCTACCACCAGGGTCTCTATGTGGAAGAAGCATATTAAAAAAGATGGGGAGAGTTGCAGACACTTCTACAGGCCACCTACCAGCTACTCACCTCCACTTCAGAATTCAGTGCTCTGACTTCTGGACCATGATGTGACATGCTTCTTATTTAGAAGGGCAGTGTGCCAGGTAAGCTGGCTGCCAGGTTGTGCCTGCATTTTCTCCCATAATATATACCTGGCTCACCACTTGCTTCTGAGAGGCAGTTTAAATAATGGGTAGGCACATGCAGTCAGATTTCTGCTCTGCCTCATGTTTCTTATTGATATTCACTAACTAACTTCTCAGGGTTTCAGATTTGTTATTCATTTGCTGTGAGGAGTCTATTGAGGCAGTTAAAAGGAAGATGTGGTACAGTGCTGGGGAGAGAGTCCTCAGGCTGAGCAATTCCGATGAGGCTGGTGTAGAGCAGAGGATAATGAAGACCCAGTAACAGAACAGTGTCACAGACAAGGTGACTGTGGCTCACTGAGATTTTATAACTTGCCCGGACTTCTAGTTAGGAAAAGGTGGAACCTGTTTTCGATCTCATGGTTTTAGGTTTAGTGTATGTCCTCTTCACGATGGATCACTGAGGTATATAAAGGTGTTGGCTTGATTCAGTGGAGGAGTACACAGATTGCTTCACCTCTAGGTGCTGAGGCCAGATGCTGTGCTGCACAGTTAAACTAGGGATTCTCAAAGCTTGTCTTTGGCAGTGGGATGGAATGTTGACATCTATGGGAGTTTTCCACGGTACTCAATGCTTTGTAACCAAAGATTACTATTTTCATATTTGAACAGACATTCATCTTCCAGACAGGAGTGGCTTCTTTGCAGTTTTGGTGTTGTACACAACAAACTCTAATCTGCTCTGTGCAACATAGGCTTAGACTAGTCATGGCTACTGCCTCTTTAATTCTCATTGCAATAGCATAGGGCTATTTGTAATGATTTTGAAAAAGGAGAGTCCGTTTTCTTTTCTTTTCAATTTGCCAAGCCATTAATGCTTAAAACTGACCAGATTACAAAAACACATAGGCGACCTCTTAGTTCATTGGTTTTAAAAGCCTGTTTATTTGGTATTCCACACCATGTCAGCATCTCTACCTTCCACACAATGAATTGTCTTTTTCTTCATTCCACTTCATGGAGAAGATAATTTGAAGGGCCATGGGAAGTTATTTGCTTCCTTGAAGCATTTCCCAACTGAATAATTAGAATTAGATCCCCCATAAGAGCACACCATATTTACCAAAAGATTGCTCATTATCTATTAAGGCAATTTGTTACTTATTGATTTTGGCATAGCTGGGCTTGTAGGTTAGTTCGTTTACTGACTTGAAGTTGGTGTACTCCCGTGCAACGTATGGGTCCACAATCCTCAGCATGTTAACTGAAGTCTCACTGAGCCGACCAAAGGTGCAGTTGAAAATACGACGTAGATGGAGAAGCTGCAATACGTTGTGGGGTTGTGGACTTACAACACTGATATCTCAGATTCTGATCACAGGTAGATAGTCGTTTCTAGCTTTTCTTGGCATCCTAGCCATTTGGATTTCAGTCCTGTACATCTGCCTATGCTCCTTGTAGAAGTACTTTGCGTTTCATAGCTAAGCTTCCTCCATGCCTTTTTGAGGTGTCTTGAGGGAAAGCCTCTTTAGCAGGAGCTTCACTTAAACATGGTGAAGTTCCTTCACTTCTTCTTAAGGGTTTCTGGCACAGCAAAAAACTTATTTTTCTTCTCTGGCACAGGTTCCTTGGCTCTAGCCATGGGTTTAGGGGCAAGGCAAGAGAGTCAAATTTCATCGAAGCAGATATTGGTTTTATATAGCCTTCATAGTTATTTATTATTGTGTTGTTCTAGAGATATGTAATTTATTATCTCTACTTTTCGGTTATACATTTCTGTTACACTGTCTATGAGTTCTTCAGAGAAGCATCTTGAACATATCCTTGCTCCTAACAAACCAGCAAATATTTCCTTTCATGCACTTCATCAGAATTTAACTCATTGTCCAGTGAGATGGCTTATAAGTAAAAGTGTTTGTCATGTGTGTTGGTTAGTTTTTGTCAACTTAACACAAACTAGAATCACTTGGGAACAGGGACCCTCAGTTGAGCAATTGCTTCTCAGTTTGGTCCATGGGCATGTCTGTAGGGCATTTTCTTGATTAATGATTGATGCAGGATGGCCTAACCTGCAGTGGGCTATGCTTCTCCTGGGTGGATGTTCCTGGGTTGTACAGAACAGAAAGCTGAGCAAGCCAGGGACAGGGATCTTAGCTTCAGTTCCTGAATCCAGATTCTTGTGAGCTCCCACTCTGGCTTCTCTCAATGATTAGAACACATAAGCGGAAATACACCCTTTTTTCAAACATTGTTTTTGGTCATGGTTTTATTAGAGCAACAGGAAGCTAACTAGGATATCCTGTAACCCTGATAACCCAAGTTCAAGCTCTAGAAGCCATGGTGGAAGGAGAAAACTAGCTTCCTCAAGTTGTCCTCTGACATCTATACACGAGTTATGGTGTATTCATGCTAGGGCACACACACATAAACACACATATACACTCACACTTACACACACATACACATACAAACACAGTAGTAATAGTAATAATAAAATAATTTCTAAAAATTAACTTGAAATTGTTACTTTGTGTCTGCCCCTGTGTTACAATTCTAAGCTTCATAAAGCCTGGTCATGGTATTTCACTGACCTCATTATGTTTTATATTATGCTATTTTAAAGACAGTTATAATTTGTGTTGTTTAAAGTAAGTTTACCAAATAAAATAAATCTCGCTCCATAGCAGATCTCTAAAATTTAATGATTATTTTGTGAAAGTTGAAAGTGGAAGAATAAAAAATAGTTCAGAGTGAAGAATGGCCTTCATGCTCTGTACAATTGGTTTGAAAAGAACAAGAGAGGCCTTGTGTTTCATTGGGATAACACACTAAGGATGCAATCTCAACTTCTGAGACAAAACCAGATAGGATAACTTTTAGATATTCTTGTGTCACACTGAAGAAATTCAAGGCCAAAGCCCAGGCAGCTAAACACCCCCTGCAGGTCAGATTAAGACCACAAGATGGTTTTGTCCACTTGGGAACACATAACAAGCACAGAGCTTATCTGTGGGCAGTGCTGACTCAATCTCTGTTGGCACTCAGGTAACTGTAGAGAGGGGCCAGTCCAGTGTAAAGCCACCTCTGAGGCCCCATTCAGATTTCACCCTTGTAATCTGAGAATTCTGTCCTGCCAGAGATCCTGGAATGGCTCAGTACTCCCAAGGAAATGGAGCCTTCTGCAGAGGACGAGAGTTATAGAGGTGCCTTCAAGGACCCCTTTCTTTTTTTTCTTTTCTTTTTCTTTTTTGGCAAGGCCTGCGCCCTTCCCCCTGGAGTGAACTGCAGAGCTTAACCTGAACCTTGCCTGACAAGTTACCTGCACCAGCTGCTGCTGGGCTCAACAGCCCACTGCCAATCGCTCACTGGAAACCACAGTGCTCACTTGAAGCTCAATGAGGTGCCCGCTGCAGTCCACAGCCTAGGCACAGTTGTTGCTCATGTAGTGTTTTTTCTCTCTTCAGTAGACAGGAAATCTTGGGGAGCTAGAACAAACATGACAAAGGAATCAGAAAGAGGGTTGTCCTCTGAGTCAAAGTATAAGTACCTGGGTTTTTTAATTCTGTTAAATGAACTCTTTTTTAGGGGTTTCATAGTCCCTTATGCAAACAGTCCTCTGGGAGATCACACTGCCCACTTATTACATACAGCTGTGTCTATTGAACCTTGGTAGTATTGAATCTAGGTCACAAACTAGATTACAAGAGAACCCTAATATACAAGTTAATGGTGGAACACCAGTTTTACCCATCTTTGTCCTTGAGTCATTCAGTGCAAATAATCACATAGTCCGTAGACTTGACAATAATCACGGGGAGATTATATTGCCCTTGGGTCAATCCAATGTAGATAATCATAGTCCTTAGGCTTGACTTCAATCAGGGAACCCTCAAGACTGTCTGACTATGACATGATATGGAGTCACAAAATATCAGTTAAGACAGAACCAATGCAGATAATGTGGGAGGAATGATGGACAGTGTGGAAAATACTGAATGTATAATTGGTTAAAAGAATTTTAAGTTTACCAAAGAATCTCATTTTTGCAAAATTTTCATAACATGATATACTTGTTTTTTGGTTTATAAAAATAACTTTAGGTTTAGAGAGATCAATATAAACAAGTGAAAAGACAAGCCTCAGTCTTTTACCCTCTCAAAGAAAACTGGGGAATGCAGACTACGGAGCTTAACCATATCAGTTTCTTGCAACTTTCACATCCAAGGTTATCATCCTTCGGTGAAGATAAACACTACTGAAAGCTTGTCAGCCCTTTTGGAGACAGGAAAAAGGATTTGTTTCTCTGCCTGTCTCAAGGAGATAGATGTGGGCGTTGGTGTCCTTCTGCAAAGCAGTCTGTGAGGCTAAACAAGATGAAGTGGCAGGCAGCATGCTGATGGACTACATTCAGAGTTGATGAGCAGTCTTTGTACACAGCCTATTTTCCACTTCAGTCTACAGAGTAGACTTCAGAGGGTTCACAACAGGAAAGGGAGAGGAGAAAGGGGGCCCTGCGAAGGTTAGAAGTTAGGAATTCTTTGTGTTTCAAAGAGGACTTGAGGATTCACAACCTTCTTCTGCCTCAAGGATATGGTCACATTTTTTTTAAAAGAAAAAATGAGAGAAAGAGAGAGAGAGAGAGAAGAATAAGACTATCTTAAACATTTATTGAAAAGAATGAAATGGGTTTTAGACAGTTTTTGATGTTAAATTCAGATTTCTTTCACAGTTCAAGGTGCCTTGTAATACACTGAGCTGGTAGGTCTTTGAATACTAGAGATATTTAGGCTGTGCCAGTTGTAAAATATCATCTTTTACCTGCCTCTTCAAAGATACAGCAAAGCTGAGGCTGAGCAGTAATTAACTTACTCAGCTAGCTGAGACAGAGAGCAGGCACATAAACAACGCTGGGTCTGTGCTCCCCATCTTCTTCTTTATCCTCTTAGTCCTCGGAGTGCTGAATGCGGACTGACAAAGCTCGTGTTTGCAGTACTTCCACTGGCTATTCAATAAGTAATGTTATTAATACTGTCACAATTTTAAAATTCTGCTTGGGCTCCCCCTGCTGGCTGGTATTTTGGTGGGGCATTCCTTTTATTTATTTATTCTTTTTAATAAATAATTTAATTTGTCTTTAACTCTTTTTGTGATTATAATTTATTTATATTATTTCCCCATTCCTTTTACTTCTCTCAGGTTCTCCCATGTATCATCCTGGTTCTCTTTCAAATTCATGGACTTTTTCTTCAGCTGTTGAAATATATATATTCCTAAATACATATCATATGTGTGTGTGTGTATATATATATATATATATATATATATATATATATATATATAGTGTGTGTGTGTGTGTGTATGTATATGACTGAGTCAGTCTATATAATGTTATTTGTATGTTTATTTTCAAGTCTGACCATTTGGTATTGAATAACCAATTGTTGAGTTCTTCCCTGGGAAAGACTATTTCTCCAGCTCTCAGCATTCCTTCATAGCCTGTAGTTCTTTGGGTGGGGGTTGAGGCTTCCTGGGCTCCCATAGTAGCATGTCTATCAGTGCTGTCTTTCAGGTCATACTAGGCAGTTATGGGTGTGGCTCCTGACGTTTCTCGGTGACACAACCTCATAGCAAACTCACATACTGTTCCTCTCACATACTCTTTCAACTCCCTCTTCTGTAACAATACATGAGCCTTAAGTGCAGGAGTTATGGTAAAGATGTACCAGTTAGAACTGGCTCTACAACCCTACATTTTGATTGATTGTAATTTTCTGTAATGGTCTCTGTCATTTGTCTCAACAAATTTCCTTGATGAAGGGTGAGAACTACACTTATCTGTGGGTATATGGACAGATATTGAGAGTGCAGTTAGAGATCATGCTGATTTAGTAAACTGGCGGTGGTAGGTTCTCCTCCAAGGTCCATGACTTTACTAACCTTGAGTAGTTGCCTAGGTTGCCAGTGCCAAGCAGTTTCCACGATGAGTGGATGTGAGACATTCTTTCTAGAAAATCACTGTAAACCTGACTAAGACAGCTGTAAGTCCACAAGTCCTAACAATCCTTCTGCCTCTTGCCTCCTTGGGGCTAGAGTTACAGGAACTTGTCGGGGGGTGCCCAGCTTGTTATGTGTGTGCTAGGATTTGAACACTGGCATTTATGATTATTCAGGAGCTTTTAAACACTGAGACATTGCTTGAACAACTTCAAATTTTTATTGAGATACAGTCTTAGGTATTCAAGGCTGGCCTTGAACTCAGTATGTAGCTAAAGATTACAGTGAATTCCTGACCTTTCTCTCCAGTACAGTGATACAGGTAGATGTGACTACCCTTAGTTTGTGGGATACTAGAATAAACTAGGAAAAGACTGCACCAATTGAGCTATATCCCAAGCCTTCAGACTTTTAAGAAAATGGCAATAAGACTCCAGTAGTATTTCAAGTCATGTGAAGAGGTTCAGTTTCACTTGGGTACTGTCTGACTGGTTGTGGTTAGTGTGTTTTGGGTTCTGGTACATTCCTTTGATTTGGCATCTGTTTTTAGGTAAGAAGTGAGTTCCTTGCTATTTTTGGCTCTACTTTACCAGAAACTGACCAGCTAAGGATTTTCCCTCTTGGGGGAATTTGGAGTCATTTTCCAATATCTGAATAGTCATGAAATGTTGAATGGATTGGTTTTGGATTTATGAGAAAAGAATATATGAGAACTTGGGAACCTGGAGATTTAGAGTGGGATGGACATCCATTTCCAGTTGCTTAGCATCAGTCTAGCCTTTGGCTTTACAAGATTTATTTATTTATCTTGAGGAGTAGTAGCTATACATTTTGAAAAATGAAAGAAAGGAAGTGTGTGATTGGAGTTAAACCGACCAGGCGATTTGTTCTGTAAATATGAAAACTGAATAGATTACCGACAAGAGTAAGATCCAAGATGGAGCACCTTGGTCACATCCAGGCCTCCTTGGGTTCAGACTCTTCAGCATTCCTGTCAACTATGTGAATTCTTGTAAATCTGTTTAATGTCTTTCTTCTTACCTATACAAGACTGAACAAGGAAAACAGTTAAAAGTCTTATTAAAAGAAGCTAGCAATTCTGTTTTAAAATATAAACAGAAATAGAGGATAAATTTGTGTGTTGGACACTCTGCCTTGGATTTTGGTTGCTTACCCAACTTGTGTTCATTGTTTGTGAGCAGAGGCATGCATGAATATCTCCATAGCATACAGGTTCAATCTGAAGACAGCAAGATGGCTTTGAGTGTCAGCAGACAGTGTTGCCCTTCCTGTGTGTATACAATTTGAGCCAGAAGATGTGGCTTAGAAAACAGAGCTTTGGGGAATATGATTTACAGATTTGTGGGAATAGAATTGTATTTTTAAAGTCCCTTCTTTAGATAAAGAAACAAGTAAGATTCTTAAGTGTTGTTTTAAACTGGAAATCTATTTAATGAAAAAATTATCAAATAAATCAGTCCTTAATACCCTCTTTTTAAAGATTCACACAATATTTTTATTTTTGTTTGTTTATTTGATAACAATGAAAACTACTGCAAACAACTAAACCAAATACCTTGCCTTCAAAAGCTTTTATAACTATGGGCTGGCAAGATGGCTCAGTGGTTAAGAGCCCATGCTGTTCTTACAGATGAACAGAGTTCAATTCTCAGTACCCACCTAAAGTAGCTTACAATTGCCTATCAATCTGTTTCCAGGGGATGCTATGCACATACACACATACACACAGAGAGACAAATACATATGTATAAGTAAAATAAGCCTATTATAAAAAGTTCTAAAATTCTATCTATCTATCTACCTACCTACCTACCTACCTACCTACCTATCTATGTTGTATGTATGCTTAGCATGCATATGAAGGTTAGAGACAATTTGTTGAAGTTAGTTCCCTCCTTCCACCCTGTGGGACTCAGGGATCAAGCTCAGGTTGTCAGTTCTTGTTTCAAGTAAACACCTTCACTCACTAAGCTGTCTTACTGACCTGCACATTGTCTTTTACAGACTACAATGAGGTTAAAACTTGGTTCTGCTCAACAGTAATTTAAACATTCCTAGTATGTTCCCAGGATTCATTGTCAAAAGAAACAGGTTTTGCCACTCTCACACTGTGTGAGCCACCTAAGTCTCAGCCCTCTGCTAATCAACACTGTGACACACTTGGATAAATAGGAGGAGACAGAAAGCCTGGCTACTGAGGCTGGAGAGATGGCTCAGTGGGTAAGAGGTCTCATCTTACTTTGCTTCTCAGGACTCTTGAATAGGGGTGCCTGTAACCTCAACACTGTACGGGTAGTGACTGTGTAAGCTCCCTGGGCTTGCCAGGGAGGTGGCTGCCAGGCTAGCTCCATATTCATATTGAGTGACTCTGAGACAAGGGAAAAAGGTGGAGAGAAGCAGAAGCAGGACATAGGCTGTGTTTTTCTGGACTCCATTTTCTCTTTCTTTCTTTCTTTCTTTCTTTCTTATACTTTATTTATATTTCAAATGTTTTCCCCTTTTCAGGTCTCCCCTTTGGAAACCCCCTATCCCATCCTCCCTACCTCTATGAGGGCCTTCCCCCACCCACCCACCCACCCACCCACTCCGGTCTTCCCTCCCTGGCATTCCCCTATACTAGGGCATCTAACACTCTCAGGCCCAAGTGCCTCTCCTCCTACTGATGGCCAACAAGGTCCTCCTCTGCCACATATGTGACCAGCACCTTGGGTCCCTCCATGTGTATTCTTTGGTTGGTGGTCCAGTCTCCAGGAGCATTGAGAGGTCAGGCCAGTTGACACTGTTGCTTCCTCCCCAGGGGGCTGCAAACTCCCAGATTTTATTTATTTATTGTTTTGAGACAGGATCTCCCTACATAGTCCTGGCTGTCCTGGAACTAGCTTTGTAGGCTCAAACTCACAGAGATCACCCTACTTCTGCTCTCCGAGTGCTGGATTAAATGTGAACACAACCATGCTCAGCCTCAGATTTTAGTGTTTTGAGATTAATTTTTAGGTTAGCAGGCAAAACAATGGGTTTCATTATGGCATTTTGCATATATCATTATTATCCTTTGTTTTCATCCATTCTCCTTCTCTAGTGCTATTCCTGTGCCTATGCCACACCTCCAACTAGGTCCCCTCCTTCTTACAGTAAGTTCACGCTTCTGCTTTTTAACCACGTGTATTTCAGTACTCTCTTGCTCTCTCTTTCCCTCTCCTTTGAATATATCTTGATCCCTTTTCTAGTCTCATAATCTCTTCCTCTCTCTCTCTCTCTCTCAAATCTAGGCTCTGCAGTTTAGAGAAAACATTGTATCTGTATTTCTGAGTGACTATTAAAAAATTCATAATAATATGATTTTCAGTTCCACCTATTTTTCTGTAAATGTTACAATTTCATTTTGGTCTATGGCTGCACAAAATGTCATTGTGCATATGCATCCTGGTGCATTCATCTATTGGTGGACATCTAGTTGATTACATTTCCTGGTTGTTGTGAATAATGAATTAATAAACATGGGTTTTATTGAAGATTTTAAATAAATATGTAAGAATATGCACTCATTCGTGTGTGAGTGTGGGTGGCACACACATATAGGGTTCTTAGGACTATGTTTGGTTGTTGCTCCTTGCCTTCCCATCTTACCTGAGACAGGGTCGATGAAATCTGGGCTACCTAGCCAACGAGTTTCTTGGGAGGCTCCTGTTTGAGACACTCATCTTTCCGCTATGCATAGACTAGGATCACAGATGCTTGGGTTTTGCTCATGTTGTGAGGCTTGTGCATGGATTGCATTTACATCCCTCTCTCTCAGATATCCCTAGACCTGTGTTTTCATTTTGTGGCTTTAAATGAACTCCCTGCTCAGTTTATGCAGTGACTAGATGCCTCCTTTCCCTTTATAGTGACATTTCAAGAGATAGATATTATTACTTTGTGTCTTTAAAGAATAAAGAGCACAGCCAGCATTGTTGTAAGGGAAGTTTCTTTTTTAGGGAAGAATCTTTTTTAGTATCCTGAAGTTTCAACCAGGGAAACAAATGGATAATTTTCAATAAGTTATTAACAGACATTTGAGAAGTTGATAGTGCTATATAGGTCAAGACATAACAGAAGGACAAAAGTGGGGAAAGCACTACAGGGAAAGACAGAGGCAGTCAGGAATGTTTGTGATATTTCTCACGGACAGACGCTGGGTTCAAAGATGATCACCGTGCTCTGTCAGGGGGCTTCTAGGGCCATTCAAGTTCAGCAGGGGAATTATTTTGATGGACAGGAACAAAGCATACAGATTGTGGTTCTGCCATCCTTTGGGAGAAAGAGGCATATTTTCAATTTCTCTTTCTTGGGATAGAATATTGCACATGTGATTAACATAACAACACGAATTGTAATTATTTGTGGAATTTTCCCCTCTGGGAACCCCATCCTCTTCTTATAGCTTGTTCCAACTCTTTTTAAACACCCCACCTTTCTTGATAATATGTTGACTTCATTTTTTGGAATAAAATTAGATTTGTCTGACGCAGCTTTACTTGATGTTTAACTTTTGTGGGAGTCTGGCACTAAGTTTAACATTTACAAGAACTTTCCAGATGTTATTTTAGGAGTATTGGGAAGAGCTTTTTCCTTCTGTGCTCCATCCTACTCTAGCCCACTTATCTTTGACTTGATCACTAAAGGCTGAAATTTGGTTGATAATGTTCTGAATTTGTTCTTTTGATACCAAAATACTGGATAAAGATGGGAAGAACCAATCACTCACATTTTATTGTGAATGAGGCTCAAGGGAGAGCTTACTTCTCACTGTGTTGGCTGTTGATGCAAGGGCTTATATGTGACTCAGGTTTTCCTTGAGTCTGAGATCCTTCTTTCTTACTTCCAGAGTGCTGGGATTATAGACACTGGTACCCCAACCTCCTGCACAGGAACTAGCTTTTGATAATAGCATACAGATTAAGAACAATTACTAGGCATGTTGGTGTATACCTTCTATATAAGCACCTTGAAGGCAGAGACAGGCAAATCTCTATGAGTTCTGAGCCAGCCTGGTCTACATATTTTTGTTCAATAATTTATTTATTTTTTATTCACTTTACATTCTGATCACAGCTTCCCCCTTCCCAGTCCAGCCTTATACATCTTTCCCCTCAGTACCCTCCCCTTCTCTTCAGAGAAAGGGAACTCCCTTTGGGTACCACCCCATCCTGGGATATCTACTCTCAGAAGGACTAGGCCCAGCTAGGAAGTCCAAGTAGAAGAGGGGGATCCAATGGCAGGGAACAGAATCAGAGACAGGGCCTATTCCAATTGTTAGGGGACCCACATGAAGACCAAGTTACACAATTGTGTAGGGGGCCTAAGTCCAACTCCTGCATGCTCCCTGTTTGGTGGTTCAGTCTCTATGAGCACCTCTGGGCCCAAGTTAGTTGACTCTCTAGGTTATCTTGTGGTGTTTTGTTGCAGAAAGTTTTAGTCCTAATCTGGGGTTTCTATACTGCCTTTGACCATTTAGTTCTCAGATAGAAGACACAACTTTTCTGTCCAGCTATTGGCTGTTGGTATCTTTATTCACCAGTGAGAAATAACTTGTGGGCAAGATCACATAGTGTTACTTGGGTCTACATGCAGACTCTTTCATCTCTGGGGCAACCAGGTCTTGGGGGCTCATACTTAGCATTACAATGCACAGCAAAAACCCAAAAAACCAACCCCCCCAAAAACAAACAAACAAACAAACAAAACCAAACCTCAATAGTGTCTTGAGCCTTCCAGATAGCGCAATCCTATCTCCCACTCTTCCACAAGACTCCCCATACCTGGTGTTTGGCTGTAGGTCTCTGCATCTGTTTCCACCTGCTGCTGGATGAAGCCTCTCAGGAGACAGTTATGCTAGGTTCCTGTCTGGAAGCATAGCAGAGCATCCTAATGTTAGTTGTTAGCTCTCTCACATGGGAGAGAAAGTTGGGGCACTCATTGGTTGGCTGTTCCCTCAGTCTCTTAATTTTTTTCAAAACTCTACTTTTAATCGTGATTCTTTAATACTTTAACCTTTCTTCTAGACCACCACCCATCAGAGGGAGTGGAAAAGAAATAATATGGTGGAAGTGGACCTGTTTCAAAATGGTTCTTGGGAGCAACTCCCATCTGCATTGTCAGGAATTCAGCAGTCCAGTTCATAGGTCAGCAGTGGCAGCTTGATCCACACTTCACAGATATACCAGCAGTCCAGTTCGGTAGAGTCTGGATAGCAAACTCGAATCAGCAGTGGTGCTTCTACATAGCAGAGACAGCCAGACCTCAGCCTCTACACGAGTCAGCAGGAGGGACCAAGGAAAAAAGAATGCCAAGAAAAGTTCTCAACTGTGCCTCTCTCTCAGTGAAGCAAAGATCAGCAAAGATAAGAGACCAACAAGCGTGAGACCAAGAAATGTTGCACAGCTAGCTCTGTAAGCAAGCCACGCTCAGCTTCCATCACTGTCCATTGAGTTCTATTTGTACTCTCTTCAAAAATCATATGTCCTCCATGGGTCTTGTCTTAGCATGTGAATTTGACTTAGCAAAACTCTACATGAGTCTGTCTCGGCTGACATCACTCTGCCAATCAGCCCAAGTCCTCGAAAGTGGCAAAAAGGCACAATACACCACCAGAAGTTTTTTGGTCCATTTCTCCCTATGGAGTCCAGACAAAAGAAGCTCATCTATGCAAAGTAAAGCATACCAATAGATTCGTATCATTAATGATGACTCCTTCATCACGTGTCCTTTCACATGCTTCTTCAGAAGAACCTCCTTTCACCTATGTCCACTTCAGCAAAACGCATCCAACACAACCGTTTGTCCAATAATCCTTATGTTTTCACTTCAGTCTCTGCTCCATATATATCCTTGTGCATCTTCTAGGCAGAGCAAATTTTGGGTTGAAGGTTTTGTGGGTGGGTTGATGTCCCCCTCCATCCACTGGAAGTCTTGTCTGGCTACAGAAAGTGACCACTTCAGTCTGGTAGGAAGCTCAGCTAGGGTCACCTCCATAGGCTCTCCGGAGCCTCCCCTGTACCAGGCCTCCAGCTAGTCCCAGAGATGTCCTCCACCAATTTCCATTCTTAATTCTAGCCTTATAGCCAGGAATACATAATGAGAGCCAACAAACACAAAAACAAGCAAACTTGTACAACCAACTAAACAACACCACCAACAATAAAACTGAGCAGGCATGTAGTTCAGTGCTAGAGTTCTTTGTCTAATATGCAGAAGACCTTGGGTTTGATACTGCAAAAATAAAGCTAAATAATAAAACAAAGTTTTCAACAAACAAACAATCAGGAAGGTCAAGGAGTTCTGGCATCTGGTGTAGAGTTGTGGCTGGTAGTTTTAGAAAGGCTCCTAGATTTATAGTCCAGTCTTCCACTGATTAGAGGTAAATGTAGACTCACTTAAGTTTCCTGAACCTCAGTTTATCCCAATGCATTGTAGGATTACCTTCTCAAGATTATTGAAGACTCATAAACTATGATATGATACATCAATAGAGACAAAGATAGGTATGGTTAATAATATTTACATAAAAAAGCACATTAGGCACTTTAGTAAAAGTTTCCCTCCTGCTGCAGACCCATAATATATCATTAAGGCTGGAAGTCCTCAAACAGGATGACAGTTTGGCAAAAGTGCCATCACAGTGGACAAATGTCATGGGTTGGATGAGGGGTGAACCATGGCTAGGGAATCTAAGCAAGTGCATTTGTGAGAAGATACAAGCAGATTACTATTTGTTAAGGTCATAATTTATTCTGACAGTCTGCTTAACCATATGCACAGATTCCTGAATGTGATTTAAATGTTAAATCCTAATTAGAAAACTCAGATTCAAAACAATCTTGAGTAAGCCTGCTGAGAATGAACGAGAATGCAAAGCATGCAGTCACTGCCATTGGAGAAATAAATGCATGTAATTTTTAATTCGGGCCAGGTGTAAGCCCCTGTGAGCTATTATCAGGTAGTCTTGCATTGAAAATAAACAATAAATGTGATTAAAACTTTAAAAAGATTACATTCTGCCAACTTAAGTTATCCAGAAATATGTCAGAGCTACCTAATCTGTTTATGAACTAAATTAAGATCATTAAAAAAAATAGAGGATTCTAAGCCTTTCAAACTTTTAGGATTGATTTTTGCTAGCTTCATTAGCACCTTTCTTGTTTCAACAGACTTTCTTTGTACATATTGAATTATTGGAGTCAAATGACTTGGGCAGTGTGCTGTGTGGGTCACCACACATGCCCTTTTGCTTAAATTAATCAGTCTCTGGAAAGGAGAAAGACAATTCAATTCTGCCAACCAAATCCAGGAGAAAAATGAATATGTCAGAGCAGGTGTGACATTCTTTCCAGTTGGCATGCCCAGTGAGTGGAGCTAATAATAACCCCTTGAATTTTCTGCCAAACAGATCTATAAATCTCTTTATTCATTATGGTTTATATTGTAGCATTCGTCCATTCCATTATTTATCCACTTACCATTTATTGAAAACTTAAATTTGTGCTCAGTCACTGCACTGTGAATGGGGATAGAGGGCTAACTAAGAACCTGCTCAAAGCCCAGTAGGAGAGATTGACACCACAAAGTACAAATGGCCCATGTGTTCTAGAAGCTGGCTATTCATGGGGGAAACCTGGAACCAGCCAGCTAGCCTGAGGCAAGAAGAGTAGGCCAATAAACCACCAATGACACTGAGATTTATTTCAAGAGGCCATAAAGCAGTTAGGGTGGTAACAGGGCAGAAGTGGGAAGCAACCTTTGCAGGCAAATGGATGGAACCAGAAAATATCGCCCTGAGTGAGGTAACTCAGACCTAAAGGACATGCGTGATATATACTCATTAATAAGTGGATATTTGCCAAAAATAAATAAATAATTAATTACAGAATACTCAAGATACAGTCCACAGAACTCAAAAAAGTCAACAAGCTGAAGGGTTCAAGTGAGGATTTGGGAGGGAGAAGAAAGCAATCACAAGGGGAGAGAGACAAAGGGACCTGGGAGAGAAAGTGGACAGGGGGTGAGGGGAAGAAGGGAACATGGTCTGGTATTGGGTGGGGGAAAAGGACTGAAGCCTTGAGGGCCAGCAGAAAGAACAGAAACAGGGAACCCCAGGAGGTAGGAGGTTGGGGGAGGAGGGTCCAGAATGTATCAGAGACCTGGGAGGTTAGAGAGTTTCAGGACTCAGTGGGAGGGACCTTATATGAAATGCCCTACATTGGGGAGGGGGAACTTCTAGAGCCCACCTCCAGCAGAAAGACAGGACATCAAGTGGAGGGATGAGGTTGCCATCCCACAGTCAAAGCTCTGACCCATGATTGTTCCTGTCTGAAAGAACTGCAAGGATGGAAATGGAGAGGAGCCTGAGGAAAAGAAGGTCCAGTGACAGACATAAAGTGGGATCCAGCTCAAGGGGAGACCCTAAGGCCTGACACTATTACTGAGGCCATGGAGTGCTCACAAAAAGGGACCTACTGTGACTGCCCTTTGAAAGACCCAACAAGAAGCTGAGTCAGATACAGATATTTGCACTCAACTAATGGACAGAGGCTGCTGCCCCCTGTGGTTGAATTAGGGAAAAGCTGGAAGAAGCTGAAGAGGAGGGCAATCCTGTAGGAGGACCAGTAGTCCCAATTAACCTGGAACACGGAGATCTCTCAAACACTGCCAACCAGACAGCATACACCAGCTGATATGAGGCCCCCAGCACATATTTAGCAGAAGACTGCTGCGTCTGGGTTTAGTCAGAGAAGATGCACCTAACCCTCTAGAGACTGGAGGCCACAGGGAGTTTAGCAGTCTGGTGGGGTGGGGGTGGGGGTTGCAGGCATCCTCATGGAGACAGGGGATGGGGAGAAGATACAGGATGTGGAACAGTCGGAGGGTGGACTAGGAGGGGAACAAAATCTGGAGTGTAAATAAGTAAATAAATGATTTAAAAATATATTTTTTAAAGTAGCATTGGCAGGTTTTATGGCACAGATTTGAAGGGAATAGTTCAGATTGAGTTTAAAGATTTTGATGAGAGTGCTTAGTTGTAGTACAGTTTCATCAAGTTCACTAAGCTTAAGAAGATTGGGCAAGTTAGAAGAGAAACGATGTTGTGCTTTCAGTGTGAAAAGTATTAAATTATTATATATTCAAGTGACAATGGAAATGGATAGTTGGGATGATAAGCTTGGAATATTGAGAGTATCAAACAAAACAGTATTTAAAGACATAAAACCTGGATAGTTCCCCAAGAACAACAACAGATGGCACAGATAAGAGACAGGTCTATCAGTGAAGTAATGTGAAGAGTTTGGGAAGGAGACAAGGATCAGGGAAGAAGATGGTGACTTCCAGATTCGGGACAGAGTCTTTGCTCTCCAGAGCTCCAGACTTGAGATAGGGTCTTGAGGTAGAGGTGGTGGGCTTATCCTCCTGAGGATCCCTTTCTGATGGTCCTTTCTGAGGGTGGAGAGTCAATACAAATGCTTCTGAGGTCTTGCTATGAGTAGCTTTGATTAAAAGTTTGGTATAAAATGCTCATTAGAGAACATTCAGGAGGAAGTTGTGGGTGAGAAAGTAGTAAGAGGATGCATCACGGATCCTTTAAGCATGTTGAGGGACCTGAAAGCATGAAAAATGATGCAGGAGACAGAAGCCTAAAAGTAGTTGGGGGAGCAGTGATGTTGAGATTTGGTGGTGAGGTGGATAAACATGGGATGCTTTTTGCATGGTTAAGTACTCATGAAATACTGTAGTTGGAAAAGAAAATACCAGTATTGCAGGCCAGGTGGCAGTGCCTTCAAGAGAAGAGACCAAGAGTGTCCAATCCTACACCTTGATCAGCTGCACACATAGTTTACTTGGCATAGCAGGAGCCATGCTGCATGTGAGGAGCATGGTTGACAGGGCAGGAGGTGGGAACACATCTTAGCATATATAAGGCCAGGCAGACACAGCAGAAACCTGCTTCATTTAAGTATACGGTCTTCTTCAAAGTCTAGAGTGTACGAAGTCTTGGCTGCACTTGAGACTCCTGTGGAAAGCTTTTGAAAAAGTCTGATTCCTTGCGTCTAGTTCCAGAGTGAGTTGATCTGTACTGTGGTTTGAATGTGAAGGGCCAAGTACAGGTTCTTGTGTTTGAACTCTTTTGTTTGAAGCTTCTTTTAACATTAAAATACAATTACATCCCTAGCTTTCTTCCTCCCCGCATTCTCATATACTTCGCCTTGTCCTCTCAAATGTGTTTCCTCCATTTCTTCTATGTTCTTAAATACATGAGTACAACCTGCTTAGAATGCATGCTGCTTGTATGTATATGTCTTCAGGCTGACCACTTGGTATCAGATAACTAGTTGGGGCATCTTCCCTGGTGAATGTAATTTCTTCTGCTCCCAGCATTCCTTGGTTGCCTGTAGATCCTTGTCTAGGGATGAGGACTCATCTAGGGAGATTTCTGCCTTCCACTTTAACATGTAGATTGATGTTGTCCTTGTTTAGGTCATTTTTATGTCACCATGTTGATGAGACTTTGTGTGTTTAAAAACTCTTGATTCTCAAATGGGAACACTGGGAAATTTGTTGCACCTTTAGGAGATGCAGCCTTGCTGGGAGAAGTTGACCACTGGAGGTCTGCCTTGAGGTTTAGACCCCACATTCTGTTTTATCTCTGTTTCTTAACTATGAACTCAGTGTGACTAGCCATTTCCTGCTGCCAAGCTTTCACCACCATGACAGATTGTATGTCCTCAAAACGTAGGCCAAAATAGAACTTCCTCCCCGAATAGGTTTTGTTAGGTATTTGGTCCCTGCAAAAAGAAAAATAATTAATAAAATCTTGATACTTGCACCGGAGTAATGTAGGACATTGAGAATGGTAGCTCTAAATGTTATAATGTATCATTCATTATAAATGGCTAGACAAACAGACATTTATTGTTACCAGGCTAGCAGAAGAGTTGTAAGAAACAGCTATCTAATGTTTCAGGAAGAGGAGATTTGCTCTTGATGGCAACTTGAGTTTTAACTTTTCGTAGAAGCCACAAGCTTTGTGTCTAGGAATTCACGGAGGAAGGAAAGGATGCAGTATTGAGCCAAGGAAGAAGTTGAACACCAATGCAGGTCTGTGGTAACCTTTCCCAGCCTCATGGAGAACTAGTGTTGCTCTGCATGGGGTTATAGTGACCTCACATCTGCCTACCAGTTAGGGAATGTGGGTCTCCTTGAGACATGCACAGCTGTGGAGAAGAGAGCTTTTATTGTTCTTTTCTCTGAAGCAAGTGACACTGGAAGACAGCTAGTGGTAAAGTCCCTGGGGAAGTGCTCAATATCTTCTACAGGTCTTAATATTCAGGTGGAGACTATGGCTTGAGGGGACACATGAGCTTGTTCTGTGAGTCCTAGAAGGTTCACGTGTGCTTTTTACAAAGACATGTTTACTAGTTTATGAATAACTACCATTCCTCTTCCATCCCTACTAAACATAAACAAACATAATTGTTTCACTCATGTAGTCAATTTTCTTCTACAACCCCAGTCAAACAAAAGCTAGTTTATAAGTTCACAGCTAGCTTCTTTTCATTTTTTTGTTTTTTTGATTTTTGTTTTTTTCCCAAAACAGGGTTTCTCTGTGTAGCCCTGGCTGTCCTGGAACTCATTCTGTAGACCAGTCTGGCCTTGCTGTAGACCAGTCTGGCCTTGAACTCAGAAATCTGCCTGCCTCTGCCTCCCAAGTGCAGGGATTAAAGGCATGAGCCACCACTGCCCGGCCACAGTTACTTTCTACCTTGAGCTCCCCTTCCTGCTGTGTGTTCTCTGATAACACAGAAGTATTGGAAACTCTATAGAACTTAGGGATGATTGTTTTCCTACCAACAGTCTGTTAATATATTAAAAATATTACAATTTAAAATTACATGGACACTGGGTATATGAGTCACTGGATAAAACCAGGGGTGTTTGAAGCCATATGTCAATATTCATGGTAATGAGTAGGCTTGAGCTACCTGACCCATTGCACTGGCCCGAGCAGCAAAGAAGACCACAACAACATGGCAACCATCTAAGAAATTGCACAGAGAAACTAAAACAAAATAAAGAGCTAGATAGAGAGAAAGGGAAATGCTTATCTAAAATATAGCATCTGTGATCAAGAAGATCCCATCTACTCTTTTGTATATATCATATGCTTGCTTTCAGCATCCTTCTCAAGTATAAGTATACTCAGAGGCATGGTCACAGTGAAGATAAAATGATATTGAGTGATATTGTCCATATTTTAAAGCATAAGAATCTTATTGCTATCTAGAAGTGATATGGTAATATTAGTTCCCCAACAAATAAGGTCTTGATTGATAGTCCCAGGGTTAGAAAGACTAGTGACCCTGTTCATTGGTAGGAAGCTTTCCAAAACATAACTTGGAAGGCAGATGCTATGACAGGAAAAAGTAAGTAGAGGGAAGAAAAGAAAACCACACAGGAAGGTATACTTTGAATTGACTGTAGTTGAATAAAAGACTTTTCTTTTTGTTTTGGTTTTTCAAGGCAACGTTTCTCTGTGTGACTATGGCTGTCCTGGAACTCACTCTGTAGAACAGGCTGGCTTCTAACTCAGAGATCCTTCCTGAATGCTGGAACTAAAGGTGTGCTCCACCGCTGGTGTGCTCCACCACTGGCCAGCTGAATGAAAGAGTTTTAAACAAGAAGATGCAAGTTAGCTTTTATGGAAGTTGGCGCAATTCTTGCAGCTGAGGATTGAACGTTTGGCTTCATGTGTGCTAAGCATGCACTCTACCACTTACCACCCTCTCATCTTTGACCTGGCACATTAACTTTAATCAGCAAACTTAAATGCACCTTTCCCCACGCCAGTGGGACTGGGCTCAGGCAGGGCTCATCTCAAGTAACTGATTTAAGTCAGTTATAGCAAATAACACTTTAAGCAAGAGAAAAGGAAATGAAGACCATGGTCTTCTTTTACTCCAGTGGTTTTGTTTTTCCTTGGTTTCAATGACAGTCTCTGCTTGGTGGTCATTGGAGGACCTTGAGAAGGATGTGGCTTTAAGCTAGTATACATTTTTAAAAGCAATGTTACAAGTATTTTTTATTGGAAGATAGCAATTCTCAAAGTGAGTTTGCATGTATTTTTATATGACAAGATGGAAATATTTACAGTAAAATACAACATGTCATCATTAGTTGTCCTTGTACACTGAAAAATGGTCTAAAGAGTTGTTCCTTGGAAGGTAAACAGCATTGTACCACTGGCCATATGATATCAGGGACTTGGCATTTCAGCAAAGTGCTACAGTGTGAATATCCACCCACATGTACCTAAAATTGTGTTTCGCCCACCACTATTTTGGCAATGTTCTAGCAATCATTTTCTGGGTACAGCTCATGAACCCACTGGTAAGCAGTTGCTATTTGTACTGTACTCTTAATAGGAAGCTCAACTAATGTAATGACACTCATCTTAGAAAAGCAACCGACTGGGTGTTAGATCTGCTTAGTGCTTCGACAGCAGTCTTTGATGCAACTGCTTTTCCTCAAACTGTTAATCATTAACTTAGTGATAACATTAATGAAATAGACTCTTGCTGATTAGTCAATTAGGAAGCTCAAACACCTCTCTTCTGTATTTGATGACAAGCATCTTGTCAAGGCTGGAGATATTTACATATATTTTAAAAATGACAATAACATTCCTAGTTAATCTTTCACTTCCCTAGCCTTGTATCAGAATAAGCTGTTAGCTCTAGAAATAAGTACTCCCTAACTTTTGTGGGTAGAAGGATTTTGAGAAATGGGTTTGAGAAACACTGATCTAAGGTAGACAAAAATTTTACCACCATCCCCCAGTGTTTTTGGCTAGGCCTGACAAGTTTAGATTGGCATACGAATAGCTCACAGAATAGAAGCACAAGATTTTACATATTGTATAGGATTAAATAGTCCAAGCTCAATTTCAATCCTTGAGATCACCCTATGATCATAACTTGAAATTCCACCAATCTCCACTCTGGAAATCACCAGCCTGGAAAACTCTGCCCCCACAAAATCTTGTATAAGCCTCCCTCTCATGCAGTTCTTTTGCTTCTTTCCCACATAGAATCAACCACTCTTGTATGTTTTCCAGTAACTCTCATGTGTGAGGTTTCTTGTGCAAAATGACTTTGTGGTGTTCCTGGGATCCTGATGACCCAGAATACCTTTCTCTACAGAGATGTAACACTTATATGATGTCAGCAACATGAGACTACTCAGAAGGGAAACCCAAACAAAAAAAGGATCTAATCATACATAGCAGGAAGAATAAAGAAGCAACTTCAAAGAAACAAAACTATTGCAGGGAGATGGAAAGAAGATAGCCTTCCAGCAAGGTGTGGATGTCCAGTGCTCTCTTGCCCTATGTGCCTCATTCTTGATAGGAATGTTTCATTTTCTTTCTGGGGGGTGCTCTCCCCCCCCCCCATGTGTGTGTACCACATGAGAATTTCCTCTGTTTCTAAAAGAAAGAAGGAAGAATTGAATGTTTCTCTTGCATCTGTTAATTTCAAGTGCCTTAAATTCAAAATAATCCTCATGTGAATATTGTATATTTGGGGGATGCTGCCTTCTGCCACTCTGCGTTTACAAATGGGACACACTCTGCGTTTACAAATGGGACCCAGGAGAAAATTTTTACCTGGGAGTACAAATATTGTTGTTTTAAGGATATCATCTTGATTGTGTAAAATGCTATACTATAAAATCTGCTAGCAACCATCTCCTGTGGCATTTGCATTAAGCTAATTGAAATTAAATTAAATTAGTTGGTTACTCCAGTCACATTTTATGGATTTATAGGTTACTGGCTACATATGGCAATTAATTAAGCAGTGGAGATACAGCACACTCCTTCTTGTCAGGTAGGGATTCTCTTACACTATGGTACTATGCTGAAATAGAGTAGGGGAAGTAGACATAGAAAATGGAACAAAAAACTTTTTTAGGTATTGTACTGGCTGGTTTTGTGTGTCAACCTGACACAAGCTGGAGTTATCACAGAGAAAGGAGCTACAGTTGAGGAAATGCCTCCATGAGATCCAGGTGTAAGGCATTTTCTCAATTAGTGATCAATGGGGGAGGGCCCCTTCTGGGTGGTACCATCCCTGGGCTGGTAGTTTTGGGTTCTATAAGAAAGCAAACTGAGCAAGCCAGGAAAAGCAAACCAGTAAGGAACATCCCTCCATGGCCTCTGCCTCAGCTCCTGCTTCCTGACCTAGAGTTCCAGTCCTGACTTCCTTTGGTAATGAACAGCAACGTGGAAGTATAAGTTGAATAAACCCTTTCCTCCCCAACTTGCTTCTTGGTCATGATGTTTTGTACAGGAGTAGAAACCCTGACTAAGACAGGCATTGAGTAAGTGGAGTACCATGTAAAAACAAGGCAAACATTTACATATCCTAAGTGCTTCTTTTATACAATAACTTGAGCATTTGTTCTCATTAGCAATAAGAAATAAGCCGTGATAAGAAAGAGGCAATCTACAAGAAAATGAAATTGCAGTTAGACTGTGGAAAGAATGTTCTTACAATCACAGAAATCTGTTGTTAGAAATGACCTTTTATGTCCTCTTGTAGAACCACCGTTTGACTGGATCCACTTTAATTGGCCATTTAGTTGATGTTTGAATTCCTCTGGGAGCCAAGCACATATCAGTCTCCTGAGATGGAACATTTCACCTTGGTAGTTGTCTAGGTGCAGTCAGCCTTGAAAGGATTGGTGCAACCTTCCAGAAAGCACAGTAGGGGAGAGTGGTGGAGAGTCCTTATTAGCAGCGAGGAAAGTAGCTGAACCAAAGTCAATAGCACTTGCCTTGTGGCATGAACCTCATCGCAGGAACATGGACAGCCTCTTTGTTATCACCTTCATTTTTAAACAAGGAAAAATAGCAAAAAGCATCCACAATGAGTCACAGAGTAAAACTATATGGGTTAATATGTTTTGCAAAGTTTAAAGTGCTATCCATGGAGAAGTTTTTGTCATTCCAAAGCCCTGTGGTGACACAATAAAATTCAGCAAAGCTGATATTATGGCTGAAAAAACCCTTTGAGAGCTTGGAGTTATTGCTTCAACAAGTCTGGCTTACAAAGTAGAGTTGTTAAAAAATAAGATATACAAAGTACTATTAGGCTGTCAGAATGTGTGTACATAAAGATGACTATGGTCCTGGTGTAGGGGCACAGGAAGGCACTTTCCTAAACACAATTCTTGTGCTTGGCTCAGGGGAAAACTTGAAAATAGAGGTCTTAGTAGTATGAAAATAGTAAGACATGTAGACTTGAAGAAGCAAAATGCTGCTGTAAATTGAAATCTTAAACTTGGATTCAGAAAGATTTTTACAAAATTATAATAAGCCTATAAGAATGTCCTGATACTCCCAAGGAAGAACCTATTAATTTTAACACCTGGTCAGCTTTCATAAAGGAAAAAGACCTCAGAACTCATTTACCAAATTAAAGGCAATGACTGCTTTAATAGGAACAGGAAATTAGTGAATTTAAATTTGCCTGAGGAGCTTGAACACTTACTACCGAAGAACATGAAGAGGTAAATATCTGTATGCCATCTAATTGGTTTTTGTTTGTAGAGATGGTAGGGAGGCAAGCTATCCTGGTTTTTAAATTGTAGCTAAAAGTAGGGTAAAATGTTGTATGTGGTATAAATGTATATTGTTATGGTTTTGGTAACAAAACAGCAGAGATATTTTTTTTAAAAAGTAGAATATGAAGTAATTACCTCTAACCATCTAAAGTCTGTCTAAAGTGAGACTGGTCTCTTGATGCCACTCTCCTTTCCTGACAGGCTTGTCTCTGATGCTCTGTGCAACTTTACACTGTCTCAGATTTCTATAACGTTCAGTGTTTGGCTAGGTAATCTCTGAGGTGATGCCAGTTTTAAATCAATACTTACCATTAAGAAGACTTATGTCAGCCATGTGTGCTGGCGCAGCCTTTAAACCCCTCACTTTGCATGTAGACATAGGTGGATCTCTGAGTTTGAGACCACCTTGGTCTATAGAGTGAGCTCCAGGACAGCCAGGGCTAAAGAGAGAATCTCTGTTCTGAGAAACAAACAACAAACAAGATTCAAGTGGACAGAAGCAGACTTTTCACACATTCACATTGCTATGCCTTCTTTTCATTCATCCCGGTCACACACTGTCCTTCTCCAAACTCCCTACTCTCCTCTTAATATTTAGTCCCTTTCTGCCAATGGTCCTCGCTTCTGCTTCCATGACACCCTTTCTGCCAATGGTCCTCGCTTCTGCTTCCATGACACCCTTTCCGCCAGTGGTCCTCGCTTCTGCTTCCATGACACCCTTTC
>JADRCH010000006.1:1344367-1385498 GCA_019843965.1 Rhynchomys soricoides | reverse complement strand
ACCCTTTCTGCCAGTGGTCCTCGCTTCTGCTTCCATGACACCCTTTCCCCAATGATCCTCGCTTCTGCTTCCATGACACCCTTTCTGCCAGTGGTCCTTGCTTCTGCTTCGCTTCCATGACACCCTTTCCCCAATGATCCTCACTTCTGCTTCCAGGACGCAGGCATTTCATACCCCTTTTCCTACTCTTCCTCTCCCTTATGGTGTCTTCCTCCTCTGCTGGGTTACGGCGCTCCCTCTCTTTCCCCCTCCTCCCTGAACCTTTTCTCTCATGTAACTCTATAGCCTGCATACAAGAGAAAGAATGTGTGAGCGCTTTCTGAATCTGGCTTATTTTGATTGACATAATGACCGACAGTTAAATCCCTTTCCTACAAATGTCATGATGTCATTTTTTTCATGGCTGCATACAATTTCAGTATATATTTGTACCACATTCTCTTTATCTACTCATCTGTTGAAGGGCATCTAGGCTATTTCCATTTCCTGGCTATTGTGCAGCAATATACATGGATGTGCATCTCCAGTATATGCAGACTTAGATTCTACTGAGTATATACCCAGGGGTGATACAGCTAGGCCATATGGTAATTCTGTTTTTTAGTTTTTTCAGTCACCTTCACATTAATTTTCATACTGGCTGTATCAGTTTCCAATCCATCCAGCAGAGCATAAAGCTTCCTTTCCCCAACAGTGTGTGTTGTCCTTTGTTTTCTTCGAGGTGGCCATTCTGATTAGACAGACTTAATTTGCATTTCCCTGATGCTAAGACATTTGCTTATGCATTTGTATCACATTAAAAAGAATTCTGCATGAAATTATACTATTTTATTTATTTTTATTTTTTTGGTTTTTCGAGACAGGGTTTCTCTGTGTAGCCCTGGCTGTCCTGGAACTCACTCTGTAGACCAGGCTGGCCTGGAACTCAGAAATCTGCCTGTCTCTGCCTCCCGAGTGCTGGGATTAAAGGCATGCGCCACTAAGAACTCTGACTTGGAGAACATGTAAGTCGCTTGTCCTGTTCTCTAGCTTGTAGTGCTGAGGCAGGCTTAGATTTGTTTTCATGTTGCTATGGTTTGGTGACTGCTACTCTACCCCAGGTTCATGTCTAAAGGCCATCTCTCTAGAGTGGTCCTATTAGGTCATGGAACCTTTAAGGGGTAGAACTTGAAGGGGGGACCTTAGGTCCTTTCAGATATGACCTGAAAAGGATTGTGGAATCATGCTTTTTTCTTCTCTTTGTGTTCTGGTTCACTGTTAAAGCCTTGCTCTGCCTTTGTACTCTTGCTGCAAGGAGGAGGAGTCCTTACTAGAGGCTCAAAGAAATGAGACCACTAAATCATACACTGACTGGATTGCCTTTTTGCTGTTTGTTTGTTTTTTGTTTGTTTTTTTGGTTGTTGTAGTGATGGAAAGCTACTAGTACCTGTGGCTGTAACACCATAGAGTGTGCACTTCATACATTCCTGAACTGCCTGTGTGGTTAGATTCACAGTTAACAAAAACTAACCTCCTAGTCTCTGATTCATTATGAGGCACAACTGGTGAAAGTAGCCATTAAATATGACTTCTAGTGTCTTTGACTTCCTAAAGGGACAAAGTGGTGTGAAAGAAAGAAATTATCTGGGAATGTGGCACTGGAGCAGAGCACTTGCTTAGCAAAGTGCTGGATTCAGTGCTCAGCTCTGTTTAGAAAAATAGGAAACTATTTGGTTTAAAAAGTTAGCAATAATCATTTAACTTTGTGATATTAATTCACTTTCATTAAGTAATGTTAATATTTTATTACATTTATTGATTCACAAGTAGTTGTGAAAGCAACATAGGACAATACCATATGCCTTTTACCCAATTCTCCCACAGAAACACCCACTCTGCTGTAGTAAAACATAAGCAGGAAGTTGCCACAAGTACAATCCCTTAACCTTAGAGATATTTCACCAGTATTATAAGTACTTGTGTATATAGCTCATCCTTTATAGTTTATCACTTGGACAAGTTCATGTGACACATAGGTTAGTAAGGGTTCTTCAGACTAGCCTTGCATCACCACAGCCACCTAGGAACAGACATTTTTATCCTCTGCAGCAAATGTCATGCAGTGGGTTGAACGGTAAGCGCATGTTTAGTTTCATGAGAAATCAACAGTTTTACTGCCCTGTCTGGGGTACAGCTTGTATTCTACGGTCAGGGCCTGGTTAGAAAAATAGAACCTTTATCTGGTATTCAGTTTCTTCAAAATCAGTCTGTGTGCATGTGCGTGTGCGTGTTAGGGTGGAGAGGCAACCGATACCTACAGGTAAGCTGCTAGGAGAGAGACTTCTGTGTTTTTGGCTGCACTTGATCAGAATGGAATGTCTGTTAGACTGAGATTAGAGAGGGAAAGCCAAGTCATAGTTCAAATGAAAAAAAATCTTCTGCTATTCTTGATGTCTTGATAGACTGTCTTAAAACAAAACAAAAAACAAAACAAAAACCTTCAGCTTTTTTTTAAAATTACAATCTATAATATTTCTTGGTGGTATAAGTCCATAGATCTTAGCCCAGAATTTTGTACAAGTCTTTGGTCAGAAACAGGGCTCATGAATATTTTTTCCCAGTCTGTCACCTGTCTTTGCTCCTTCTTCCCAGGCTTCTTACCAGAAAGAACATTTTGTTTGATATGATCCAGTGTGCCTTTTCTATTATGTAGGCTTTGTAAAGGTTTAACGACAAATCAAACTTCTGCTTTTGGGTCCTCTTGCAAAATTATTTCATCTGCATGAATTCCCATGTTCTTCTCTGTATATTTTACAGCACATACACCCAGATGTACAAAGACTTTGGCTTCTGTGAGGAATTACATTAAGTCTGTAGATTAAATTAGGGGAAAATGGACCTATTTACTATGCCCCTCCTGATTTAAATGAATGAAGCATGTGACTTGGCTTCATTGGTTAATATTACAGACTACTCTGAATTGAGTGACCCCACACAGAGAGAAATGAAAACAAGGCCCTGTGACTGGCACTGTCACCCTCCACCCCAAGCTAAAGACAGCATGCATGACAGCCTCTTCTGTAGCTACATTATAGGATCACAGCAACTGGGAGAGTTGTGGAGGTGAGGTTGTTGCAGTCTTCAGGGTTTTTGTTTTTCTTTTAAAATAAAAACAAATCTCCAATTTGATCTTGAGTTTCTGCAGAGTCAGTTTTTCTTTTTAAATTATAGTACTGTTATATACAAAATCTGATTCAGTCAGCCAGTAAAAATAAAATTTGATTTGCAAAAATCGTTTCTGTCTAAAGCAATATATTGGCACTCATTTCTGTTAGAGGCTGAGAAGGAAAAAGGGGTAGATGGTTAAAACTCAAGCAGGATCCCTTGCTAGTTACTGCTATACATTCTTGGTAGAGCTAAGACACTTGCTAAACATGTATTTATCTTGCTTCCAGTTTTAAAGTGGTGGTCCTCTTTGATGAAGGTAGGAGTGTGCAAGTCATGTTGGTGTATCAAATCCCCATACATGCCTTGCTTCTGTAAAACCATGTGGTCCTTATTGAAGTTATTGTATGCAAGTGTTCCCTTGGTGGCATGTGATAGAAAACATGTCTTTACTGGAGTATAAAAATTCAAGGTGTATGTACTCAGATGAACTGAAGGGGCTGAGCAATGTCCCTGGGTCTTGGTTTCCCCCCATCTCTCTTTAAATTATGTTGTTCAAACTTGCAGGTAGATTTCAGTCTGTTGAAGACTAGGTCTATTGAGGATGTCAGAGTCTTGTGACTAGTGCTCAACAGGTCATGTGCCCATCTATGAATTAATTGCTGTATAAAGGGCTAGTCTGTGCTGACATTAGCCAGGTGAAAGGGCAGAAGAATGACTTTTGAAGCCTAGAAGGATTTCAAAACATTCAACTCAAAATTGAGAAAGTAATTCAGAGCTGTGTTTCTGGACATGAAATAGGAGTTACAGGATATGCAGGTGGCTGAAGACTCCACAGGTCTAAAGGAGCTGTTCATTATACTGGTTATGGTGGCATCCACTGTCATTCCAGTACTTGGGAAGCTGAGGCAGAAGTGTGACCAGTTTGAGGTCTTCCTCGGCTTCATAGCCGGATCTTGTTGCAAGTCACACATGAAAAAGAAAATCAGGGCATATGATACAGATTCATCATTAGAAATGAACAAAATAAGGGGCATGGCAAATAATACTTTCTAAACAAAATCTATTTAAGAAAGATGATTAATAAAGTCATGATGGCTTGTCGGCAACTCTTTTGTCTGGACTTTAGTTTCCTCAAGTATAAATTTAGGAGGGTTGGTTAAATATTTTTTCTGCTGTGTCAGATGTAATATCCTGTCTCCCCCCCCCCCCCCCCATACCCGACAAGCATGATGTTTCTCCCAGCCTTTTGGAATGCTTGGCCCCAGGCAAGCATATTTGAGGCACTAGCTTTAGACATAGTACAGGACTACACAATGTGGGAAATACCCAGGGGTAAAGACAGGGCTGTTGTCAGGAGATTTAGAGTCAGAGCACAAGATAATAAGATGGAAGTTTCTCTGCACTGATGTTTAAAATGTCTGGTAGTTACTTTTTCCCAGGCTGGTTCGTTCAAAGGTATACTTTGTATGTCCTCGTAGGTTCCATTATTCTCACTTTGCAAGCTTACTTTTCCCTGACATTGGCTGGTACAGGAAGGTGGTAGAAGTTGATTAGGTAGGTTGTGATTTGTGGACAATTTTCCTTGAGAACACAGCTGTCACCATTTTCTTAACAAATGTGTATGGGTTGTGTGCTCGGTGCCATGTGCTGTCAGGGTGGACTGTGGCTAATGAAAGGCATTCCCTTGTCTAACGGAGTTTGCATTATACTAAGGAAGATAATAAACAAATACGTAATGCTCTCTGGAGCATTAACAAAAATAAAGCAGGGCAACTGACTGAAGACAATGAAGTGCTATGCTGTGGTCATCAGACATCAGAAGAGACCTCCCTAAGATGGTGGCATTAGAGCCCGACTTAAGAAAGGAAGCAAACACTTCTCTGGCAGAGCTTGTGCTCCAGGTGGAGAGATCCTCAAGTGCTGAGGCTTAAAGTGGGACCAAATTAGACAGGGGAGCATCGACTACAGCTAGGCAGCCAAAGTGTCTGTGGTAGATGGAGTGGAAGTGCAGGTGAGGACAGTAAGGAAAAGAGATCCGAGAAGCTGCCAGAGGCCAGATCCTGCAGGTCAGCAGGACTTAAAGACTTAAAAGATTTTTTCCTTCAAGGGTGGAGAGCTTTGAGATTTCTCAAGTAGACCTAATTTGCATTGTAAAGGGATCCTGCTGGGAGAGCCTGCCCCAAGGGATACAGAGGGGGAAACAGCTGCAGAAGGCCTGGCTTGAAGCTGCCTTTTCTCCTTCTGGGACCATAACTTCACCTAGGCTCTGTAAGAAAGTCCAATACATTTATTAGTCCCACAGAGTGAACTTTGGTAGAATTGTGCTTAGATTTGCCCTTGAGACCTTTGGAAGAGGGGTGGATGTTGTCCTATGCCTCCCCCAGTGAAGGAATTTAAGCAACAAGTACTCAGAGCTCTGTTACTATAATGGACCATTTGGGGTCTGGTAACTTACAAACAGAGAGGTTTGTTTACCTCTAGCTTTGGAGTTTCAAGGACATGGTGTTGGCATTATCTTGGTTCTGGTGAAAGCTTGAAGGTCTTCATGGTCAATGGCATTCTGGACATGGTAAAGGTAGAAGAGGGAGAATCCCATAGCCAGATGGGAAGCCAAAGAGGGACAGAGTCTCATCAGGGAATTTTATCTCCTTTAATGATGTACCTCCTCAGTGACCTAAGAACCTCCCACCAGATTTCACCGGGTCCTGCCTTTTAATGACCCCACTGCCTCTTGACATTGCTGTGCTAGGAATCAATTTCTCAGTACATGACTCTTTGAGAGACATACTCAGGCCATATACGAACCATACGAGCTAGTCTGTTTTGAATCGCCTCTGTAGCTCTTGGCTGGTACTGCTAAATGAATTTTGTATGACATTACACTTGCTCAGCATTGAACATCCTGCTATTGGGATTTCTGTGTTGGTATTTGGCTTGCGTTCTCCATTGCTTAATGATCAGGTGCAGTTAGGTGTGCTGTTGCTTCTTGAACAGTGCTGCACAAGAAACAGTGAAGATACCGGAGTAGTGTTTCTATGTGCACCATTTTGGAAATGCTTCAGTGGTAATTATTCTTGACTATCTTAAAAATTACAAATAGAATGTCTTATTATCATTTATGTCTGGACAAAAATGTTACAAAATGATACCTGATGTAGCTATTGATGCAACACTGAATACAAATTTCCTGATTGTACAAGGCTTTCACAGCCATGTACTTGCGGGGAAAATTATCGCAGTGGGCTTCAATATGCTTTTTATTGAATCTTGTAGATGACTGAGCCAGATGGTTCTTATGTGGATCATAATAAACAAATGATAGTACCTACGCAGCTTTGAAAAATATCTCTGGCTATTACATTTCTTAGGGAAATCTCGTTTGTTTTGAACCAGTTAAGGGGCCTTCATGATCTAATTTTAGCTTCCACATTGTATAAAAAATCAGAGTTAAGTAGACCCTTCATGATGTATTTATGTATGTGATTATTTGAAAGGAGAACACAACTTGTTTATTTCAGAAAACAAAGCCCTAAGATTGGTGCTGGCTGTGACATAATTTTACTTTGTCAAGCCACCTTGCGCCCCGCGACTTTCACTTTGGTTTTGGAGACTGAACCTTAGAATCAGCTATGGATTCAAGGTCCCTCTCCCTTTCCCTTGTTTTCTAGCCCCAGCGAGAGGCTTCCTGGAAAGTTTTCTTCTCTACTTGACTGGATACACCAAACAGGACTATTGTCTCATGTAGTCTTTTCATTAGCAGTGGTAGAAACAAGTCAAGATCCCTGGGTGTCACTGGGTGTGCACCTAAGTAGATCTTCTACTTAGGTGAATCTGGGAGGAGACTGACTGACACACCAGGAGAGGATTTTATGGTGAGGGACTGGGTGGCTATAAGTCCTTGCTGTTTAAGCCTGATGGATGAGTTCAGTCTCCAGAGCCAATGTGACTGAGAGAGGAAAACTGACTCAACAGTGTTGTTCTCTGCCTTCCACGTGCATGAATGACTACCTGCCAGCCTCTTTCTCTGGCTTCCTGTCTCTCTGTCTCTGTCTCTGTCTCTGTCTCTCTCTCTCTCTCTCTCTCTCACACACACACACACACACACACACACACACACTAATTAAAATATTTTTAAGAGTTTCAGGATGAATAAATCAAACAAAGTTAGTGTTTATTGGTTTGTTAAATAACGTGAGGTTTATTAAGACAACAATATACACTTAGACTTAAAAGTGGGTGAGAAAAGAAAACAAAGAAAAGGGCATTAGTATACAACAAAGCGGGCACGAACTTCTCAGGGGAGTTGTGTCATGGAAATTTGGAGAGGCTATTTTATGGACAAATTTTAATGGCGGGAAGGGGATTCTTGAGTTATGGTGGGAAATTCCAACAATGGGACATACTTTTCTTTTGCTATGCTGATCTTGCCCGCTGTGTGTGGTCATGTGTAAATATTGTTTAAATGTTACATGGTGTCCACCATAGGAACTCTGCAGTTGCATTAGCCTTGAGCCACTGTGCCATTTGCCTCTATTTCCCTCTAAATCTATTATTACTAATTATCATTTATATAGAAGGCACACCATCATCCTTTATTTTTGATCCATAAAGATCAATTATTTATATAATCTATTGTCTATTCTTTGGGTCCAATGAACTCTATCTCAGGCCATCAAATGCTCTTCAAGTCTACTGTGGTCTTCCAAGATTATTCAATATTTCCAAAACATTTCCTATTATCCCCTTCTTTACACAGAAAGGAGTGTATTCATTCCGAATTACATTAAACCAATAGGTATTCACATTCTTAGGCCCTTGTTTATGCTGTTATTTGCTGGAGCCGCCTGGCCCAGAGCAAGGAGCAGTGCTCTGAAAAGAATGCTGATTACTATCTTGGCAAATACCTAGATACTTCCCCATTCTCAGGTTTTACAACTTTAAGATATTTCCCCGTCCTTAGGTTTTATGACTTTAGATACTGCCCCATTCTTAGGTTTTACATTAACTCTAAGTCAACTGCTTCGGGAGAATCCAAACCTATCCTATAGACCCTCTACCTGCTGAGGTCTGTGCCGCCATGGCTACGAGGAATTTCGGTTGCAGTTTTTTTTTTTTTTTTTGCTTATAAGCTCACGCTGTTGTCCGCAATAAACAGAGCTTGATCAGAATCCTGTCTTGCTCTCCTTCTTCGAGTCTCTTGTCCCTCCCACACCTTTTCTCCAGGTTTTGAGGCCCCTGCTGACTGCCCTGCCGGTCGGGGCAGTTATTACTTTATATATTATAAATTTGTGTAAAGTCCAGTGTGGTGGTGCATACCTATAATCTCTGCATTTGGGTTTCAAGTTCTGTGTTGGCTAATAAAAACTCTATTTTGTACTAGACACCTATTGTAAACTCTAAAGATAAGCTCCTGGCAACTCTAATTCCTTACCCCCTCCCAGAATTGTAAAACTGAGATAATTAACCACTTGCTCTGGCTTTTGTAAACCCACTTATTGCTGTGTAACTGGGAATGAGACCCTGCTTCTTTACTGTTGTATGTAGGGGGAATGCAGCTCCTCACCAGCTGAGGGGATCAAAGTGGTTTCTCACTCAGCTGCACATTCTGCAGAAAGGAGCTAATTGAGGCCTCCACCTTTAAGTACCCTTCCCTTAGTCCTTCTGCAAGGTACACTGTCATTTAGCTTTAAAGCTGTGGTTTTGCTAGCAGTAATTAATAAATTCATTTAATTTAAATTTTAATTGAGTCTGTGGTCTTTTCTGGTGTTATTGAACTCCATCACAATTTAAGACCAGCATAATGAGATTCTACCAAAACCAGAAACCAACAAAACAACAAAAACACCCAACCCCCACCAAAAACCCAATCCCCCAAGCAAACAAAAACATTCGTATGCTTTTCTTCCTAGTTAAAATGACTTTATCATTTATTCCATTGACTCTTCAGAGAATGGAGGGGAAATTCCATCTTTTTCTTCACTGGAATTTGAAAAATAAGATTCCATTTCTTATTTTTAGGTAAAATGTCTATGTGTACATGCACATAAATCACCCGTCTTACCCAGGTTCTTTTTACTATAAGAAAACAGTGGCGCCAGGCAGTGGTGGCTCATACCTTTAATCCCAGCACTCTGGAGGCAGAGGCAGGAGGATTTCTGAGTTCAAGGCCAGCCTGGTCTACAGAGTGAGTTCCAGGACAGCCAGGGCGACACAGAGAAACCCTGTTTCAAAAAAAACCAAAAAAAAAAAACCAAAAAAAAAGAAAGAAAAAAGAAAACAGTGGCATTTGACTGAGTTTCACCAATTAAAGTGATGCTTGTGAGCATAGACTGAAGTAGCCTAAAGTCAGAGGAGAAATCCTGGTATTAAGTCTCAAGGCTTTTGAATTGAGAAAAGACAGACATACTGTTCTCATATAAAATGACCCCTTGCCCTAATTTCCCAGCAGAGTTATTCATCAGGGCAGAAAACTCTGATCTGCTTGGGAAATCTATCATGTCTGCTTATTTACTTATTTTGTTAGCTCGTGGCTAGACCAGGGTCCATCAAACTGACCTGATAATGAATGCGTTGTGTGCACTATAGCAATCTAATTTTTGGTTCACATAGCTAAGCTCTCTGTGATGGAGAGGGAGACAAAAGTCTCATTCTAGAGTTAAACTCACTTAGAAAAACAATCATGACACGTTCAAAGTTCAATTCTTTTGTTGATTGGAAGTACTGCAGGATATCTTTTGTTTTCTTTTGGTTATTTTTTCCTTGGAGAGTGCTTGACTAAAATATTGGTAGCTCTGTTGAGAAACCTTTTACTGCTTACTTTGGCAAAAGAAAAACACTCCTACTTTAAGATGAGACTTGGTCATGGCCCATGGTCCTGAGATACTGAGATGGAGATAAAGTTCGAACTTGGGCTAGTGTATTTTTCTCTCTGTGTGGTCCCTTTCCTTCTTTACTCTGCTTTTTTACTGAGCTGATTCTAAAATTTTGGGGTGTTCTTCATCACTTAGGCTCATTCTTAATATTATTCTGTAGTTTAAGTTTTAGGCTATGTAGTAAGACTTTTCTTGTATTGTGGAGATCTTTACTCAGTCTACCTTTCAATCTACCCTGGGTGTGGGCAGGGGACAGAGTCAAGACCTGTGCATCATGAGGCTACTAATTCATCTCCATGATGGGAAGATTTTTGGCTTCATAAAATTAATTGCATCACAGGGAACTTTGAGTTCAGGAATAATGTAGTTTCCTTTGCTCTAAAACAGCCTGGCAGCATGAATTTAGAGGCATGATTTTGAAGATAGATTACAAGCCTTGTTCAGAAACTTTTATCAGATATTTAAACAGTTATTAAACTTGGACTGCCTAAGCCTTAGTCAAAATAACAATGAGTATAGTGTTATGTAAGAATCAATGACATGATGAACAAAAGCTTCTACTACCATCTCTGGCACATAGTAGATTGACAGTTTCTTCCTAAAAGATTATACTTCCTGCTCCTGGAGAGATGGCTCAGTGGTTTAGACCACTGTCTACCTTTCCAGAAGTCCTGAGTTCAATTCCCAGTAACCACATGGTGTCTCATAGCTATCTATAATGAAATCCTATGCCCTCTTCTGGCATGCAGGCATACATGCAGACAAAGCATTCATACATTAAAAAGATAAGTAATAAATAAAAAATACAAAACAAAAACAAAGCAAGCAAAAAACAAAAACAAAAACAATTCCCCCACCTCCTCAAACAACAACAAAACACCAAAAATCCTACACTTCCCAGTTTCAGGCAAGGCAATTCCGGAAGGGAGGGGCTCTGGGAGGAAATTCGATAAAGTCATTTCCTCCCCTATAAAGGGTAGCCATCTTAAAGTCCGTATAATTCACTATCATCCTGGTTCTGTTTATTACCAACTTTACTTTGGAGTTGAAATACTGAATTACAGCACATATAAGCTACTGTCTCTACTAACTTTACCTTTTGATGTTTCCCTGACCTAAGGTACTAAAGTCTAATAATACTAGACTTCATGGCTTATTTCTACCTGAGCCTCTTCAATACTGTTGCCAGTTGTCTTTGTCAGAGGCAAATTCATGGTTTGTCACCACTGTAGAGTGACTAGTCCAAGCTCACTTCTGGGTTTTGGAAATCCACCAATCCCCGATCTTGAAAAACCCACGAATCCCTGAGCCTGAAAATCCACTAATCTCTGAACCTGAAATCCCACCAGTTGCTAGACTGGCCTCAAGATCAGGATTTGAAATCCCACCAAACACCTGGAAAACTCCACCACCAAGAAGTCCTATGTAAAACCTGCCTTCCACTTAGTTCTGTTGTTTCTTTGCTCTTTCATGTAGGCACCCTCTTGTGTTTTTCCCAGTGAATCTCTGTGTGAGGTTTGTAGTGTGATTTTGCAGTATTCCTTGACTCCCACTGCCAAGATGAAAACCTTTCCTCTCAGAGCTGCAGCACTTGGATTGGGGAAACCTTTCTCCTCAGAGCTGTAACATGCCCACAGAGAATGGCTACTGAGAACAGCAGAAAGGCAAGCCTACAGCATTTATTGAGAGGTTGGGAAACATTTCTCTGCAGCTCCCTTTAGTAACAGCAGTGGAGTAGAGCTGGGGTAGTGCTGTGGTCCAGTACTCATCTTGTGCCATCCGTGGTTCACTTTATTCAGTGCACCAGACATCTTTAAAGCTCTTACCCTTTCACCTAAGTCTTTAACAGGGGCTTACTGATATGAATTAGGAGCAATGCAGTCCCCATTCTCTAGGCAGATCCCAGGCCAAGGGTCAGGGGTGCTGTCTGTATGTCCTGGTGAAACTGGCCATCAGCTCTAAGAACACAGAAGTTCCACAATAAACTGAGCTGGTGGGCTATAATCCACAGAGACTCAATTCTTCAAGATGTTGGCTAAATAGCAGCATTTTTTCTTTTTGCTTCCTGGTAAATCCTCCCCCTTGGAATTTTTGGCCAGGTGCCTTGCTTGAACCTGGACTCTTTCACTTGAGTCATCAACCAATCAGAGTCTTCCTGCTTCCATTCAAATTATCCACCTGATTCTTTCCACCTCAATGTCTAATTTACATATTCACCAACAAATTGGAGCATTCCCAAGACACAGAAATCCCTTGGTTTAAAACAATACTTGGAGAAAGGACTGAAGGAGCTGAGGGAGTCTGCAGCCCCAGGGAGGTAGCAACAGTGGCAACTGGCCTGACCCCCCCCCCCCCCCATACTTCTGGAGACTGATCCACCAACTAAAGAATACACATGGAGGGACCCATGGTGCTGGCCACAAATGTGGCAGAGGAGGGCTTGTTATCTGTCAGGGGGAGGAGAGGCCCTTGGGCCTGAGGGTGTTAGATCCCCCAGTATAGGAGAATGACAAGAAGGGAAGATGAGAGTGGGTGGGTGGGTGGGAGGGTGGGTTAGAGAATATCCCCATCGTGGCAGGGGGAGGGCGGAGGGAATGGGGAGGTTCCAAAGGGGAGATCTGAAAAGGGGGAAACATTTGAAATGTAAATAAAATATGAAAAAAAAAATAAAGGTCTAATAGAATTCTACACTGATAAAAAAGAAGTCAAAGAGCATAGTACACTAATAGTATCGTACACTAATAGTATCAAAAATAAATAAATAAATAAATAAAACAATACAACCTCCACTCCCTGCCATGGGCATTTCCCAAAGCTTTGTAGTCTCTCTACTTTGCCTCTGACTTTCTACTGGTACAATTGTTTTGACCTCAATGTCAAATGTTTAAGCCTTCCCCTTAAAACTATGACTATGTAAAAGACCTTCCTTACCTTTTAATTTCATAGCTGAGATGAGATTGGGTTAGTTGCTCGCAATTCCTGTACTTACATTTAGAATATATTTTTTAAAGAAAAGAAAAGTACTTACATTTAGAATATATTTTTTAAAGAAAAGAAAAGAAACAGTGTATGAATCTTGACCAAATTTACAAATTATATAGGTTTAAGATCCTTACAACTTTACCAAAACCTTGCAAAGATCTTGTTAGATTTATAATAAATGATGCTAGAGTGTGTAGGAAGGAAATTGAGAAGAATTATCTTGCAGAAGAGTTTTTTTAGTAGAGGTTTTTTAGAAGAGTTTTTAGGTCACAGCTTCAGGCAGTCATGATGGACTTTGAATGGAGAAAGCAAGCATTCAGGTCTCAACAGGAGCTTCATTAAGAGTGACACCTGTCATGGGTAGCATAGCAATGAAGGGAGAAATACTTTCATTCCAAAGGACAAAGGAATTTCTTGTATTTACATTGTTTTTTCTTGATGCTGGGGGAAAATGTTCCACCTCATATGTCCCAGCCTCTGTGCCAGAGTCAAAGGCAGAAGGGCAATAGATAAAAGTTAGAATTCGGGGGGGATAATAAAGCAAAATAAAATAAAACAAAATGGTAAGATAAAACAGAAACTGGGTCCTGCCAGCCAAGAGAGTCTGAAGAAAGACCCAGGGTATGCCTACCTTGGCCATACCTGCCTAGGGAGGCTGGAAGAAAGACATGAAAGCACCTGCTGCAGCTCTGCTACTATGGACAACTGTGTGATGGAGAGATTGCAGAGACGGAATATGGTTTGAAAGTGGAGAGATGATTTGTACAGTGGAACTGGAGATTCGACAGTGGTGAGGAAGAGGCAGATATGAGGAGGCCATGGTGTGGTTCTGGCTGTATTGCCACCTAGGACCATGACTGGGTCCATGGTTCTGCCTCAGCTGGGCTCTGTGGACAGAGTTACTACCAAAGAACAAGCAGATGCCTGTTGTCTGGGCTGTCACCAGACACTCTGTGGATATCTGAGGGCCATGGTGTCATGGGGGAACATGCTGATCTGAGTGACTTTGAAGCCACCTGAAGCCATGGGACATTCAGGTCCATGCTGCTGTCAGAGGCCATATCTAGGTCCATGGTCCTATGGCAGCTAGAGTCTGCCTTGATGTCTGAGGCCCATAAGAGCTGGCACTGACCCTTACCTGGACAGCACAATAGAGCTGACCCTGATGGTGAGGTAGCACATGAGCCACCAGGAGGGCATGAGTTTGAAAGAACTAGCCTGTTTATAGTCTGCCTTGGGGGCTGTCATGGTCTATGAAAAGATGCTCCCCTATGGAGAGATGCTTTCCCTATAACTCTTTGCAGCAAGCAGGAACTGGACCTTAGGTAGTGAGAATGGGAGAGCTGGTCCTGGCCCTTGCTGGCTGCTCCATTGGGTGATCTAGCCAGAGCAGTGCAGGAGAGCTTACCTTAGTGGTAGTGGTGAAGGAGAGCAAGTGGGCTGAGCAAGTCAGCTACCTCCCAGGCCTAGATCCAGGAATCTGAGTTGGCCCTTCTAACATCTACTCTATCTATAGTCTGCTGGAGTGAATGAAAGGGCCTATCCTGCAGATCCAAAGCACATGGATCCATGACACAGGGCAATAACAGGATATCTAAAAGGAGTCCCCATGAGGATCTTGCACTGATAGCGTTGTAGCAGAAGCCCGAGGCCTGAAGTAGACCAATAACTCATTGCAATGAACATTTGCAAGTAAAGCTGTGTGGACAAAAGGGCACACTGTGTGACACACTGTGACACACTGTGACACCACAGCTTCCAGGACAAGACTTTCTTTTCTATCTTATTTTCTTTGGGTGGTGGCAGGGATTGGGGCAGATGGCAGAGGGCAGAGGGTAAATATGAAAGGACGGGGGGATGAGTGGAATTGGGGTGCATGATGTGAAATTAATGAGGAACCAGTAAAGTTAAAGAAAATTGGAAAATCAAACAGAAGGAAAAGAGCCCAAGAGAAGGAACAAGAAATGAAGATTCTCATGTTAGCACACTCAGAAATCCCATAAAACCATTGTCTAGAAGCCAGGATATATATGTAAAGAACTTGTAAAATAAAAAGAAAACAAATTATAAATTAAATAAAATTTAAAAAAATAAAGTAAAATTAAAAAAAGAAAGCAGGAAAGGAAGAAGGGAGAAAAGAAGGAAAGGAAAAGTCCCGAGACAAGGAGCCCCCAAAGATTCTGTTTTGGTGGAGAGGAAAACTCCATTTTGTGATAGACACCTGTTCAAAATTCCTAAAAGAGAAGCTCCTTGCAACTCTGACTCCATGCCCCTCCCCAGAACTGTAAAACTGCTGTGAGCTAATTAACCACTTGTTCTATTTTTTGTAAACCCCCTTATCACTGTGTACAGGGAGACAGATTCTATTTGGCTGTAAGCAGGAGAAAGAAACAGCTCCTCACTAACTGGTGTGTGAAAGTTTCTTGCTCTGCATCACATTCCACAGAAATGAGATAACTGTGGTCTCCACCTTTTAAACACCCCCTCCCCCTTAGCCCATCTGCATGGCATACTTTCAATTTGGCTGTCAGTCTGTGGTCCTGTCAGCAGTGATTAATAAATTCATTTAATTATAACTTGAATTGAGTCTGTGGTCTTTTCTCGATGGTAGATTTGAACTCCATCTACTGTACTGGTTTCTCAAAGAACTAATTCAGCTTTGATTCTTTGTAGTGTTCTCCCCTGGCCCTACCCCCTTATTTTGTTGGTTTTAGCCTTAAGTTTGATTATTTCTTGCTATCCACTTCTTTTGAGTGTGCTTTATTTTTTGTTCTAGAGCTTTCAGATGTGGTGTTAAGTTGTTCTATTTTAGATGCAGGCACATAGTGCTATTAACTTGTCTCTTAGAGCCACGTTTATTGTGTCCCATAAGTTTGACCATGTTATGTATTCATTTTCATTCAATTCTAGAAAGCGTTTAATTTCTAAGTGAGTTGCTCAGTTGTTTGTTGCTTTATTGTGTGGTAGTGAGAGTGTTATTTCAATTTTCTTGTATCTGTTGAGGCTTGCTTTGTGTTTAGATTATTTGGTCAATTTTAGATAATATTCTATGAGGTACCGAGAAGAAGTTATATTCTTTTGTGTTTAGGTGAAATGTTTTATAAATACTTGTTAAGTCCTTTGGTTTATAACTTCAGTCAGTTCCAGAATTTCTGTTTAATTTTTGTCTGGATGACTTGTCTATTGGTGAGATATTGATTGGATATTGATGTCTCCCACTATCAGTGAGTGAGGGTCTGTCTTAGGGTTTCTATTGCTGTAATGAAACACCATGACCAAAAGCAAGTTGGGGAGGAAAGGGTTTATTTGCCTTATACTTCCACATCACTAAGTGTTTATCAAAGGAAATCAGGACAAAACTTCCAACAGAACAGGAACCTAGAGGCAGGAACTGATACAGAATCCATGACAGGTGCTGCTTACTGGCTTGCTCAGCCTGTTTTCCCATAAAATCCTGGGCCACTAGCCCAGGCATTGTTCCACTTTACAATAACTGTGCCCTTCCCCATCAATCACTAGTTAAGAAAATGCCCTCCAGGGTTGCCTACAGTCCCACCTCATGGAAACATTTTCTTAACTGAGGCTAGCCTCCTCTCAAATGACTTTAGTTTGTGTCAAGTTGACATAAAACTGTGCAGCATAATTCACACTATGGCAATTTGACACACAAACACACCACTGTTAAGCCACACCTTTTCTTTCTTGTTTATCTCCAAGATAACACATTAATACCAAAATATAAAATATTTTAAAACCTTAAAAGTACCACAGTTATTACAAATTCTACACTTTAAAATTTCAGACTTTTTTAAAATTCAAAGTCTCTTTTAAAACCTAAAATCTCTTTAAAAATTATGTCTTTTGACTGTGGGCACCTGCCTAAAAAAGAAATAAATTAAATCCATCCTTACTTCAAGAGGGAAGGAACAGGGCATAGTCATGATCTGAACAAAGCAAAACCAAACTGTTAGTTGAAATAACTCAATGTCCATCATCTGGGATTCACTCATGATCTTCTGGACTCCTCCAGGGGGCTTGAATCACTTTTCTGGCTCTGCTCTCTGCAACACACTTATAACTTGTCTTATAGGCTCTGGCTGTCTCCACACATTGCTGCTGCTGTTCTTGGTGGTCATCCCGTGGATAATGATGGAGATGCTTTGGCATTTCCAAAACTACTGGAGTCCCTTTTTGCAACTGGGCTACATTTTCACCAATAGCCTCTCCTGGGTTTTCCTCAAGTACTCCAGCCTTGACATATAGGGCCAAGCCTCAGCCGTTCTTCATGACCCCTTCATGCCTTAAAAACCAGTACCACCCAGATGACTCTTACACTACAAAGTTCAGCTGACATCATAAGGTACAACCACAGCTTCTGTGTGCTGATTGTGAAGAAACACTTCCCAGAAGACTTCTTGTTGGCATTTCTTCTAGGCTCTGCCCCACAGTTAGCTGGCAATAGGTATGCCTGACTCATTATAAAAGGGGCTGCTAGCCAGCTCTTCACTCTCTTCTCTTCCTCTCTTCTCTTGCTCTCTTCCCCTCTTTCCCCTCAGTCCCTTCACTCCCCATTCTCCCTCTCCATGTGCTCATGGCCGGCCTCTTCTCTTTCTCTCTCTCTCTCTCTCTCTCTCTCTCTCTCTCTCTCTCTCTCTCTCCTCTTCCCCCTGCTCCAAACTGTGCCTCCACCAAACATATCTCTGACTTTTGTTCTTCTCCTTCTTTTCCTTCTCCTCCTCCTCCTCCTCCTCCTCCTCCTCCTCCTCCTCCTCCTCCTCCTCCTCCTTCTTCTTTTTATAGAACACAACACTTCCCTTCAACAATACTGGTCTCTTTTTAACCACTGCTAATTTCTTAGCTCCAGCTAACCAGCATTAATTGATCCATTAATGATAAAGTTTCACTACAGCGGTGCTGGTCTCTTGTTAATTTTGGCTGACTCTTCATCCCCAGTTGGCTAGAATGTCAGAATCTTAATTTAAAATAGTAAATGGCTTCAATAGAACCTTTACACTTCCCTTTGAAACGTCACAAGCCAGGCCTCCATGTTCTGCATTGCTCTCAATATTCTTAATTTTCCAGCCCCTATAGAACATCGCACTGAGCTCTAAACACTCCAAGGATTTTCTATCGGATGTAGGGAGCAGCCTGAGTCGCACCCACATCCGCCATTACAAGATGGCGCCTACATTCGGCGGAGGACAAGTTGTAAACAGGCTAGTGCGCATGCACCTGGTAATTTTCCACCTCAGAGTCTCAGCCTCTCTCGTGTTGGCATCTGGCCTGGTGTGCGGGAGCCAATGGGGAAGCTCCACGTCCCAGGCAAGCGCTGTGACCTATATAAGGGACGGGTGTTCTATTGTTCAGGGTCTCCACTCGTGGCAAGCTTATGCTCTCCCTCTCAAGATGCAGTAAAGCTTATGCTCTCCCTCTCAAGAATCCCAAAGTTCCAAAGTCCTTCCACAAGCCTCCCGAAAACTTTATCAGGTCCATCACAGCAATACCTTACTACCTGATACCAACTTGTCTTAATTAGGGTTTCTATTGCTGCTATGGAACACAGTGACCAAAAAGCAAGTTGGGAAGAAAAGGGCTTGTGTTTGGCTTATACTCCCATATCACTATTCATCATCAAAGGAATTCAGGACAGGATTTCAAACAGGGCAGGAACCTGGAGGCAGGAGCTGGTGCAGAAGCCATGAATGGATGCTGCTTACTGGCTTACTCATCAAGGGTTATTCAGTCTGCTTTCTTATAGAACCCAGGACTACCAGCCCAGGGACAGCATCATCCACAGTAGGTACTCCTCCATCAGTCACTAATTAAAAAAATGATCTACAGCTTTTCTAAAGCCTGGTCTTACGGCAGCATTTTTTTTTTTTTTTTTTTTTTTTAAATTGATGTTCCCTTCTCTCAAGTGATTTTAGTTTGTGTCAAGTTGATATAAAACTATTCAGCATGGGTCAATATGTGATTTAAACTATAGTAGTGTTTCTTTTGCAAACTTGGGTGTTGTTTATTTTTGAGCATATGGTGCATAGATATTTAAAATTATAATTACTTTTGGTGGATTTTTTTCCCTTTGATGGGTATGTATGTTTTTCTTTATCTCTTCTGATTAGTTTTGGTTTGAAATCTATTTTTGGCAGATATTAAAATAGCTACACCAGTTTGCTTCTTAGGTCTATTTGCTTGGAATATCTGTTCCTAGCTTTTTGCCCTGAGTTGATGTTTATCCTTGATGTTAAGGTATATTTCTTGGATTCTGTTTTTATATCCATTCTGTTAGTCTATGTCTTAAAAGCACTAGAGCTGGGCAGATATCAACCCTCGATGCTGTTTTGTCTACTTCCCTATATATAACCCCAAGTTATAACTTGCCATGTTAAGCATGGGCTGGTCTTACTCCAACTGGTCAGCCCTCATGGCCATGTTTTCACAATTCATCTACCCCAAGGCATCTTCTTCATTTCTCTCCTCTTTTTCTTGTGGTCTCTGCTTCAGACCCCAAGCCCAGGAACCAAAGCCCCACCTACCTCTCTTCTGCCCAGCTACAGGCTGTAGGCATCTTTATTCAACCAATAGTTTTAAATTAAGCATCAAGGTTACATAGCATCTCTTGATGTACATGAGAATGTCCTCATTCCTAGGGACAACCAGACCTTGGGGGCCAGTATTTAGCATTGCAATACATGGCAACAGACCAAACCTCAACAGTTAACATCTTTGGATTGGAGTTCTCCTGATAGCACCTTTTGTAGGGCTGGATTTATAAATAGATATTGCTTAAATTTAGTTTTATTTTTATCACGAAATGTATTATTTTTTCTGTCCATTGTGATTAAAAAGTTTTCTGGGTATAGCAGTCTGGGCTGGCAACTGTGGTTTCTTAGAGTTGGTACCACATTTCTCCAGACTTTTCTGACTTTTCAAGTCTCCACTGAGAAGTCTAGTATAATTCTAATAGGTCTGTTTTATATTTTACTTGTTTTTTTTTCCATTGTAGCTTTCAATATTTTTTCTTTCTTTTTTTTTTTTTTTTGTGCATTTAGTGTTCTGATTATTATGTTTTGAGGGGACTTTCTTTTCTAGTCAAGTTTATTTAATATTCTGTATGCTTTTTGTACCTTGATAGGCATCTCCTTCTTTAGGGTAGGGAAATTTTCTTCTATTATTTTGTTGAAAATGTTTTCTGTAACTTTGACCTGGGTCTTCTCCTTCCTATATTTCTATTCTTAGATATGGTCTTTTCATACTGTCCCAGATTGCCTGGATGCTTTGTCCCAGTATATTTCTTTGTCTGAGGTATCCATTTCTCCTATTGTGTCTTCAATGCCTGAGCTCCTACCTTCTACCTTTTGTACTCTGTTGGCGAGGCTTGCCTCAGAGGTTCCTGTTTGAGTTTCTTAAGGTTTTTTTTTTTTTTTCCTTCCGTATTTTCCTAGTTTGGGTTTTCTTTATTGATTCTATGTCTACTTTCATGTCTTGAAATTTCCTTCCACTCTTTGCATTTTTATAGATTTCTTTAGATTTATTGGTTTCCTCTTTAAGGACTTCTATCAACATCATAGAATTTGTTTTAAGGCATTTTGCTTGTGTTTCAGCTGTGTGGGAATATCAGAACCTGCTGTGGTAGAGTTGCTGCGCTTACTGGAGACATATTCTCCTGACTCTTACTGATTTTGTGTTTACAATGATGTCTAGGCATCAGGTTTGGGAAGATGCTGATTTCTGGTCTTGTCTTTTTTGGGTGGGCTTTTTGTTTCTTGTTTTTTGTTGCCTTCTCTGTTCCTTAGGAGAATATGGTGGCTGTGTGTTGCATGGTAGGAAATTCTTCTGGGGTCCTGAGAGGTATGGCCATTGGTGGCTCCAGGTAAAATGTTTTTTTTTTTAAGGTTTTGGGAACTGATAATTAGGAATGGGGATGAGCTAGTTAACCTTTTCCCTTCCCTGGCAGGAATGGCCTGCCATGACATTCTAATTTAAAGTTGTCTTGAACCTGGGAATCTGGATGGTGGGCTTCCAGCTGCAAAGGGAAGAGAAATAAGGCCAAAAGGTTGCTTGTCACATCTGAGAGGGAGAGACTGCAGGGGTGTGTGGCCTCAATTTTAGGAGAGCAAGGGAAGACAGCTGAAGGGTCTGTGATCTAACAGGCTCTATTTCCAACAGGTACCCTTTGTAGTAGAAGCTGGAGTGTGCTGCACACAGCTCTTTTCAGAACCAAAGACTCACTTCTTCTTCTTCTTTTTGAATTTCTTATAAGGACTCATTCCTGCAGTTGCAGAGAGAATTGATTACAGATAGTTCACAGGTAAGCCTCTGCTTAGGAACTGCCCTTGGCTGAAGTGAGCATTTTTAGCCTTTGTTTCACTCCCATTGCTAATTATGTGAATTCAAATACTTAGGGCCCTGCCTTGACTGAGCTAACCCTAGAGAACCTGCTCAGTCCCAGAGGTCTCACATACTATCTGAAGCCCCTTGGTAAAATAGAAATTCTGACATGTCATAAATTTAATTATAAAGGGCCAGGGGAGTAGGAAAGTTACATCTAAAATGAACAGAAGAGAAATCTCAGTGGTGAAAAGGAGTAGTGGCTTTTCCAGAGGCCCTGGGTTCAGATCCAAGCAATTATGTGGCAGCTCACAACAATCTGTGACTCCAGTTCCAGAGGATCTGATACCCTCTTTTGGCTTCTGTATACACCAAGCATGCACAGGATGCACAGACATACACACAAGGTAAAATAATTAAAAAGAGATACATATATTTAAAATAATTTAAAAACATAATTAATTTAATTAATATATTTAAAATATCTTTTAAACTTTTAAAAATAAAATTAAAAAGATATATAATTTTAAAAAGAGCATAGGACTGTTTAGCGTTTTTCAGGGTATGTTAAAATTTTTGCTCAAATCCCGCTGTGGTAACCACTAGGGCCATTCTGCTTTGTGGATATATTGGAAAGTCCAAGTACTTTCTAGACTGTCAACTTCAAGTAATTTAAAAGTAGAATCTATTTCCTTTGAGCTGCTATTCCTCTCCTCAGATTCTTCCTGAATCTGAGGAGAATAGGTGGAATTAAGCAATTCCACCTATTACCTATAGGCAGAGTAAATTCAGTATGAACAGAACTTATCATTTAGGGCTAGAGGACATTTTCCAAGGAACTTGCTCTCTGCATGGTAGGTAGAGAAGCTTGTTCCACGCTGTGGTCCTGCTTTTTTCTGGCTAACATCTACAGAGGCTCAATAAACCTTTGTGTTTCAGGTAAAGCTTTATCATAGAGGTTTATGGTAACACTCTGTTTCTAGTCTTTCTCTGTTTAAACTCTTCCTCTGGCCAGCCAGTTTTCCTTTAGGACCCCACAGTTATTCTCAAGAAATATCATCTATTAACCTTCTGTAGCAAACATCGGAGCCATAGAAACTATTTTCAGAGATGAAACTGGGGAAATCTGTTGTTGCTGAAAGAAAATATCTTTCACCTCAAAGGAACAAAAGAGATGGTTTATTCTAGAACCACAGCCCAGGATCACAAATTCAGGTTTTCCCCAAATTCCATATTTCAATGAGATTGAATTCCGTCAAGTTAATAGAACAAAGAAACCAGACGTTAACATACTTTTCAAATATGTTGGTAAGTATATAAAGTAAGTAGGTTATAGGCCTCAGATAAATCTCAGCCAGATTACATTCTTAGTTGTTTGGTTGGTGAAAACTAGAGGGCTGTTTGTACATTCTGAAACATTTACATAACATACATAACAAAGATGGTAGGTCATATAGAGGGAGGGTCAGTAAGTGGTTACTAAAGGGGCTAAAGAGGTCCTCAAATGCTTTTGCTTACAACAGTCTGATCCTCCAAAGCACTGAAATTTTAATCAAACAGCTTTGCTCACAAGAAAAAGGGACCCTAAGGAAGCATATCATAAGCTACGCTTTACCATCCACATGAGTAGATGAGACCTTGGTGGGGGCTAGCCTCGGCTGCACTATAGTTGTTAAAACTTTCAGTAGTGGTAAGCTATGATGGGGCACTTACTGGAGGAAGCACAGTGAATGCTGGGATACAGCAGGCATTTAAGGGACTGAGGCAAAATGGTGCTTTAAGTAGAGTGACTGTTCCTAGATGGATCAAAGCATAGAGAAAGACTGATGAAGGTTGAGGATTCATGACCATTTAGTATCTCAAGGGTGAAAGTCAGAGTCTCTCCCTGGAAGCAAGAAGCCCAACTTTCTGACAAAGCGCAAATAGATTTATACCATACCCCAAACAGTTTCTTTTATAGGGGTTCAGTGATATTGGTGTTTACAGGGCACCCAGTAGGAGTTCCCGGTTCCTGTGGCCTGAACAAGGAATTGATGAGAGACACACAATATAAGGGAAGCAGAAATCATCTACTAGAGAAAGTTACACTTCCAAGTGAGGAGATGGGAAGGAACAAAGAGAGTTTAGCAGCTCAAACAGCACTGAGCTCAAAAGACCAAGAGTTTTCAGATCACATTCGTGGGGTTTTAGGGACATATGCATAGCGCAGTCTTTCCGGACCGTGTTCTACCTGTTCTGCTTACAATGTCACCCACATGCCTTAAGTCTCCACATCTTAAGTCTCCACAGGGTTGGGGGTGGGGGATGAGTTTAGGATTATAATGAGGCACAGGTCATCTGTGGCGTATCTCTGCCTATGAAGCTTCACTCTGGGATGGTGTGAGGTTTGGGAAGGTTTCTAACCTTACACCTTGCTTCCCCCCTCCTTCTCTTCCTCCTCTTCTTCCTGTTCCTCTTCTTCCTGTTCCTCTTCTTCCTGTTCCTCTTCCATCTCCTCTTCCTCCTCCCCCCTTCTCCTTATTCTCACATTCTAGTTTTGTAAAGCTTTGTGTAAGGCCTCTCAGCCCTCACTTCTCTAGTCTCCTGCCTCCTTAGAGCTCCTAAAAAGTTGTCTGCTCAACTCTAACAAAATGATGCTGTAAAATCCGAGTCCTGTTTGTGAAGACTGGGATTATGGGTAGGGACATCAGAATCAAAGTGCTTGACAATTTCAAATCTCAATGTTCCTTTCTCCTGATTTTTAAAGTCTTGCTTTACATAACATAACAGTGTAATCTCTTATAGACAGATGTAGATGCAGCAAAACAACAATTGCATGGCTCCTTTTCCATCACCACATCCTAACCTTACCTTCTTGCCTAACTATCTTAACCAGTAACATGGGGGAAATTAAATCATAAACTACTGGAGATATCCTGATGATCCAGTAACAAGGGAAGAGGATTTGAACCATTTAACCAATGTATACCAGCAGGAACCCACAATATGTCTACGGAGCTGAATCCTAAAGGTGCTGATTCAAGAGGCTGAGAAAAATAAAGATGACTAAGAGATAGTTTTAGACATCCCTAGGAGATACAGTCTCACAGAAAACTCAGTTCCTTGGGTTCTTTAGAAAGGATCTTTGCATTTTTGATTGCTTAGGCTTTCCCATAGACATGCTAATATGGACCAGGGAAGGTCCACAAAGTCTGAACCCTATGCAAGGAACTACAGGCCTAGAAGAAATGTTGAGAGCAGGAGAAAAAGTCTTTCCTTGAAAGGAGCACATTGATTGATTGTCCAATACCAAATGGTCAGACATGAAAATAAACATACGAGCAACATTTTACAGACTGAACAGGTTATATTTATGTATTTAGAAGTGTGTGTGAACAATAACTAATGAAAAGGAACGTAAATTTGAAAGAAAATAAGGGGTCTATGGCAGGATTTGGAGGGAGGAAAGGAAAGGGGGAAATAATGTAATTATATTATACTATCCAAAAGAAAATAATAATTTTAAAAATTGAAAGAGAGTTTACTAACATGAGGTCATTTTATTTGACACAGGAAGTCAAGAGACAAAATAGCTAATAAGATACCAACACATAAGGAACTAGTTATTTTTCTTTATCATTTTTGCCTTTCTTGGAAGGCAAAAAAGGGAAGTGACACTTTCTTGGAAATCATACTGGAGATGTGAATGAGACTTTGGGACACCTGAACACCTGGAATGGGAAGGAGACTAGCCAGCTCATTCAAACTGCTACTTCCTCCATCCAGTAGAACCTTTTGACCCTAAAGCAGAGAGGCTCCACCTTGCTCTATTTCTTGGGACCCTATATAGAACCTCTCTCTTTCCCCCATCTCTCTCTCTCTTTCCCCCATCTCTCTCTCTCTCTCTTTCTCTCTCCCGTTCACTCTCTTCCTCTCCTTATCTCTCTCTATCTCTTTCTTTTTGTCATCTCTCCTATAATCTATAATAAACTTCTCTCTGAAACTCACATTCTATGGTCTGTGAATTCATTCTTTGAATACGTAGGATACCTGAAATTCATTTGCTCAGGGCAGCTTTGGTGACCATCAAGTTTTTGAAATCCTAAATCCCTGATAATCAGAGACACCCAATATTAATGTATCATCTGAAAATTAACAATTTCTTTTGAACCTTTGAGAACTGAGGTTATAGAGCCTAAGATATGAATTAAGATTCGATGCTTATGGAGCCCAAAGTGCCAAAAGCACAAATAACAAACTAAAACACAGCTCGAACACTGATCAGATTGACTAAATCCCTAATCATAAATTCTCATAGAAGGAATGGTCTCTTTATTTTCTGGTATAAGAATACTTTTTTTTTAAACCTTCATTAATACTTATTTATTTATTTTTTTAGATTAATTTATTTATTGTGTATATAATAGTCTCCCTGCATGTATGTCTGCATACCAGAAGAGGGCACCAGATCTCATTACAGATGGTTGTGAACCATCTGAGGTTCTGGGAATTGAACTCAGGACCTCTGGGAGTACAGCCAGTGCTCTTAACCTATGAGCCATCTCTCTTCAGCCCATAAGAATACCTTTACCTTCATTTTCAAGTAAAAGTGTAAAGGATACTAATCAGAGGGAAATACAATATCAAAAGCCAAACCAATGAACATAATCAGACTCAGAAGTGATGTAGATTTGACTAGTGAGCAAGACATGCTCCAATTATAATTACTGTGTTTTAGGCTCAATTTGAAATGGTAAACAGCATGTAGGATCAGATGAAAATTATGAGAAATACCCAACAAAAATGATAAAAACAAACAAGACCCAACACAGTAGCAGAGAGATAATAGGTTAATCATATAATAAGTCAGAAGTTCTGAGGCCTGAAGACAATAAAAATTTAACAAGTAGATCTAATGGGAATCTCTGAGAAGGGGGATGCATAAAGCATTTGAGAAAATGGTAAAGGTACTTTTGGTCAAGCCTGATAATGTCAGTTGTATTCTGGGGAACAACACGGTAGAAAAAGAGACTACTGCCATTTCTGACCTCCATATGTGGGCAGTTGTGTACCCCCTTACACACAAATACATAAATACAGAAATGTAATTTATAAAAAATGGCTCATTTTTAAAGGTTAACAACAGGATACCAAACTAAAGAGCCAATTAGATCCCCAAACCAAAAAACATAAAATAAGCTAATACACATAACTTGCCAAAAAAGAAAATCTTGAAGGTAGATAGAGAAAAAGGACCTAGTATATACAGAACCACAAACACAATAATGTGTACTACATAAACTATAATACAGTGGTGTGATATTGTTGAAGTGCTAGAGAAAATGACTTGTTTGCTACTATTATGCTAGTGGGTGACACAGTGACACTATCCTAGTGTCAGTGGTGGCACTAGAACGTGCTGTTTGAACTCTCTTCTCCCTACCTTGTCCTTGAATCAGACATAAGCTCTCAGCTGCTGCTTCCATGCCATGTTTTCTGTTGCCATGCTTCCTGTCATGATGGTCATAGAAAACTTTCTGGAACCATGAGCCCTCAAATTAAATGATATATATCACCTCTCATCCATCTATGTATGTATGTATGTATGTATGTATATATCTATCTATGATATAAATGATATCTATCTATCATATTAATGATACCTATCAATCTATCATCTATCTTTCATACATAAATGATATCATACATTAATGATATTTATCTATCTACACATCTATCTATCTATCTATCTATCTATCTATCTATCTATCTATCTTCTACAAATGAATATGTATGCACACTTAACATGCATATATGTGTGAGAGGCAGTATATTGGCCCCATAAAGATGTTTTAGCCTCTAGAACCTATGAAGATATTCAGCCCATGGAAAAGAGAGATTAAGATTTATTGTTCTACAAGGATTATGTCCAAGAAGAGGAAATGAGAATTTTTAGACTGCATGTCTATCAAAACCAGCCTTATTCCAGGCTTCCTGTTGACAGCCCAGCACCGATTATTTTAAAGTTCACTCCTACTGGCATTGGGTTAGATCAGGAATACCCTCTTGGGAAAGTCAGGACTTCCTAAAGGGTTTCTTGGTGTACTTTGTTTTATCTAACATCTGGCAATCATATCTGAGGATTCTGGGAAAGCTATCCAAGTAGCCCAGTACACCATGTTACTATTTCACTTATTCCTTGCTGATTTCAGTAGGAAAAACATTGAGTCCTCATAGCTCAGTAGATATGATTGTTCTAAAGAAACAGGAATTACATTAGGGGAGCAGATATTTTTTGATACCTATATTGAACATACATTTTAAAAACATTTTATTTTATGTACATGTGGTGTTTCACGTGCATGTATGTCTGTGTACAACTTGCATGAGGAGGTCAGCAGAGGGTGTCAGATCCTCTAGAACTGGAATTATAGATGGTTGTGCACCACCATGTGGGTGCTGAGAATTGAATCCAGGACCTCTGGAATAACAGCATCATTCCCTGCTTTATTAAAAATAAATTCTTTTATCATATGATATAACCTTATTACAGTTTCCCCTCTCTCTACTCCTTCCAGTTTCTCCACACCTCCACTCCCAACTGGATCCATTCCCTTTCTGTCATTGGAAAATAAACCAGGTCTCTAAGAGATAATAACAAAATGTAACAAAATAAAATATAGTAAGATAAAACCAAACCCGTCATATTCTGGAATTGGACAAGGCAAACCAACAGAAGGAAAAGAGCCCAAATGGAAGGCAGTAGAATTAGAGACCCACTTGTTCACATACTCAGGAGTCCCATAAAAATACTCAACTGAAAACTATAATATATACACAGAAGACCTGGTGCAAACTATGTAGACCTATGAATCCTGGTGCTTCATTCTCTGTGAGATCATATGTACCTTGCTTAGTTGATTCAGCGGGCTATTGGTGTCCTCCATCCCCTCTGGCTTAGACTCTTTCTGCCTCCTCTTCCAAGGGGTTCCTTCAGCTCTGAGGGTGGGATCAGATGAAAATATCCCATTTAAAGCTGTATGTTCCAAGGTCTCTCTGCATAATGTCTGACTGTATGACTCTGTATGTGTCCATCTACTGCAGGAAGCTTCCTTGATTACGGCTGAATAAGACACTGATCTACAAGCATAGGACAGTATCATTAGAAGCCATTTTATTACTACATTTTTTTTTATACCAGTGGTATTTGGTTTTACCTTAGGTCTCTGGGATATCTAGTCTCTGGTTGTTGGTCACACAAGCAGTGTGGAATATGGGTTCCATTTCTTAAAGTTGGCCTTAAGTCAAATCAGATATTGGTTGATGAATCACACAAGCGTTGTGCTTCCATTGGCCAAGCATATTTTGCAGGCAGGATATCATTGCAGAGCAAAGGTTTTGTGGCATGTTTGGTGTTTACAATTCTTTTTTGGTACCCTGCAGAGTATCTTTCCACACTAAAGAGACTAGAATATGAGGGTGAAAGTTCTATGTAGGTACCAGCTTAAATTCTCCATGTTTAATGAGTTGTATGTGTGTGGTCTTCAGCAATGGGTTCTTGCTGACAATTTGTGGAGAGCACCTGTATTGTTTTGGCAACAGGCTGGGTTGTTAGGGGGGTTTCCATGGGACGCCTTTGACCAACAACTCAATTGTATGTAACTCAGTCCTGGAACTGGAAGCTTCCTTTGGTGACAAGAGATGGCCATTTGGGGCTCCATCTTTCTCATTTCATTAGGCTCATTTTCATATATTTTAGGATGTTTCTACTGCACTAGGTTTCCATACCACCCCCTTGAATGCCCCTCAATTCCAGCGATCTCTTCCCACATTCCCTTCCATAACCTCTTCTCTCCTACTCACCCGATTAGTCCATGCCTGTATCCTGTTGCCCCCAGCTCATCCATGAATTCTACTTTTCCCTCCCAGGGAGATCCATGTGTCCTACCTAGTCCTTTCCTCTATACCTAACCTCTCTGGGTATATGGATTGTAGCTTGGTTATCAATTAGTCAATGGATAATATCCACATATAAATGAATGCATACCATATTTGACTTTCTGAGTCTGGGTTACTTCACTCAGAATGAATTTTTCTGGTTCTATCCATTTGTCTGCAAATTTCATGATGCCATTATTTTTTTTAAATGGAGCAGCACACCATTGTGTAAATGTACCACATTTTCTTTATCTATTCTTCTGTTGAGGAATATGTAGGTTGTTTTCAGTTTTTTTGCTATTATGAATAGAGTAAGAAAGAAGATGATTATTCATTTCTGTGGTGGGATAAAGTATCTTTGGCTATATGGCCAAGAATGTCATGAGCTCCCATTTATTAATTGTTGAGTTTAGTACCTGTACTAATGGTGCTTTGTTCAGAAAGTCCTCTCTTGTTCCAATCAGTTCAAGCTATTACCTACTTTCTCTTCTATCATGTTCAGTGTATATGGTTCTATGTTGAGGTCTTTGAGCCATTTGGACTTGAATTTTGTGTATAGTGATAAATATAGATCTATTTGGATTTTTCTAATTGTAGTCATCCAGTTTGACCAGCACCATCTGTTGAAGATACTATATCTTTTTCCAGTGTGTGTTTCTGTCATCTCTATAAAAAGTCACATGTCCATAGGTGTGTAGAATTATGTCTGGTGCTTCAATTTTATTAAATTGATCAACACATCTGTTTGTATGTCAATACCATGTATTTTTAAAATTACTATAGCTCTGTAGTACAACTTGAAATAAGGGTTGGTGACATCTCCAGCAGTTCTTTTATTATTCGGGGTTGTTTTAGATATCCCAGGTTTTTTTTTTTTTTTTTTTTTTTTTTCCTGTATGAAGCTAAGAATTGTTCTTTCAACATCTATGAAGAATTGTGTTGTAATTTTGACAGGGATTGCATTAGGTCTGTATATTGCCCTTGGTAGGTTGATCATGAGCAGGAAGATCTTTCCATCTTCTGAAATCTTCTTTAATTTATTTCCTCAAAGACTTGGAAGTTTTTATTAGATGAGTCTTTCAGTCTGCTTTTAATCACTGAGCCATCACTCTAGATCCTATACCGAACCTTGATTGACTTTATTTTATATTTCTTTTATATTCCCTAGATCTTCTAGTGAAAGTAACAATTAGTATAGAGCTATGCTATTAAATTTGGCAGCATTAGAGACAATTGACTATGAAAATGGGAGATTTGAAGAAAATAAAGCTAAGGAATTCAGTTAGTTATAGTGGCTACATTTCATGTCTCAGTAAGTCACATGTATGAGGAATAGACTGTTTCTGTCATTGGAAAAAGCACCATGGACAACATTGTCATGTAACTTATGAGTTCTCTTGTAAAGATCTAGTTGCCTAGTAGATGTTTTCTGCCTCCCAACCCAAATACCAAAGTGCTATATAGAAATTGAGCTTCAATAGTCACTCTCATTCCTGAGCATTTCTGAAGAATGGGTTTAGTCATTGTGCTGAGCTATCAATTCAAGGCACACAATGCATTTACAAGCATTACACCATGGCACCCACTGGGAATTAATTGTTTGCACTCATTGTTCTTGTATTCCTGGCACTTGATTACACTGTACCTTACTCAACTCTAGTAGCAGCACAGTAAATAGAACATTATTCACATTTTTCTAATAAGGCACCTGGCTCAGTAAGTATGAACAGCATGCCTCAGGTCTTACAGGAAATTGTGAGTTGACTGTGGAGTGGCCCATACTGACTCGGAAGCACATGCTTTGTGTCACTGCTATAAGACTTTAGTAGAAAAGCAGCTGACAATAAACAAATACAAGTTTGTTCACACAATCTGAAGTTCGGTTGATGACATTTCTACTACTATCTACTATCAAGCTAGACTCTATAGTTCCCCCATCACTGTCTTGGGAATTACCTTCTAGCAAGCAAGGCTGATTCAGATTTTCATCTTTCTAAGATGAAATACTCATTTGTGTCTTTCTTCTTCCCTATACCATTTGTGTTTTCCCCCTTTCAGTTTAAAGTGCAGACACTAAGTATTTCTGTCTAATAATGAGCAGTGAGCAGGGCTGGGTCTCCACAGATCTGAGAAGCACAGGGTTCCAAAATACAGCTGACTTGCGACAGCTTGTGATAATCAGGCAGTTTCTCTCTCAGAGGAATCGCTGTCTCCTTTTGTTGCTCTAAGCTTTGTTTTCCAGCTTCCTTAATGATCCTGGCAATCTGTCTCTTATCTGCTTTAGGATGCCAGAGAACTATTTAAAAATAAGATAGATTTTTCTCCTTCTAATAGCCACTTTTTAATGGTGCCTTAGTGACGAGCCTCTTGTCTCTCATCTGCTCTCCCACCGGGGGAAGTCACCTTCTTGCCCTATGGTTGAAGCTGTTGAGATCCAATTTTCTTCAGCAAATGTGAAGGAAAGAGAATTTAAAACAGAAAATTTTATTGAGGCACACACAGCTTCAGCAGCTGCTGCTGTGAAGGTATCATCAAATACCAAAACTGCCCCAAATCCTTGGGGTCTATTTCTAGTTCAGTCTTGAAGGGAATTTGCAGTAGAGAGTGTCTACAGCAGTTGAGTCTGGCTAAGATTTAGATGACCCATTTCCCTTATCTAATGAATTCAGGCCCTGGAAACTTTGCAAAAGCTTTCAGCTGACAAAACACCAAGAGAGTCGATGAGAAATTGAAAGACAGCTGGCATGGACTCTCAGCCTCTGGAGTTTAGCTCAGAAAGCTGCAAAATTGCACAGCTGCACGACTGTCAAAATGAAGATTCTGGTGTAAAGATAGTCAAAATATTGCTAATAGAAGAAGAAGCCTTTGCTGTGCAGAAAAGGTGTTTCAGTTTCAATAATGAATGCACGTGACACTTTCACATTTATCTCCACTTTGCCAAGATGAAATATGGGAGACTGTTTCTGTATCCATCAACACAGATTAAAAGAAGTTTGATTAAGTTGGAAGAATATTTAATATATATTATATGTAATACAACATACATTATATATTATGAATAATATGTATATAACATATAACATGTAGCGTATATATATTAAATTTTATTCTCGAAAACTCAACTGCTTCAACCTGGCTTTCATTTTCAAGTCTCTGGCCTTAAGAAGCCATGAGAACTGTTCAGCACATTAGTATGTAGTGAGAAACTTGCCTGTAAGAGTACACTTAACAAATTATTAGGTGGAGAAGTAAGATGGCTAGCCAAGTGCTTCCAGGTAATAAATGATCTCACCAATTATACATTTATAAATCTCTTTTAAGTAACACGAAACTCCAACCAAGTGGATTTACAACACAACTGAAGATTTAACAAATGAGAAGTTCCAGGGATATTAAAGATGAACAGGTTTCCGAGCTGTAAGTACAAGGCTTATTGTCTTCATGAAAGCTTACTGTTTTGGCTGTGTTTTCAAAGGATCCAGTCGTGGCCACTCATAATGTCCATTGAAGCTTTTCTGAAACAGGATAAATGATGGTAGGAAAAGGAGTTTAGGTCAGTGAGAGAGCGATGCTGAGCAGGTGTGAGACCTTGGCTCAATCCCTTGCACAGGAATAACAATACAACACAAACCATATTAATTTGTGCTTAATTCATATGGAATTTCTGAGATGCTTGTCAGCATTTACATTTTACTTTTATGGCTTTGTAAGGCTATAAGATGAAGCACTTAGTAAATGTCAGTATAGTACAATAAAACGTAAGGAGCAAACTCTGAGGCTCTCTCTGGCCTTTACTGAGCATAACCTCCTCTTTGTTTCTCATATCTATGTTCATCTTTACTATGATGCTTTTTACTGCCCTTGGAAATTTCTACCTCTGTGCTTTTCTCCCTGAGAGATGATGAATTTCTAGGCACCATGAATTAGGTCTCACTCTTCAGCGTTGGGTAATCCAGGAATTCAATGATGGCATTGAAGATTACGATTGCCCGTCCCCTCCTTATTTACCTCCTACCTTGAATATATCACCCTTTGGTTAGTTCTTCTTGTAGTTGTAGGATCATTCATTCTGACCTATTATTAAAGTTGTATTTGTTCCCAAGTTCAGGGAGAGAAGTAGAGAAAGACAGTGGTTTTCCTCAGTCATGGGGAAATTGTATTTTCTTCAGTTTAGTGTCATTATTTAGGCCCAGCTTTGGACCACTAACTATTACTAAAGCAATGCCATGCATTAGTTGACCATGGTCAAAGGTAAAATGTCAATGTTTCTACTCACTTATAGCATGTTACACAATGTTGCATGTGTGTGTGTGTGTATGTGTTTGTTGTTGTTTTTTGTTTGTTTTTTAAGACTTAGATGGGCTCTCTTCTGGAGATGAAATAATTTCTTAAAAATACAATGGAAAGGTTGGGATTTTGATGGGGATTGCATTGAATCTGTAGATTGCTTTCAGCAGGATGGCCATTTTAACTGTATTAATCCTGCCAATCCATGAGCATGGGAGATCTTTCCATCTTCTGATCATTACCAACTTTCAGTGCACAGGCCTGAATTACTCACCTTCAAGGCCTTCATCTTGCAAACCTTCTTGAACCACCACTGCACTGGACATAAGCAGTTCTTGGCAAAGTGTGTTGTTGATGTGGCATGCTGTCTTTGTTGCTTTTGATTCTTTTTGAACATTTAAAATTGTTCAAATGTCTTTTAAACATAATTTCTACAATATGAATATGCAATAGAATAGCAAATAAAAAATCATCAGCCAGAAGAAAAAAAATGCAATGGAACTTCAATTTCTACTTTTGGAACTGAAGACTGACTTTAGGGCCTTGTGCTTACTCAGCAAATGCTTTACAAGTGAGCTAAGTCTCTAGTCCTGAAACTTTGGAGGATATTATGAAATGAGTGCTAGTTGCCCATTGCTAAGGATGCTATGAAATAGATGGTGGTCCGACATTCTGCCCAGATCCACTGTACATGTTTTTATTAGAATGCATTTCTCAAGGTTTTTGACTAGGAGCTCTTGGTTCTTAGGATGGAGAGGTGGAGAAATGATGCTGATCTATAGTTTTGAGTTTATTTTTTTCCTATTATGTTTTTCTTTTTCAATGTTTGCCTTCTAAAAAATAAAAATGGTGTCTTGCTATGTTATACAGTCTGGTTTCAAATTACATAGCTATTTTACCATATCAGCTTCCTGAATTGAGGAATGTATACCATGCTTCATTTATGCCCTGCAAAGCTTTTGTGATATGACTCTTTTAGTCACTAGTTATGTAGTCATATCTAAGTTATGACAGTCTGCCAACAATACTTTTCTTGCTTTCCTTTTGGTTTTCCATAATTCTTAATATTTCAAGACTTGTTATTTATTGTCCCGCGCTACGGTCTCGCCAGCAAGAACGACGCGGCACACATAGGATCCTTCTGCAGTAAAGCTTTAATGCATCTTGAGAGGGAGAGCATAAGCTTGCCATGAGTGGAGACCCAGAACAATAGAACACTCGCCCTTTATATGGGTCACAGCGCTTGCCTGGGACATGGAGCTTCCCCATTGGCTCCTGCACACCAGGCCAGATGCCGCCACGAGAGAGGCTGAGATTCTGAAGTGGAAAATTACCAGGTGCATGCGCACTAGCCTGTTTACAACTTGTCCTCGGCCGAATGTAGGCGCCATCTTGTAATGGCGGATGTGGGTGCTCAGGCGGCTCCCAACATCTCCCCCCTTTTTATTTCTGTAAGCAAAGTAGGACACTCTTAAGAGGGTGGAGACAGAGGTCAAATCCCCTGACCAAAAGCTTGGGCCTTGTACAGGAGAAGACCCCTAAGCTCATGCGCGCCCGAGGTTTTCCTGACCCGCCCAGTGCCGTTTTTTAGAGGGAGGGAAACTAGGGCACTCAACCCTCATGCAGATGACATATCTCCCAAGGTGGCCCACAACGATGGCCGCCTTGTGTGATGCTTTGCTCGACATCCCTCAAGAGCTGCTCAGACCAAACATTCTACCCAGTGCAATGAGACTAGACTCGCGGGTGTGCAAGAACTGTCTGGCTGGCGACCTACCGCTATTGTTTAAGCATGGACAGCCAAACACCGGGGCTCTTTGTTCTAAGGCAACAAACCACCTTGTCTCTTTTAGTCTGGGCCCTGAGTTTGCAGATGAGCCATAGGAGGAACACCAACCCACAGCAGAGCGCTGCTCCAAACAATCCCACCCCCACCCATTCCTTGAAATAAGAAATTGCCGAGGAAATCCATGAAGAGAGGCCCTCGGGTCAAGGACAGGTCAAGACGGGTGGAGTTGATCTGAATAATTGCTGTCGGCAATTCCCGCAGGGTGTCATCAAATTTAAGGGTCCAATTCTGTAACATATACTGTGAAAGACTTTTAGACAGGTTAGCTGCTTTTGTAAATCTATCATATTGTATGGAAGTAACACAGAGTCCTGGCAACTTTTGTTCACAGCCCAATTGGGCTAGCTGTCAAAGGACATCCAGTTGTTCTTGAATAAGATCAATGCGCTGGTTAACCAGCATTAGGTCCCTCTGGACTTGAGTATTGGTGGATACCTGTCTGTCTAGAGCTAAGGTGGCAGCTGCAGACAACTCATTAATGGTATTGGCGGTCTGCATCGTTCCAGAGAGCGCAAGGGCCGAAGCAGTGACAGCCCCTGTAACCGCAGCCGCTGCCACCACACCTATGATAATGGCAGAGATACCAAAGTCTCTTATCTGCCTGAATACGGTCTGATCTGCCGCAAAAGGACCTTGGCCAGTTAACATATCAAAGGTCCAATCTTTCTGTCTAGGGGTGGGTGCCGTAGCATTGGCTCTGGCTTGAGCTTGTGCAGCTTCATGCCATAAAGCCTTCCACTCCATATATTGGCCCATTGTAGGGAGCGCAGCCTTGGCCAGCATCTGCCAATCGGCGGGAGTCATGGACACCCCGGCAAATCTCTCTAACATTACTATAGTAAAATTAGCATTTACCCCATACTTTCGAACCGCTTCAGCCAGGTCTTTAATTTGGCTGTACTCTACTTTGTCTTTAATCTCTCCCTCGTCTTTCGACTTACCAGGAGGTCCGTTTCCATTGCTGAGATTTCTTTCCCTTTGGGTACCCCTCCTCTCACTCCGTCCGGTTTCTGACATGGTGTCCTGGACCCTATCAGGGGTGATTTGCCCCTCCCTTACAGCATCTACACAGGCCCTACCTTGTTCGCCGCAATACAAAGACAGTAAAACCAAAATGAGGGCACTTAACACAATTAGCAAAACTTCAAATCCCAAATCAAGATCCAGGGTCAACATGCCTATCCGAACCTACCTCCCTGAAGTTCTGAATCCTCCCTGTTTCCAGGGGGTCTCCAAAGGTGCTTGATGATGACAAAGTTTCCCGGGTTTCGGCACCAGATGTCCCGCGCTACGGTCTCGCCAGCAAGAACGACGCGGCACACATAGGATCCTTCTGCAGTAAAGCTTTAATGCATCTTGAGAGGGAGAGCATAAGCTTGCCACGAGTGGAGACCCAGAACAATAGAACACTCGCCCTTTATATGGGTCACAGCGCTTGCCTGGGACATGGAGCTTCCCCATTGGCTCCTGCACACCAGGCCAGATGACGCCACGAGAGAGGCTGAGACTCTGAGGTGGAAAATTACCAGGTGCATGCGCACTAGCCTGTTTACAACTTGTCCTCGGCCGAATGTAGGCGCCATCTTGTAATGGCGGATGTGGGTGCTCAGGCGGCTCCCAACAATTTATTTTTTTGGTTAGCAAATTTTTGTCCTCTGTGTCACTCTTAATCTTTCAAAGTCAAGATAAAGAAGCCATCTCTCTCCAGGTCTGTCTTCCATTCCTGCATCTTGCACACAATTCTGTCATTGCCTCCCCATGTGACATCACAGTTATTTATTACCAGGTTTCTAGATTCTGAAAGAGGTCAAGGTGGAGGTTATGCCTCATTTAGTTTTGTAGTCCCAGGATTTAGAAGAGAGATGGTGTCAAATATCTATTTGTTTATATCTATATCTAGTTGTTTATTTAGTACACTTTTGAAATCAAAATCAGTATATTCTACAGTTTAGTGTTCATAAATATCAAATGTTTCAGTATTAATTATAAACTCTTTTCCCCCAGAATTAATTTTTAATGAAATAGAATTACATCACTTTCTGTCTTTTGTTTTTTTTTTTTTTTGGTTTTTCACGGCAGGGTTTCTCTGTGTAGCCCTGGCTGTCCTGGAACTCACTCTGTAGACCAGGCTGGCCTCGAACTCACTTTCTGTCTTTTCTCCAGATCCTCCACGCTACCCTCCTAGGACCCTTCCTTGTCCTTAGAGTTTTCAAAACCTACTTTTACTGAGGTTTCAAATGCTTTGACCCCCCTACCTCTCCTAGCCCACCGTCCAAAGGTAGGGGAGGAAAGATGGTAACTAGGACAAGGGGATGTGGACCTGTTTAGAAGGAGTTCTTTGAGGCAACCCCAATCTGTTTGTCAGGATACCAGCAGTCCAGTTCAGTAGTGTCAGGATTCCAAACACAAATCAACAGCAGTGGCACAATATAGCAGGAACTGTTGTACCTCTGCCGAATCCGCACAAGTCATCAGGAACGACCAGAACCAGTCAGGATGCCAGGAGAAGTTCTCTCTCTCAAGTTGATAGCCTCTTTTTCTTTTATTATTATTATTATTATTATTATTATTATTATTATTATTATTGTTTTTTGAGACAGGGTTTCTCTGGCTGGCCTCAAACTCAGAAATCTGCCTGCCTCTGCCTCCCAAGTGCTGGGATTAAAGGCGTGCGCCACCACTGCCTGGCTTTTTCTTTTATTATTGTTATGTGTGTGCACATACACACACACACACACACACACACACACCCACACATATGCACAAATGTATATAAAGACCAGAATATCAGAAAGTCTGCTGTGAAATAACCCTTCCTGGGGGATTAAGAATACACTTAAAAGTTTAGTTATTTATTTTATTTTGTGTGCACAAGTGTTTTGCGTGCCTTTATGCATGTGTACTGTGTGTGTGCCTGGTGTCTCTGGAGGTCAAAAGAGGTTCTGGGTACCTTAACTGGAGTCATAGACAGTTGAGAGCTGCTATGTGGGAGCTTAGAACTGAACTTGGGTTCTTTCAAATGCAGTCAATGTTTTTATTCACTGAGCCATCTCTCTGAACTCTATTATTTATATATTTTGTGTGTATGTGAGTGCCTGTGTGGATCTCAGAAGACAACCCAAGGGAGCCAGCTTGCTCCTTCTACCACATGGGATTCAGTGCTCAGGTTAATGATAAGAGCCTTTACAGGGTGAGCCATCTTGTTGACCCCTCAAGTGTTATTCCTAGAGTTCAAGTATATCTATCTGCATCTTAACTTGTTTTTAGAGAATAAATCTTCTAAAGTAAATATAAACACTTTTTAAATGTTTATGATAATTTGTAACTGTATAGTTCAGCAGATAGCTGTGATTTGAGCATGTGAAAAGGTTAAAAATAACTGGAAGTTTAACAAGCAATATTTAAGTCACATTTTAAAATTGGTACACGAAAAATGAAGCATTGCATTTATTTGTGTAGAACTGTTATACTTGCCTATGTGGATCTGTTGTATGATGTATGGATCAAGTTAAAAATGTCTCCTTCCTCCATTACTCATATTTCAAGAGAACACGTTAATTATGCCTTAGGTCTGAAATAGCCATGAATGCTCATGTGGTGAAAAATTTGGTCCTCAATGCACAGTGTTCAGAGATGACTGGGATTCTAACTTCACTCAGGGATTGATCCATTGATGGCACCAGTGCTTCATGGTCATGGGGAGATGGTAGAAACTTCAGCTGGGAGAAAGAACATTTTATCCCCTGCCTCTGTCTCTGCTTTTCTGCTTCTTAGCTCCATGAACTGATAGCCCACCAGGCTATATTTTGCCTCCCAGGCCCAGAAACAATAGAGCCTGAATGCTGTGGACTAAAATCTCTGAAACTACTACCCAAATTAATCTGTTTACATTTGTGTGTGTGTGTGTGTGTGTGTGTGTGTGTGTGTGTGAGAGAGAGAGAGAGAGAGAGAGAGAGAGAGAGAGAGAGAGAGAGTGAGGATGTGTTCGTGCACGCATATTTGTGTACATGTAGGCTGGGATTTGTGTACATGTAGGTAGGCTGGGGCTGAATCCAAGGCCTTGCATGTGTTAGGAAGTGCTCTCTTCTAAGCTGCAGCTCCAGCTCTCTTTCCCCTTCAGTTGCTCTCCTTCATATTTTGTTACTGTATTCCATCAAAACATGACTAACAAAACATTTAAACTCCTCCTAATGTAATGAGATATACAGTAAATTATCATTTTGTATCGTTGTGCTGGGGAATAACACAACAACTTCCAATTCCTACCTAACTGTAGCTCAGTTTTCATTGATCCATCTTCCACCACCTCTCCCTCCCCCAACTCCCTGGCTGCTCAAGACAGCTGTTGTGCTTGCTCCTTCACATGAGTGAGATCATGTGGTACTTCTCTGTCTGGATCTGACTTCTTCATGTAACACGATGCTTTCCAGACCTGTCCTTGTTTTCACAAAGCACTGAATTTCATTCTGGATAATATTCTGTAATGTATTTGTATCAAGTTTTCTTTGTTCCTTTGTCACTAACTGGGCTTTTAAAAGTTCACTTCCACATAAAGTCATAATTAGGTGAAATGTGAATTTTGCACTCCTCCTCCTCTCTCTTCTTCTTTTTCTTCTCCAATTTTTTTTTTTTTTTTTTTAATTTTTTGAGGTAGGATTTCTCTTTGTGGCCCTGGCTGTCCTTGAACTCATGTTGTAGACTAGGCTGTCTCCAAACTCACAGAGATCCACCTGCCTCTGTCTCCTAACTGCACATTATCTTTAAAAGTACATGTGACATTTATTCCTTCCTGTTCCATGTGCTTACTTACAGAGGATGACTATTTGTTTATTCTAGTTTACTTTATGAGACAGAGCATCCATTTCAGAACTTTCTTCTCTTAATACCTCCCAGTTTCTCTAGGAAATACTATCTCTGCCATTGTGAACAGGCTTGAGTGAAGGTTTCTCACTCTTCAAGGGGGGTAGCAGAGAAAGGCTCATCAGAGTCACCTTGGATTTCATCTCAAGGGAAAAGCAGTTGGAGCTGGGCTGGTTCATGCAGTGGTGATGCCCAGGTAAGTTAGCCTAACTTCTTGCTGCTTGGACAGCTGGAGGAACTCTGTTCTTCCTCCAGGCTGTTTCCTGTTTTTGTCCCACATAGTCTTGCTGTTTGTTCCCTTTCAATTGGTATGTGATCAGTTTCTATTGCACATCCAGAACTTTACCTCCCAGGACACGTAAGGTCCTTCTTCCACCCTTTACTTGCTCTCAACCATATTATAAAATACTGTCTCAGTGACCTCATGCTTTATTCATATAGATCTGACTGTTTCTCATGTGAGAACAGTTCCATGAATGGACTGAGCATAACTCTGTGTTACTTGCCAGATGAGGTCAGTTTGAAGTTGTTACTTTGAATTATATTTCAATGGTCTTTTTCACCCACAAGAAAGCCTAGCTATCAGCTCTACAAATACTGTAGTTTTTAGAAGAGAGTTCCCATCTTCTGCACAGAGAGAATCTCCTCACCTTGTGTTTTTATGGTAGCAATTTTCTAAATGAGGGAGTCTGTTTCTTGTGTTTCAAAAGAGCCTCATGATAAAAGAGATATATGTGCTGGGTAGCCATTCAGTTTCTGAGAGAATGAAAGCCATTCACTTTTGCTTTCTATTTGGAAAACTAGTGGTTTTCTTCCTTCCTTCCTCCCTCCCTCCCTTCCTTTCTTTCTTTCTTTCTTTCTTTCTTTCTTTCTTTCTTTCTTTCTT